>JBCNJP010000018.1:11497889-11523358 GCA_039602395.1 Deinandra increscens subsp. villosa | reverse complement strand
TAATTTTTTTTGCATTCCTGGGCGTACCGCTCTGCATGCAGAGATGGTGGGCGATACGCCTCTGCCTGGCCCGATTATTTTGTCTTTTAGTGCAATTTTCACGTTTAGTCATTTCGGGTCAGAATTGTTTGGGGAATCCATAGTATACCATATTGGGGTTGATTAGCAGTCCGTTTGTGGTTTATAATACGAATCAAAACATAACCCCAACTTCCCGAGCTTTCCATTTATGGTAAATTTCATTGCTTCGACCCCCGTTTCACCCAAGTATCATTAGGGACAGACTTCTTATGGTTAAGTGACCCATTTTCTCATTAGAAACACTGATCATTTCTGGATTCATATGATCTTTACTTATAAAGTTTCTAATTATAGAAAAATCAACATGCATGCATAAATGGATTGTACCTTGTGGAGATTTCCTTGTACAATCAAACTTCCAGAATTCTTTGCTTCTCTTGAGCTTCAAATCCAACTTTCAGGAGCAGATCTATGGTTGCATGTATGATCCATAACCAAATTATGAATGTATGATCATAAAGAAACTTAAATACTTTCTTAAACTAAAATCAAGATATCCTTACCTTGATTATTCTTGGATTCAGTTTCTACACACCTCAATCATCTCCCAAGTATGCTCACATCACTGAGTTGATGAGTATTCAAGCAATAGGTGAAGGTTACTTCAAACTAACATAACCTTGATATGAAAAATGGTGATTAGAATACTTACTCATGAAGATCCACCATTCCACAACGCTTCTAGGGCTTGAATGTGATGGAGGCAGAGCTCTGGAGCTGTCAAGAAAGTGCTCTGGGCGGAAGTGAGCACACTCACAAGAGTTCATGGCTATAAAGGCCAAAATCTTAGTTTTTATCGAACTGGGATTTTGAGGCGTACCGCCCCAAAATACACAATTTGGGGCGTACCGCCCGGATTTTGAGACTCGGGTTATGCGGAGATCCGATGGGTGCCGCAACCCGACCCGTTTAACAAATGGGTAGCGTACCGCCTAGGATTTCCTAATCCTAGGCGTACCGCCTCAAATTGAAACTCTAAAATTTTTGAAAATTTTTATTTAAAATTTCCAGCTCGGATAATCGTTTAGGCACAAGGGTTACATGAACACTCCAATAACACATGAGAAGCAGATTCAGGGACCCTAGAGCACCAAGAACACATAATGTTTTGGATTTGGATTCCACGTTTAGCTCAAATTTCACAGGGATATTATTTAAAGTTGCATTCCATGAGAAGATGTCCACCTTCTTGAGAAGCCAGTGAGACCATTTATGTTTGTAAGAAAACTCCCCAAGTGACTGTTCCACTTTCTTTCTTACCGAGGCGGAGGAGAACCGGACATCATTGTTACCGAGCCAAAGCCATTTGTCATCGAGAGGGGAGCGTTGGACTGAGATGATCAGTGAGGTGATGGCCTTTAGTTCGGCTAACTCTACTGAGGTTCCGGGAGGCTTGACCCATTTCCACGATGGCGTATTCGTAGAAATAGGAAGCCTCAACGGAGTCGACGCCGCTGAGCATGATTTACCCTTTTCCAACCCATATAAAGAAGGAAATAATCTTTTTCACAGCTGAGAAGTTGCCTAGTTGTCTTGCCAAAATAGAATCGAGTGTCCAAGACCAACCGATGCTTTTATTTCTCCCCAGTGATAACGGTTTGTCAGGCCGTTTCAAATCCCCAACTAGATTGATTTGTAGTAGTGGTAAGTTAGGGTTATCGAACCAAGGGAATATGTGGAAATTGACTACTTGATTAACTAAATTAACTAACTTTACTGATTACCTAAAATTAACTAAAGGTGCCACTTGGCTGTTTTGATTGATTGGGTGATTTAACTAACAAATTAACTAACTTTAACCTAAAGACTTAATTGAATTCAAATGAGACAAATCTAACCACTTCTGGATCCTGGTTGGCTACCGATCTAGAAAAACCTAATTACTTAACCGTGGCACATAGACATGCCCCCAATTGCTTCCTTGACCTAATAACCTAGTTTCCTAATGGGCTGATTAGTCCTGCCGCAAGAAAGTGCTAGATCAATAAACAGTGGATCACTAAAACCCTAGATTACTAGTTGATTTTAACAATTCCGCATGTAGGTATTCAACGGTAGCAAGTATTCCGGAATAACTAGTTAAGCAATAGGTTAATCATAGAACGAATCCACCAACCAATCACCAAAAGCGGTTAGTGGTGGATTAGCCGGACATGGCTAATGAAACAAACAAACACATAATGAAAGATTGCATTGAAAACAGTTACCGAATGATTAGAATGCTTCAAAATCTCCAAAACAATGGTGGAATTCGCAAACCCTAAGCCTCTGGTCGCACAATGAAGATTAATTATACAAAAACTTCACAAATAAGTTTAAATAGTAAACCCTAAAAATTTCCCCTGTCGACCGATTCGGGGCGTACCGCCCCAAAATGGGGAATTCTGGGCGTACCGCCCGGATTGATAATCTCGGCCGCATATCTAACTTTTAGGGCGTACCGCCCTGGTCTCTTCACTTCTGGGCGTACCGCCCAGATCTGGATCTCAGGAACTTTCTTGATTTTCTTCTAAGTCTTCACTCGTTCCGGTTCGGTTCTCGATCCCTGTACCAGCAGCTTCCAATTCTCTCATAACTGCTCCAATTTGACTCATTAAGCATTCGGTACCTCAAAACATAAAACTCGTGAAAATGCCATGTAATCCAACCCTTATTATAAATAAATATAACAAATTAAGCACAATAATAACGACAAATTAGACTAACATCACCCAGAAATCAATAACCAACCCTTCTAACTCAGCAGTGGCGTAGGTGATCTGTTTCCAGTACCCGGGTATCAATTTTTCTAAAGGGATTACATCATGCTTCCCGGGGTGTAGTGAAGGGCGCTTATGACTCTGGCCCATAGAGCATTATTATTCTCTTTAATACGCCAACACCATTTTGATCTTAGAGTGATGCTTGCCACTTTTAGGTTGCCTATACCCATTCCACCCATGTTTTTTATTCAATAATTAAAACATCACACCCCAAAAAACTATTTAATTATCTTTTTTTAAAACAACGATTTCTCAGTCGAACCCGATGCTCAGCCCACCATGATGACTTGGTGTCTCCGAGAGTGTCTCAAGTATGCGGGTGCGAGCGAGTCAAAACACCACCTCCTTGCCCCAGTTCGAGGGAAAGCCAGTCTGCGAGTAGCCCCCGGAAAAACCCCTCCCCAAAGATTCGAACCGGGGTCGCCTAAGCTTCCCAAGCCCAAAGAGCTTTGGGGATGCCATTCCGCTACATATCCAATAATAAGAAGAATATAAGAGAATTATTAATTGTATTTCTTTAATGATTTAGTCCGAGTAATATACTTGATCCATCCTAATTCCTAATATACTAATAAACTAGTTTTTTTTATCCCGGTGTGTTACACGGCTGAGTTTAAAAAAAAAACTATAAAGACGATCATAATCTACAATAATTATGTATTTTTATAACTATATAAAAATTTATAAGTAATTATAGGTGAGTTAGATGTTTTACGATAGTGACATTTAGGCGGTGGGTTTACTCTAAGATGGATGTGCAACACACATGGTCCTGGTTACTCGCATGGACTGCAGTCGTAACATGTCGTGGGTAACATCGTTTGTCATGATGAAACCCCCGGGTAACAGGATTTTTGCAGTTCAAAAAAAATTTCTAGTAACGGAATATAAGGATTTTATTTATTATATTGAAATGAAATACTTGATAAATTTGAATTTAAACTCAGTTAAAATAAATATATATATATATATAATTAAATTGAATAAAATATTTATATTACATGTATAATATTTAATTAAAGATATTATTTCGAATAAAGTATTATAAGCATTATATTAAAGTATTAAAGTACTAGGTTAGAACCCGTGTATTACACGGGTTTAAAATAGTAAAATCGATATAATTTTAAATTCTCTTTGTATTCTTCTTATATTTTTAAGTGTACGTTGAAAACGTAAATGGATGCAACCATCTTTTATTGCGGTTTCAAATAATAATTTATAAATATTTGTATAATAAAAATTACAAAGTACATTACTTACAATAAGAAAGAATAAAATAAGAACATTTACTTATAAATATTTATTTTTGTACAACATTTGATGTTTTATTTATCGCATTGTCATCTTTATCAATGATGAATATTAAGTCCGGATTAGGATGCGTCTCTAAAAGTCTGGTAATCTTCTGCGCAGTGTCATTCCTCTGATGTACACGTAGCTTAAGCATTTTCATGCCTCGAATGATCAAGTATGTATTATTCTGACATCAAAACACACCTTAAAAATGTCAACCAAAATGTTAACTTTTACAATATTGAAAGCTAAAAAAGAATAATACTCAAGGGGTTAAGAGTGCCACCATACTAAATTGCTATTAGGTTTGGTTACATCTAATAAGATGTCAGTTAGCTATGGTTAGTACCTTTCATAAGTTCTTATCTTAACTATACGAAAAACATGAGAATAAGTACGTCCTGTTTTTTCTGTCCTAAGGATGGAGAATAGGGCCGTAATAGCAATTTGATCTAGAAGACATAGTAAATGTATACTTCTCATTCATGTCATAGATTTTGCACAATTTTTCATTTTATGTTATAAGTCCACAGAGATTATAATTACATGTGTATGTACTGGAATTCTAGACAGGGAAAATATCTAAATATGAATATGCACTTAATTAATTAGTATTATAATAGAAGATATAGAATTTCACTTGAAGATTTGATAATCACTTGAAGTGATATAGAATTCTGGATGCAACAAATGAGATATAGAAGATTTGATAAAAAATGACTTGAAGTGATTTAGAAGAATTCTGGATGCAACAAAGGAGATATAGAAGAGTTAATAAAAAATGAACGAATTGACACAACTTTTTACTTGTATTTTTAGTGATAGTGTTTAATTTACCGTTCGTCTTTTGCATACGTTTCATTTGTCTTTTGTATACGTTTCATAAGCAGTGGCGAATCCAAGATTTTTTTTCATGGGATTCGGTCACCAAGTATCTTGGTGTTCGGTTCATAAAAATCGAAAAAATACTAAAAATACTACAGCGTCAAAAAATTTCATGGGTGTCGGGCGAACCCCTAGGCTTATGCCTAGGTCCGCCACTATTCATAAGTTGATTTTTTTATAAATATTGATATAGGAGTTTTGTTTAATATTTCAGAAATCATGATGAGTAGAAATTTTATTCTCCCTTTCTTATCTTATATGAAACTCCTAATGAAACATTTTCAAAACTGAAACTGATTCTAAACCTTAAACATATGGTCTCAAGAACAATGACAATACCAAAGTTAGATTAGTACGGATCTGGTTCAAACGGGTTATAAAGACATATTCTTTTGTTTCTTTTAAGTGTTCTTAGGATGTTTTAAACATTATAAATAATTTTAACCATGTATATTTCACATTAATCTTTGATACTTAATCATCTTATAACATTCCCTCATACGATTTGCTCTATTATTTTGTCTACACAAACCAATAAAAGATAAAAATCATAGCAAAAGACTAAAAATCAAATCAGAATTAGAATAGCAGCATCCAAATAAAAAAATATTTAAAAGCAAAATCTTCCACATTAAAATTTCTATAAACACTCTGAGTAATCATATCACATACCATTTTCTTTGATTGCTTTTATAAACTACATAAAGGGTGACGATTGCTCATCGTGGTGTTCTTCCAAACATAGACCATAATCTACTACTAAAGAAGATAGCTGCACAAGAGCCTAAATCTACCAAATGCCCCCAAAAAGTTGCTAAGATCACTGTAATTGAGTTGTTCTTCTGTGCTGTGAATGTAGTTAAACTGAAATGCTATTTAGTTTTTTTTCTTTTTAATGTTATTTAGTTTTTTTTTATATAAACTGTTAGTTTGTTATATTAGTGTTTATGGATTGGAGAAACATCTAATGTATGTAATCGTTCTTCAATGGTTCTTGTTACATTCTTAACAATCCAAAGATGAATATGAAGACTTCAATCATTTTTACAACTTAAAAGATTTAGATAATAAAATGATGTAAAGATAGAAAATTAATCGATGATATGAGAGAGAATTCCATTTGAAATAAAACAACTCAAACTAAGCAATTTCTATGCAAAAGAAAATGGTGACATTGTTCTTCGTGTTTTAGCTGTGACACACAAATCCAAAAGTCAACAAATCGAGATTCTCCAAATCGTTGAAAGTACAAGAAGCGGTCAAAAGAGCATCAATATCGAGTGGTGGTGCTAAAGAATTAGTGTTTAATTTGCGTTCATATACATATCTATATACACACATACCTGGAGGAAAGGAACAACCGAAGTTGTAAGTGTTGATCAAAATCGAGAGCACTAAACGGATTGCTTCGTGAGATGAAATAGGGTTTAGGATTTCTTCACAGAATGTTTCGTGAGATGAAATTGGGTCAAACGGGACACACCACTGCTGCGATGGAGTGAAATAACAAAGAGAAGGAACAACAGGGGCTATGGAATCAAGAAAGCATTGAAGAAGAACAAAGGGATCCTGATCATGAAGATGGAATCGAAGCAATAGAGGGATTTTCAAAATTTATAGAGAGAGAAGCGACTATGAATATGGAATTATGATTTTTATTTTTCAGATCTTGAATATTAACATTCGGAATCGATTTGCAAAGAAAGGAGAAGGGAATGAAATTAGGGTTTGAAGCTCTATTGAATCGGGTCATAATATGACCCAAGATCCGCCTGTTTACCAATACTAAATCTGGTTAGCGGGAAAACAAGGGTGAGAGTGATTGTGAGAGTGCCACGTGGCAAACAATAATGTAATCTTTTATTAGAGTAGGTAGATATACAATAAAATATAATATATATGCAATAAAAATATTATCTTGAATAAAATACTGACCTTAATATTAAAATTTAGTATTTAGATAATTACTAATTTAATATAAAAAGTTTGTATTTTAATAATTATTTATTGGATAATTGCATATTAAAATTTTAAACTCAATAAACCCTAATATAGAAATTTAGTATTTGGATAATTACTTAATTAAAATTTTAACTTAATCCAAAATTGTGTGATGATGACTAGTTCTTTTTTATTAATTAAAGTATGATAAAAAATTTTGTTTATTATATAGTATAAATCGATAGAGCATATGTAATAAAATATATTATTTTAATAAAATCTTTACTATATAATAAATAAAAATATAATATATACGCAATAAAAATATTATCTTGAACAAAATATTAACCTTAATATTAAAATTTAGTATTTGGATACTTACTAACATTTATATAAAAAATTTATATTTGAATATTAGTTATTGGATAATTACTTATTAAAAGTTTAAACTTAATAAACCCTAATATGGAAATTTAGTATTTGAATAATTACATATTAAAATTTTGATTTAATCTAAAATTTTGTGGTGATGATAAGTGTCTTTTTTTATTAAAATAAAGTAAAAACAAAACTTTTTATTTATTATATAGTATAGATATAGATAAGGTCAAAATTGTTAAAACCCTAAGAGAAGTCTCATAATGGCTGCATAAATAACAATTTTTTAAAATTGTATAAACCGGTTTCCCATTAAAATTTCCTTAATTCACAATAAAAAAATCCAAAACCGTTACAGTCTTGTGGATGGGTATGATCTTAAATCGGTTTCAAAACCCGTTTCACATCGGTTTCAATATCATTTGTGCGCCTCTATCTTAAATATTCATCTAATTCCATTGATTAAAAAAAATGGTCCTTTATAAACTCAACATGTGCTTCTTTAGTGTTGCTACCATGAGAAAATTATTATAATAATCTACTGTCTATAAAAATATTATTTATCATCATTATTATTATTAAAATAACTAAGTGCCAAACACCAAACTTCACCACCTCGAGTTTGGCCTTTACTGCAACTATCCCGACAACAAGTTCCAAGTTTGATTTTACTGAATTTTCTATGCCTACGATAAATTATTTTTAATTTGGGAAAATTACCGCAGTAACCATTGCTCAAAATTAAATTAACAAAACAGCCATTGACTCATCAATTTTCTAAAATGGCCTTTGACCTTTAAACAAGCGAATGAATGTGGCGAATAGCCTAATATATACATACATGTCTGGCGAATGTACTTCAAATAAGGGAATTTTATGTTTTAATATTAACTTTTTAATTAATTAAGTTCCTTAATGTGTTTTTACTTAATAATTTAAATTTGATAACTATTTTAAAAATCTAAATACACAGTATTTTATAAAACTTTTTTCTAAACATTTTAACCTAAGTTTTATTAAAAATGAAATTGTTTTAAAAAAAAACAATTATGTCTCATAACAGACTTTCTATAACTCTTAAAAAAAATAACAAAGCTGAAGATAGTGAGCTATTAGCCTAGTGGTTAAGGGGGAGGTGGTAAGACTTTGCCTTACCTGGAGCTGGAGGTTCTATCCCAGACATAAAGAGTCTTTAGGGATTTATGAAGTTAGTTTACGAGTAGTGTAGATTTAGTTGTTCAAAAAAAATGTAAAGTGATTGGTTAAAAATATAGTAAAAAGACGAGTTCAAATAAATAAAGTTTTCTAGTTTGAGAGAAGGTGTAAGTAATTATATAAAATTTTAAAGAGTTTGGGTTCAAAAGAAATAGTTTTTAAACTTGTAAATTTTATAAAAAGGTTTCTTTAATAATAATTTTATGTAACTCAAGACTATAGTTCGAACTCACACTCTTCAAAATTTATAAAAAAAAAAGTTTCTTTAAAATATAGAAATAGTTCGAACTAACATTCTTCAAAATTTATAAAAAAAGTTTCTTTAAAATATAGAAATAGTTCGAACTAACACTCTTCAAAATTTTATGTAATTCCTTATACTTTTTCTCCAACTACAAGACTATTTTATTTAAACTCATTTTTTTTATAATAATTTTAACCAATCATTTTATACTTTCTCTTCGTTATTTTTCTAAAAAATTATAGAAGATTGGTTACGAGACTTAATTGATTTTTCTTAAACAACTCCGTTTTTAGTAAAACTTAGGTCAAAATGTTCGGTAAATTTTTTTATGAAGTACTGTATATTTATTTATTTTTAAAAAGTTATTAAACATAAATTATTAACAAAAAAACATATTAAGCTGCTTAATTAATTAAAAAAAATAAAACTTAAAATATTAAAAATGAATTCATTAAACTTTTGTCATTCGCAATTATTTTCATTCGCCATCTTCATTCGCCATTCTTAAAGTTTCAATATTTATTTTCTTATTAATATTTTTGGCGAATACAGTTGGAGAATATTGTTTAGATTGGCGAATATTGTTTAAAAGTGGCGAATATGAGTCATGAAATAGCGTGTATACTTGGCGAATATGATAAAAAACAATGATGTGGCGCTTTTTGATTGGTTTGACATTTTAGTAAAGAGGTGAGTCAAAGGCAAATTTGTCAATTTAATTTCGGTCAATGGCCATTTTAGTAATTTTCCCTTTTAATTTTAAAGGTTCTAGCTAGTTGATTAAATCATGTGTGTGTTTAAACTTAAATCTTAGCTCAGGTATCTCTGCATTTTTCATTGTGTGATGGCCTACGTGGCTCAGTTTCATGACGTGGAACCATCCGTATCAGGCGTGATACGTGGTGTGGTGCATGCGTGATTTTTGGGTGTGGAAATATTCACGAAAATAATAATGACGTAAAGAAGAGAGAGTGGGCATGCTCCAATCAAATGATGACACACAAGGTTTTTTAATTATTTTTTTTAAACTAAATAACTTAACACCACATCACACATCACATCACACCATGTATACCACATCTGATGTAAATCAAATGGTGTTATTTAGTCAGTTGTCACGTGGCATGATAACACCACTCACAACACCAATGCATACCACATGTCCTTATTAGTTTGATTGGTTAGAAAAAGAAGGTAAATTAGATTTAAATAATCTCAAGTTATCAATTGGCCGACATTAATCCTAAGTAATGAAATGTTTACTACCGAGGGCCCAACTTTTAACCTATTTTCCTACAACGATCCCTGATTAACGGAAACTTAACGACATTAGTTTTGATGCAACTTGAGATTATTGTGAGCCAATTGATGAAACTTGGAATTATTTTTTATAAAACTTAGGATTGTTGTCGGCCAATTAATGAAACTTGGGAAAGTGATTGCTCCTGACTTTTATTAACGGTCATTGCAAAACATATTGCGATCGGATATTGTCTTTTTTTTAATTTAAAAGATATCTTTTTACCTGAAGGAGACATTGAAATTTTTGAAATAAATGTACAAACACCGATATTATTTCCCGATATTACTTATGCTTCTATGACACGTTTTCCAAGATACATAATTTGTAATCGAGTACCGTTACAAAGACCATTCATTTGATTAAGATTTCTAAGTAGCATAACATGCATGCCGACTTTTAAAACCAACCTATAGTATAATTAAAAAATTAAACCTTGATAGACTTAATATAAAATTTTGTGGTGATGACAAATGTCATCTTTTTCTAATTAAAGTACTATGAAATGAAACTTTTTATTTATTATATAGTATATATATAGATATAGATGAGAGAGGTTATTGTGAGAAGTTTGGTTTGGGTAAGAAAGATAAGAAGGAATCATAGTCATTAGATTTTCAATTAAATGAAGATCTATGTGTCAAAGTTTTCGTATTTAGAATTAAAGAGAAAAACAAAAGATGGAAGAATATTTTTGACTTTTTATCAAGTTCCCCTCATTTTTTTAACCTTCATAACTTTTAGATACGGTATTACTTTTTTTGTAAAAAAAAAATACACCATAAAAACGAGTGTTTTTTATCTTTAAGACGCGTACAGTTTTGTTATATATAGAATTAATAAAAAAATTACTCTTTCGATTGTATCAAAATTGTGTCATTGTGTCAAAATGTTCAGATCATTGTGTCATTATATCAAAATGTTCAGATCATTGTGTCATATTGTATCAAAGATGTTCAGATTATTGTTTCATATTGTGTTAACATGTTTAGATTGTTGTGTCATATTGTTTCAAAAATCAGTTTTTTTTTATATTTTATATATAGTAACACTATATATAATTTTGACACGATGACACAATGACACAATGATCTGAACATTTTGACACAATGACACAATGATCTGAACATTTTGACACAATGACACAATGATCTGAACATTTTGTGTAAAAAATTGAAAGAGTAATTTATTTTATTTTTATATATAGCAACATTATACGTGTTTTAAAGATAAAAAACACTTGTTTTTATAATGTAATTTTTTAAAAAATAATGTCGTATGTGAAAGTTATGAATGTTTAAAAAAATGAGGGAACTTAATTAAAAGTCTGTCATCCTTCCTTTTTTATTAGATCAAGAACTAATGGGTGAGATTCCTTTTTATCCTTCTTACTCAAACCAAACTTTTCATTTAAACATCTCTGTGTAACCCGGTATAGACCCAAGTTTGATCCGCGTACACAACTTATTTCCTTATTTCCATATATATTTTGTTTTTATACATAAATACAAATTTAATTTTGACATGCTTAGCAAACTTTGGTAACGTTTGATATGTAGGAATGGAAGGTGAAATGGAATGAGTCATTACATTGGAATGAAAAATGACATGTTTGGTAGCACATTGGAATGGAATTGACCATTACATAAGGAATATGGTTCCTTCCATATATAGAGATTTTCATTCCTTAGGGGTATGGTGTTTTTCTTCCATTCCCTCAAGTAATGGAATGAAAATTTTATTCAGTTTAATTTTTTATTAGAATTTAAAAAAACATAAAAAATCAAAAATAAAAAAATATGAAGAAAAATATAAAAATGAAATACAATAATAAAATAATTATAATAAAAATAAAATATAACAAATAAACCCAAAAATTAAAAATAAAAGTAAATTTGCAAATAAAAATAAAAATCAAAATTAAAATAAAACTTAAAAATTAAAATATTTAATAAAATTAATTAAATAAAAGTTAAAAAATAAAAAAAAACTAAAATATAAATATAGATCAAATATATTATTTTAAATAGAAATGTTGGTAAAACTGTATTCGTTTACTAACTATCAAACAACACGAAATTAATTTATTTTATTCCCACATGGTAACCAAACAGGATGATGGAATGGTAATGATCCATTTCATTCCATCAACCATTTCATTACCTTGTCCATTCCATTCACTCGTTCATTCCATTACCTCGTACCAAACAAACCCTTTATGTAGCGAAGTCATTGATTCTTATCTTGTAAAAACTTACTCCATATGTTTTCTTAAGCTCAGTTTCGAATCCTACGAGTTTTAATTTTTTTTATAAAGATAAATTATCCCTGTGTATATTGATTTTAAAATTATATTTTCCTCACATAGCATAACGTATGCGAATACATTTTTTTGGTTTCCTTATTTTCTTTATTCGACTATTTTATTTTTTAATAAAGATAACCTCTAATTATGAATCTGCATTTGAATGCACTTTACTAATCTGCGTCCAATTTTTTTTCTTAGAATATATTTCTTTAGATTCTTCAAAGCGTTGTTTATGCATTACCAATTTTTTTACTTGTAAAACGCATCTTGCCTAAAGTCTAAATTCTTGTAATTGCTTAGAGGTGGGCGATATGGTGGTCGGCTACCCCCATTCGGTTTCAACGGTTTGGTAGGCTTCTTCGGCTACCACTCCTCCTCTTGCGGCTTCCCCTTCTCCGATTTCATTTACCAGCCTAGCGACTTTGTGAAGCCGATAGAAACCGATGGGGGTGTGAGATATTTGTAACCATTTAAAACCTAAAGCTTCAAATCCTCCGAGCCTAAACCATCCCTATTAAAAATGAAGCCTAAGACTTCAATTTCTCTCTCATGTGCCACCCTATTATTGGTTTAACATTTTGAAGCCTTAGGCTTCAAAATGAACCATACCCCACCCCATAATATGTATTTTTTCATTAATTGCCAACAATTTTTTTTCTTTTTAAACTTACATAATCAATTTATTTCATTAGTTGCCAACAATTTTTTCTTCTTTTTACACATACATAATCAATGTCTTTTATATATTCAAAGAAATATTACTTTATATCGGTTCCGCCGCAATGACGGACCAAATATAAAACTAGTTTGTATTTATACTTGGATTAGTTAGTAGAGTGTATATCTATATATATAATGGGCCAATGGGGCTTATAAAACACTCGTGTTGTGGTGTCGTGGGTGGGCCTTGAGTAGGTCTCCTGTGGGCTGGGTCAAACTCTTGGGTGGCAGGGGCGCAGCTTTTAAGGCCGGGAGGGGGCGTCCGACCCCTCGAAATTTTTTTTACGATGTAAAAGGTATATAATTTTCGTGTAGAAAATTTTGATATACTCCGGTTTCGACCGCCCATTTACCCAAACTTGACGTTTGGAAAAAAAATAGATCCCGACCCCCCACTTGATATTTTCAAGCTTCGCCACTGTTGGGTGGCAGGGGCGCAGCTTTTAAGGGGCGGGAGAGGGCGCCCGACCCCCCGAAATTTTTTTTGCGATGTAGGGGGTATATAATTTTTGTGTAGAAAATTTTGATATACTCCGGTTTCGATCTCCCATTTACCCAAAAATTGACGTTAGGAAAAAAAAATTAGATCCCGACCCCCACTTGATATTTTCAAACTTCGCTACTGTTGGGTGGTTCATTTACTTTCTTATGACTTTTTATAAAAATCATTATCTCCATCTACCACTACCACCAAGAACCTAAACCACCCGTATAAATGTTTAATGGGAACAACCCAAACCCGCAATTTAACCCAAACAATTCCTAGGACAACCCGATTACAATCAAACTTTGGAAAGTGTATCGGATATGATGAGAAAGTTTCACGAAATGCAACAAAAGAAGCTCGTTATGGAGAGAAACTAGAAGAAAAGGGAGGTTTTCAAAGAACTCCGGGATAACATTGATCATTTGATGGGGACTTGAATTCACGGAGAGGATGAAACAAGAAATTTAGAAGAAAAAATGAGCTACGGAAACTTTGTTGATATCGTTTTATGCATTTGTTATGTTTTATTATTATAAAACTAGATTTAATTGTCCGAACGTTCAGCGGATATAATGTAAGTACATAAAACAGTTGCATTTCTAAAATGCAATGTAATGCAAATAAAAAAATAACAGGCTACGATGTTAAAAAAAATATCCTAAGGAAAACAAAAATACATGCAAAAACGAGGACGAAACGACGTTAATATACAAAAGAAAACGTAAATATAGAATGACTATATAACGAAATTAAAAAAATATCCTAAAGAAAATCATAAAGAAAATACAAATACAAAATTCTCATTTTTTTATATAAAACTCGAAGGATCAAATTACAATAAAGTCGCAGGTAAACGAACAACAAGTTGTGCCGCAACCCCCCTTTTTGGATAGCAAAACCAATCCTACTAAAAACAAATGTATTATTTTTAGAGGTCGATAAATTGATGTGCACGACCCGTTGAACTCTATTAAGTAACCTCACTACCTCAGGGGTCAGGGACCCAAATGTATCAAACGCAAACAGGTTAAACACAAGTTGATTCTCTAAACAAGTTTTCTCGTGTTTAGCGACTTTGTCTAATTTCGTTTCAACACAGCTTGGCTAACAACGAACCCATTGTCCCTAAGCTTAAATAAGAGGGGACACTCCTGTAAGGTCTACACACGCGTGCTTCCCCCCGCTCATCCATTAGAAAGTTAACACAATCTTCCTTTTTAACTGAGATCCTGCCATTTGAGTCTCTCATTGCAAGTGTGGTATATATGTGGCTACGTATGTATCTATTGGGATGTTATACTAATGCGATACTCCTCAACCCAATCCCCCCCCCCCCCCCCCCCCCCCCCTCTTAATTTCAGAGTCAAGAATCATTGTTGATTAGTCCAATTGGACTAATGCAGTTGATTAAGAAGTTGTTGAATAAAATGAAACTGCGCGAGACCCCTCAAACACCCCAACACCACCCCACCCCCAAGATGACACCACCACTCCCTGTTCCACACAATATCATGATTTCTATCATTGATGAGAGATTGTTTGTTAGTCGCAAGGGAAAGAAAGGCAAGAAAATTTCATAGCCAAATGTTCATCCAAATATCTTACAAGAATTTTATAGATTCTCCTATGCCTACAAACTTTTTCATCACATGAGGATGGATTAGAAGATTACCATTTAGGAAATTGATAGCCTTTACATTGTTATCATGTCATACAATACTATTGTTAATTATATCATGAAATTGTTATAATGCTATTTAGTTATTTGATTATTTAATTCAACTAGTAGTATGATCTTCCCGCGCGTTCGGGCGGGATCATCATGTGTTAATCTAGTAAAATCTAACACGACCACGTCTTAAACTTACTCTATATCGCAACAAACACACACTTCCAAACTTAAAAAATAACAAACTAAGATAAAGAAAAAAACTGGAGTCCACTCTCAAAATCAAAAGTTCTGTTGCCAAACTCCAAAAATAACAAAACTCAACATTCATGTAAATTGGTTTCTAATTTCTAAAAGTTAGATGATTAGAGGTCAAACTTCAAAATAATAAAACTTAAGTACTCTCCTCTATATGTCTAATATCTAAAACCTAAAACATTCATGCCAAACTTTAAAATACCAGAACTTAACAATTGATGTCTAATTTATAAAAACTAAAAGTTTCGCGACAAAAATTCAAAAAATCCATGTGTATAATATCTAAACTAAAACTTTCATGGTCACACTTCAAAATATCAAAACTAAACAATTGGTCTATGGGGTGAGGTTATTATGAGAAGTTTAGTTTGAATAAGAAGGATAAGAAAGAATCATAGCCATTAGATTTTCAATTAAATGAAGATCTATGACCCAAAATTTTCCTAGGTATAATTAGAGAGAAAAACTAAAGAAAACAATAGATAGAAGGGTATTTTTGACTTTTTATCAAATTCCCTCTACCCTCATTTTTTAAACCTTCGTAATTCTTAAATACGACATTATTTTTTTAAAAAATACACCATAAAAACGAGCGTTTTTTATCTTTAAAACGCGTACAGTGCTAGTGATGTTATATATAATATTAAAAAAAAATTAGTCTTTCGATTCTATCAAAGTTCAGATCATTGTGTCATTGTGTCAAAATGTTTAAATCATTGTGTCATATTGTGTCAAAAATGTACAGATCATTGTGGCATATTGTGTCAAAATGTTCAGATCATTGTTTAATGTGTTGCCAAAAAACCGAAAGAGTATTTAATTTTATATATGACAACACTATATATACTTTTGACACGACGACACAATAACACCATGATCTGAACATTGTGTCAAAAATCGAAAAGGTTAATTTTTTATTTATTTTTTATATAGCAACACTATACGCGTTTTAAAGATAAAAAATGGTCGTTTATGGTGTAATTTTTTTAAAATAATATCGTATGTGAAAGTTATGAATGTTTAAAAAAAATGGGGAGAGTAGATAAAAAGTCAACAAAAGTGGCTAATACTAAAATACATTTCCTTCCTTTTTTATTAGATCTAGATCAAATGGCTAATGGGTAAAATTTCTTCTTACCCTTCTTACAAAAAAAAAGAGTAAATTACATAGAAGGTCCTTTATGTTTTACTCAAATTTCGGATTAGGTCCTTTAAAAAAAGTTGTTACACCCGACATCCTTTATGTTTTAAAATTATTTCGTAGAAGGTCCTTTATCACTAACAAGGTTAAAAAAACACTGTTAAGTAAGGGGCAGTGTAGTCATTTTATCAAATCTTTTAATAAAAATATTAAAATCAAAATTCTCATTTAATATTAAAACAATCAATCGTTCTTCCCTTCTTACGCATGAACACCATCTTAGGCATGAACACCTATTAAAACTAGGTTCCATTATAACACCCCCTAAATACAGCTCACTTATAAAATTGGATGTTTACATGTGATCAGAATAGCCTATCAATTGATATTAATACCAGATCGATTTCATACAAAAAAAAATTATATATCATGATTCTGTTGATAGATTGGGGCTCCACCGTAAGCAACAACAACCTTTACCCCTAGTTTGATAGGCAAGCTTCCTACCTTCTTCATGAGTCTGCGTGTGAATATTACAAGAACTAAATCATTCAAATTGATATAAAAATTAAGTGAATATTACAAAGACATGATAGCTCCCTTGTGGGTGAGAGAATAAGAGCGAGTGGACATGCCATACAAGGCATACGTGGTGCTCTTTGACCAAATTGACCACGCATTATTCCACTAACAATAGGGAAACAAAAGGCAACGGTTTTTCCCGACCATGTTTGTGCACAAGCCATTAAATCTCGGCCACCAAGCAAAATCGGTATCGCATGACGTTGAACAGGGGTTGGTTTCACATACTACACTAGTTTTTAAAAACCTAATCGCTTGGAAAAAGAAATCATTGGAGCCCTAATGTCGAATGAAGGAGAAAGAATGAACGAACCGGGTGACGCAGGAGGAGATGAAGAACGAGGTCGATTGAACCCTAGTTTCAGGAGGTGAAGCAGATTTGGAAACCTAGTTGCTGGTCTTCATGAGTAGGAAGGAAGATGACGTGAACAATCTGATTGTGCTTTAAAAGGGGAATTTCAATTTTAATGTTTTTATTTATCAAAGGATTTATAAAATGACTAAACTGCCCTTGGCTTAACGATGTTTTTAACCCTGTTAGTGATAAAGGACCTTCTATGAAACAAGTTTAAAACATAAAGGATGTCGGGTGTAACAACTTTACTTAAAGGACCTAATTCGAAATTTAAGTAAAACATAAAGGACCTTCTATGTAATTTACTCAAAAAAAAAAACTTCTTATTTGAACTTTTCCCTTAGTCTCTGGCCAAAATTCAAAGTATAAAAGTTTGGTGTATCGCATTTAATTCTATTGTTTTTATCGGGATAAAAGTATATATGCACTATCTTCGCCCTACATTTTTGTCCTTCGACCATCGCCAACGCTCTTTCTATAGAGTTGCCCATCACCCTGCGGCGTTGGGCTTCACCCGCATGCGGGACTCCATGCTCCATTCATGGATACATGCAATTGTATTTGGTTTTTTTTCTTCTAACACGTTTATACTTAACTATGGGTTGCATGTGGAAATTATGAGTATGTTACTATTGGGCTAAAAGTTGCATGTGGGATAGTGGGTGAAAAGTAGACGTAATACTGACTAGACATATATGATCATAAGGATAATTATTAGCATTACGAAGACTCTTAGTGTATTATACTTAAACATAACTTCTTTACAATAAACAATTTAAATATATAGATAGTGATATAAGTCGATTTGAGATGGCTAAAAAAAAGATGAGAGAACTAAACAAAAATTATTGATAAAATCTTCTTCTTCCATCTTTTGGAACGATTACAAATTAAATAAGAGAGTATGCATAAAATAAGGAAAACATGGACTTGATGCAAAACTACTTCTAGATCATGCAAATAACTAAATTGTGAACATGGACTCTAACCTATCATAAATACAATTAACTTGAAATTAAAGAGCAATTCAAATGATAACATTTACTAGTGAATCCACCTCGGTTTGATTAGTTTCAGTTAGTTAGCATGTTTATATGATTGGATGATTGATTTTTCTCGCAATTGATCACCTTTTAGGGGTTGTTTAGTCTTAATTAGTTCAATTGATAGGGTCGAGAGTTTCGTTTGGATGCCATATTTATTCAACATTGATCAAGTTAATTAGCAATCTAATGTAATATGATCCCATTTTACCATTTTTTGGGATAATATACATGCAAAGAATGAATTAGATTTGAATGTATTCACTGTTTGATCAAGTTAGTAATCGTTAGACCTTGAGCTAGGGTTTCAACCCATTAGTTCTGACTTCTGATCTAATCATTTTGTTTCAATCGAACACTTCCGACCAAGAGTTCCAGATGAAAGTTTAGGGCGTGTTTAGTAGGGGTGTTCAAAAATATCCGAGTCCGAATCCGTATCCGAATTATCCGAAATTCCGTAACCGAATTATCCGAAAATTTCGGATATTCGGAATTTCGGATATCCGAAACTCGGATATCCGAAAATTCGGACTTGGACTTGGACAAGAATTTACAAATTTTTCGGAAGTTTCGGATACCCGGTATCCGAAAATTTAAATAAATTAAAATAAATTTATATTAAAAAATAAGGAATTATTGAATACTTGGACTATGTTTATTTGTTTTGTCGTTTTTTAGGTTGAACTTATGTTTATTTGTATTTGAAGACTTGGACTATGTTTATTTGTTTTGTCGTTTTGTCGTTTTTTTTTTTGTTAAATTGTGGTTTTTTAAAAAAAACTGGATTTTCGGATATCCGTTTTAACTATCCGAGTCGAGTCCGAAATTTCGGATATCCGAAATTTCGGATATCCGAAATTTCGGACTTGGACTTGGATAACGAAAACTAGTATCCGAAATTTTCGGATACCCGAAATTCGGATATCCGAAATTTCGGACTTGGACTTGGACAACGAAAACTAGTATCCGAAATTTTCGGATATCCGAAATTCCGGGTATCCGGTTTTGAACACCCCTGTTTAGTTGTGGAAAACATGGGGTGTTTTCCATTTCCGTTTTCCAAGAAAACAAAGAAAACGCGTTCAAATTGTATTTTTTTAGAAAACGTTTTCCAGAAAAACAGAAAATAGTGTTTTCTAAATTTTAACTAAAAATGGAAAACACTTTTTTTACTGTTTTCTGATTTCTATTTTCGTTTCCCAAATATATACAAAAGAAAAGAGGCGTTCATTTTCTAGGGTTTATACGCATAGCCGCTCGACCTCTCCTCCGTTAAGAAATACTTATTATTTTAAATCTTTTATATATGTATTGTCTTTACTTTATGTGTTTTATTTTAATATTTTAGTTCTTTAATTTGTCATATGTTAGGAAATCTAATGAAATGTAGAGATAGAAAACAAATAGAAAACAGTTGATTTGAACATTTTTCTAGTTTTCTAATTTTGAAGATGAAAATTCCATCTTTCAAATTTGAACGCGTTTTCAAAAAATTTCATGTGTTTTCTAGAGATGTAAAACTCATTTCATTTCCTTGAAAACTAGAAATGAAAAACTAGAAAACATTTTCCACAACTAAACGGCCCCTTAAGTTTTCAACCCATTAGTTCTGATTGAATCTATGGTCCTTTCCAGCACCATCTGTAGACGTGTCACATACCCACCACACCACCTAGGAAGTAAAATGTCACATTACGTCTATCGCCAACACCATGCGTGTGTATGGAATAAGTTTCATCTCACCACTAATATGGATTGGTTTCACTACTTTTTTTTGCATTTTTTCACAGCTATAAACAAAAAAACTTTGAGCTTTGATATCTAATTCATTTTAACTTCGCTTTAGACGTTAATTGATTCATTGAAAAAACCCTAACAACATAATTAAAACACAGAACGAGAAAATAAAAGTTATATTGAACGCATTTATATATAGTTATTTATGTTCAAAATTTATGAAAACTTATTTTCCCAACTTAGTGGTGAAAAACACATATTTTTTACTGTTTCCAAAATTTCCATCGTTGATATATTACCGCTAGGAATCAATTTTGTATACATCTGGTGTGAAGATAATGAGTGAATTAAATTCCAACTATTGGTTCCTCTGATGGTTCAAGAAATGTTTACTGAAATTCTTAAAGTTATTCCGGATGATGTCATGATTATCTTTTTTTTCCTTTTAAATGGCTAAATTACTTTAATCCGTCATAGACGGGACTTGAACCCTTGACTTTAAGATGAACCTTCACCACTTTAATTACTTTGGCTTTGTGATTCAACTCAACCACACCAGCTATGTCATAATTAACTAGCTATATGAATGATCATTATACATAGAGTAGAAAATTTAAAATGGTCGGTTGATTTTAATTGTTTCTAGTTCCATTATCGAGTAAAAGAAACTCCAAAAAGAGAGGTTAATTGGTTAAAAATCATGAATGATGTGACATGTTAAATTTGAAAGTAGGTACAACACTTTAAAGTAAATGCATATTACCACCATAGATTAAGAGCATAAAGAAGTACATGTTGCAAAAGAGTTGATGATATGCTTATTTAATAACACTATGTAGATTGTAGAGAGAGATGATATGGAGCTTGCTTTATCTCATGAGAAGTCGACCATATATTATGTATAGTTTTATCACTGTGCATGTTATCAGAAAATTTTCAATAATCCCACTATCAAGTGAAAGACACATGTGTCGATATATAAAATAATGGTGCTACCAATCCTAGATTATGGTATAAAAATTAAGAAAGTCGAACGTGGACAAGTGGAGTGTGTGTTCTTTGTTTATCATCGCCTTTTTGTTTTCAAAGGAAAAACGTTAATGGCTCTATCTATAACGCTGAACGTAATGGGCGTTGAGAGGGGGTTTTTGTGTTTGATGGCACCTCATAGCGCCCGAGTCACCACCCCCGAGGCGTTATGGGTGTTTTTTGGTCCCAAGGCGTTGCCCACAAAACGTCCAATGAGAGAGAGATTTATTAAAAAGGGACCGTTGGAGATAGCCGTTGAACGGTTATTTTCTTTATTATTTTTTATTATTATTATTTAATCCCTTAATATTACAATATATATACCCCATTCAACTCTAATAAAATACTACACATCATTTTCTCTCTACACTACAAATTCAAACTCTATATTTTTTTTAGCCATGTTTCCAAACTTTACCATTTGGAGCACCCCCGCACCGGTGACAACGACTCCCCACCAACACCGACCAACGAAAGTTTATTTCGCTACATTGCAAATATGAGCTCATCTCCAACACAACCACCATTTCCGTTCAACCCCGCTTTCGGGTTTCACGAGTTTAGCCAACAACAATTTCAAGGGTTTCAAAATCTCCAAAATGCTCAACCGTTCCATCTACAACAATCACAACAACAAAGTCAACAACTACAAACTCAAGATCAACGGGATGACGTCGAGGTTGTGGCCGAAACACATCAACCGGGAACCTCAAAATCTAAGCCTAAAAGGTCTCACAAGAAGAAGACGACCGAGACAAGAGAGAAGAGAGTCGTGCAAAATTGAACCGATGAGGAGTTCCGAGCCCTTTGCCGATCTTGGTTCGAAGTGTCGGAAGATCCCGACAAGTGTAAGTTTTTTTTTTAATTTATATTTTTTGTTAGTTGTTATTTTTTAAATGACTTTGTTTTTTAATTTTTTAAGTTTTTATTCATTTATTAAATGTAGCTAATAATCAAGACCGGGTCGAGTTTTGGGCGACCATTAGACGGAGTTTTTTCGACTTGATGAAAAGGGGTGAATACCGCCAACCCGATTATCGGGTAAATGGACCGACATTAATAAAAATGTCAATTTTTCTCCAACATCTACGATCGTATTCGTGGTGGTGGGCGAGCGGTGAAAGTGACTACAGATATCCAAAGAAAGGCGTTGGAAGAATATCAACACGAAAGGGGTCCGTTTCCGTACCTTAAGTGTTGGGACATCCTCAAAGATAGCGAGAAGTGGAAGTCGCAACCCGATCTAACAAGGCGAACTACACGTCCCCAAAAGAATCAAATACATCTTCGTTGGCGGGTCCCGAGTCGCTTGGGTCGGATGCTCGGACCTTTACCATCAACTTAAACGACTCCGGCGATGAGGTTGAGCCGGTTGATGATGTTCGGCCGGTTGAGGTGACAAGTGGGAGGCCCGGTGGTAGAGACAAGGCAAGGGCTAAGAGAGGTGCTTCCTCAAGCCGAGGAGTGAGCAACCAAGAAACGTCAAACACCGCCTATCAAGAGGAAATCTCCGGGAATATTAAACGTTTAGTAGGTTTGACTGTTTGAGGGAAGTACAACTTGACATCCTTCGAGACCGCCAATTCGACAAAGCTTTGGAGTTTCTCGAACGCCCACTTCCAAGCGATGAAATGGCACGTGCGATGGCAATGAAACGAAGGGAAAAGATGATCGAACGATATGGCCTCTAGATTGGTTGACTATTTTTTTTGTTTTTATTTAAATGTCACGTTTTAGATGTTGGGGTTTTTATGTTATGTTATGTTCTTAAAGTTTTAATGAAATAGTTTTTTTTATATAGTTTACTTTAGTTTAAATAAATAAAAAATTAAGTAATGATTACATGGGGCTTTATGCGGGTTTTATCGCTACACATCTTCAACCCATAAAGCATCTTGTCACGTCATCCGTCACATAACGAAAAACGCTAAAAGATAAGGCTTTATGGGGCTTTATCACTGCGATTAGCCTAACCTAACCAAGCATAATACATGGTCGTTTAGAGAGAGATACTATTCTTCAGGTAAAACTTAAGTATAAATAAAACTTGCTATGATTAGTAATTAAGATTCCTTTCAATCAAGGCTTTTTCACGTGGTAAAAATTTAATTATTCATTATTTTTTATATTGCTTTCTTATTCTTTCTTAAACTTTTATTTTTATTATTTTCAAATTGCTTAATTCATTTTTGTCATGTTATGATTAATTTGTTTTATAATAGGTTGGCACATGACAGATTAAAATTAAAAAAGTTAAATTGTTTTCTATCATATATTTTTTTAATTATTTTGTATTTTTTTATATATATTTTAAATATTTTCTTAGTTTTAGTTTTAGTTTCGCTCCATTGATCTCTAGTGATGTTTGTACAAATGTAATGAAATATCGTGGATTATATAAAATAGACGAGGAAAGGAAAGGGACCATATAGATGAAAACTGATATTCAATCTCCAATATCTATCGCACATTGTTCTATCATGTCGGAAAAATATATTAGGCTGGAAATCAATCATAATAATTTATGTAAGATAATTTTGAATTATGGTCAATGGATGTTAACAATGATCCAATATATGATGACTACAAAGATTCACATGATTCAATCAATGCTTCAATATTCCATTGTAACTCGTTACGAATTTATATGACCAATTACAAAACAATCTTACACATTAAAGATGTAATACGCGAGTCATATTATTTTGACCCTTAAGACATGCACGACCATGTAATAACTCATTACAACCTAATATATTAAATTGAGGTCTTGATTTGAGGTCTTAAGATCCGGTCCATAAAGATGGGGAGTGTACCCCGGCTTCCGCATGTGGCTTGGAGGAAGAACCACAGCTTCCAGCGGGCTACCCATCCTTGTGTTGCGGCTTGGAGGTGGCGGTTTAAAAAAAAACCGCTAGGCTTTGTGAAGTCACGTGAAGCCGAGAGAGGTAGGAGGCATTCGACCATTGAGCATTAATTTTTTTTCCCAATCTACATATTCTATATATGCCACATCATGACATCAAACTACCTATTTTTTCTAAACTCAAACTCCTTATCATCTACACATTTTCTTTAAAACTGTCTACTTCAAAATGGGTTCCAACATTATTCTTCCACCGGATATTTCCGCTCGTGATTTGGCTAATGAGGCATTTGATTTTCTTGGTCAATGTGTGCTCGTTGTTCAACAACAATAACTTGAAGATACGGCGATCGTTCAAGAAGGACTAGTATTTTTAGTAATCGTGTTGATAGTCATCAACGGTTGTTGGAGTTATATTTTTCTGAAAATCCTTGTTACCACGAGGGTATTTTCAAAGGCAGTTTTATAAAATTCCCCGTGGTTTGTAGCACGTCATGACGCGAGGAAGGGGAAAGTTTCACGCCTTTGCAAAAATGCACGTCTGCTATTCGTCAACTGGCATACGGTAATGTTTCTGACGAATATGATTAATTTTTATGCATGTCTGAAAGAACATCACATGAATACCTACATTATTTTTGTGATGCTATGATTAAATTATATAAAGATGTATTTATGTGTTCTCCTACTAGCCATGACATTACATTATTGTATAATGCGCATTTAGAAAGACATGACATTCCAGGCATGATCGGTAGCATCTACTATACTCATTGGGAGTGGAGAAATTATCCAATGAAATATAGAGGACAATATCTTCGGGGTGATCATACAAAACCAACGATCATACTCGAGGCAGTGGCATCACATGATATGTGGTTTTGGCATGGGTACTTTGGTGTTGCTGGTTCCAACAACCTTTGTTTACGAATGTGTTGCTAGGAACCAGTCTAAGTTGTCCTTTTGTTATTAACGATAGACAATACAAACATGGATATTACCTTGCCGATGGTATATACCACACTTGGCCTACTTTTGTGAAGGCATATCGTTATCCAGTTGACATCAAAGAAAAGAAAATGAAGAAGATAAGAGAATCGGCAAGAAAAGATATCGAAAGAGCATTTCGCACTTTAAAAGCAAAATGAGCGATAGTTGATCGAAAAACACGT
>JBCNJP010000018.1:11422574-11497389 GCA_039602395.1 Deinandra increscens subsp. villosa | reverse complement strand
GTCACATACCCACCACACCACCTAGGAAGTAAAAATGTCACATTACGTCTATCGTCAACGCCACGTATGCGTATGCAATAAGTTTCATCTCACCACCAATGTGGATTGGTTTCCACTACTTTTTTTTGTATCTTTTCACAGCTATAAACAAAAACTTTAAGCTTTGATATCTCATTCATCTTAGATTCCTTTTAAACGTTAATTGATTCATTGAAAAAACCCTAACAACATAAAACACAAAACCCGAAAATAAAAGTTATATTGAACGCATTTATATATAGTTATTTATGTCTAAAATTTATGAAAACTTTTTTTCCCAACTTAGTGGTGAAAAACACATATTTTTTATTGTTCCCAAAATTTCCATCGTTGATATATTACCGCTAGGCATCAATTTTGTATACATCTGGTTCGAGAAATGTTTACTGAAATTCTTAAAGTTATTCCGATGATGTCATGATTATCTTTTTTTCCTTTTGAATGGTTAAATTACTTTAATCCGTCATAGACGGGACTTGAACCCTTGACTTTAAGATGAACCTTCACCACTTTAATTACTTTGGCTTTGTGATTCAACTCAACCCCACCAGCTATGTCATAATTAACTATATGAATGATCATTATACATAGAGTGGAAAATTTAAAATAGTCGGTTGATTTTCATTGTTTCTAGTTCCATTATCGAGTAAAAGAAACTCCAAAAAGAGAGGTTAATTGGTTAAAAAATCATGAATGATGTAACATGTTAAATTTGAAAGTAGGTACAACACTTTAAAGTAAATGCATATTACCACCATAGATTAAGAGCATAAAGAAGTACATGTTGCAAAAGAGTTGATGATATGCTTATTTAATAACACTATGTAGATTGTAGAGAGAGATGATATGGAGCTTGCTTTATCTCATGAGAAGTCGACCATATATTATGTATAGTTTTATCACTGTGCATGTTATCAGAAAATTTTCAATAATCCCACTATCAAGTGAAAGACACATGTGTCGATATATAAAATAAAGGTGCTACCAATCCTAGATTATGGTATAAAAATTAAGAACGTCGAACGTGGACAAGTGGAGTGTGTGTTCTTTGTTTATCATCGCCTTGTTGTTTTCAAAGGAAAAACGTTAATGGCTCTATCTATAACGCTGAACGTAATGGGCGTTGAGAGGGGGTTTTTGTGCTTGATGGCGCCCCATAGCGCCCGGGTCACCACCCCCGGGGCGCTATGGGTGTTTTTTGGTCCCAAGGCGTTGCCCACAAAACGTCGAATGAGAGAGAGATTTATTAAAAAGGGACCGTTGGAGATAGCCGTTGAACGGCTATTTTCTTTATTATTTTTTATTATTATTATTTAATCCCTTAATATTACAATATATATACCCCATTCAACTTTAATAAAATACTACACATCATTTTCTCTCTACACTACAAATTCAAACTCTATATTTTTTTTAACCATGTTTCCAAACTTCTACCATTTGGAGCACCCCCGCACCGGTGACAACGACTCCCCACCAACACCGACCAACGAAAGTTTATTTCGTTACATTGCAAATATGAGCTCATCTCCAACGCAACCACCATTTCCGTTCAACCCCGCTTTCGGGTTTCACGGGTTTAGCCAACAACAATTTCAAGGGTTTCAAAATCTCCAAAATGCTCAACCGTTCCATCTACAACAATCACAACAACAAAGTCAACAACAACAAACTCAAGATCAACGGGATGACGTCGAGGTTGTGGCCGAAACACATCAACCGGGAACCTCAAAATCTAAGCCTAAAAGGTCTCACAAGAAGAAGACGACCGAGACAAGAGAGAAGAGAGTCGTGCAAAATTGAACCGATGAGGAGTTCCGAGCCCTTTGCCGATCTTGGTTCGAAGTGTCGGAAGATCCCGACAAGTGTAAGTTTTTTTTTTAATTTATATTTTTTGTTAGTTGTTATTTTTTTAAATGACTTTGTTTTTTAATTTTTTAAGTTTTTATTCGTTTATTAAATGTAGCTAATAATCAAGACCGGGTCGAGTTTTGGGCGACCATTAGACGGAGTTTTTTCGGCTTGATGAAAAGGGGTGAATACCGCCAACCCGATTATCGGGTAAATGGACCGACATTAATAAAAATGTCAATTTTTCTCCAACATCTACGATCGTATTCGTGGTGGTGGGCGAGCGGTGAAAGTGACTACAGATATCCAAAGAAAGGCGTTGGAAGAATATCAACACGAAAGGGGTCCGTTCCCGTACCTTAAGTGTTGGGACATCCTCAAAGATAGCGAGAAGTGGAAGTCGCAACCCGATCTAACAAGGCGAACTACACGCCCCCCAAAAGAATCAAATACATCTTCGTCGGCGGGTCCCGAGTCGCTTGGGTCGGATGCTCGGACCTTTACCATCAACTTAAACGACTCCGGCGATGAGGTTGAGCCGGTTGATGATGTTCGGCCGGTTGAGGTGACAAGTGGGAGGCCCGGTGGTAGAGACAAGGCAAGGGCTAAGAGAGGTGCTTCCTCGAGCCGAGGAGTGAGCAACCAAGAAACGTCAAACACCGCCTATCAAGAGGAAATCTCCGGGAATATTAAACGTTTAGTAGGTTTGACTGTTTGAGGGAAGTACAACTTGACATCCTTCGAGACCGCCAATTCGACAAAGCTTTGGAGTTTCTCGAACGCGCCACTTCCAACCGATGAAATGGCACGTGCGATGGCAATGAAACGAAGGGAAAAGATGATCGAACGATATGGCCTCTAGATTGGTTGACTATTTATTTTTTGTTTTTATTTAAATGTCACGTTTTAGATGTTGGGGTTTTTATGTTATGTTATGTTCTTAAAGTTTTAATGAAATAGTTTTTTTTTATATAGTTTACTTTAGTTTAAATAAAAAAAATTAAGTAATGATTACATGGGGCTTTATACGGGTTTTATCGCTACACATCTTCAACCCATAAAGCATCTTGTCACGTCATCCACCACATAACGATAAACGCTAAAAGATAAAACTTTATGGGGCTTTATCACTACGATTAGCCTAACCTAACCAAGCATAATACATGGTCGTTTAGAGAGAGATACTATTCTTAAGGTAAAACTTAAGTATAAATAAAACTAGCTATGATTAGTAATTAAGATTCCTTTCAATCAAGGCTTTTTCACGTGGTAAAAATTTAATTATTCATTATTTTTTATATTGCTTTCTTATTCTTTCTTAAACTTTTTTTTTTTTGAAAGATCTTTCTTAAACTTTTATTTTTATTATTTTCAAATTGCTTAATTCATTTTTGTCATGTTATGATTAATTTGTTTTATAATAGGTTGGCACATGACAGATTAAAATTAAAAAAGTTAAATTGTTTTCTATCATATTTTTTTTAATTATTTTGTATTTTTTTATATATTTTTTAAATATTTTCTTAGTTTTAGTTTTAGTTTCGCTCCATTGATCTCTAGTGATGTTTGTACAAATGTAATGAAATATCGCGGATTATATAAAATAGACGAGGAAAGGAAAGGGACCATGTAGATGAAAACTGATATTCAATATCCAATATCTATCGCACATTATTCTACCATGTCGGAAAAATATATTAGGCTGGAAATCAATCATAACAATTTATGTAAGATAATTTTGAATTATGGTCAATAGATGTTAACAATGATCCAAAATCATATATCATGACTACAAAGATTCACATGATTTAATCAAGGCTTGAATATTCCATTGTAACTCGTTACGGATTTATATGACCAATTACAAAACAATCTTACACATTAAAGATGTAATATGCGAGTCATTTTATTTTGACCCTAATAACTCATTACAACCTAATATATTAAATTGAGGTCGTGATTTGAGGTCTTAAGATCCGGTCCATAAAGATGGGGAGTGTACCCCGGCTTCCGCATGTGGCTTGGAGGAAGAACCACAGCTTCCAGCGGGCTACCCGTCCCTTGTGTTGCGGCTTGGAGGTGGCGGTTTTAAAAAAAAACCGCTAGGCTTTGTGAAGTCACGTGAAGCCGAGAGAGGTGGGAGGCATTCGACCATTGAGCATTAATTTTTTTTTTCCAGTCTACATATTCTATATATGCCACGTCATGACATCAAACTACCTATTTTTTCTAAACTCAAACTCTTTATCATCTACACATTTTCTTTAAAACTCTCTACTTCAAAATGGGTTCCAACATTATTCTTCCACCGGATATTCCCGCTCGTGATTTGGCTAATGAGGCATTTGATTTTCTTGGTCAATGTGCGCTCGTTGTTCAACAACAATAACTTGAAGATACGGCTCGTTCAAGAAGGACTAGTATTTTTAGTAATCGTGTTGATAGTCATCAACGGTTGTTGGAGTTATATTTTTCTGAAAATCCTCGTTACCACGAGGGTATTTTCAAAGACAGATTTATAAAATTCCCCGTGGTTTGTAGCACGTCATGACGCGAGGAAGGGGAAAGTTTCACGCCTTTGCAAAAATGCACGTCTGCTATTCGTCAACTGGCATACGGTAATGTTCCTGACGAATATGATTAATTTTTATGCATGTCTGAAAGAACATCACATGAATACCTACATTATTTTTGTGATGCTATGATTAAACTATATAAAGATGTATTTATGTGTTCCCCTACTAGCCATGACATTACATTATTGTATAATGCGCACTTAGAAAGACATGACATTCCAGGCATGATCGGTAGCATCGACTATACTCATTGGGAGTGGAGAAATTATCCAATGAAATATAGAGGACAATATCTTCGGGGTGATCATACAAAACCAACGATCATACTCGAGGCAGTGGCATCACAAGATATGTGGTTTTGGCATGGATACTTTGGTGTTGCTGGTTCCAACAACCTTTGTTTACGAATGTGTTGCAAGGAACCAGTCCAAGTTGTCCTTTTGTTATTAACGGTAGACAATACAAACATGGATATTACCTTGCCGATAGTATATACCACACTTGGTCTACTTTTGTGAAGGTATATCGTTATCCAGTTGACATCAAAGAAAAGAAAATGAAGAAGATAAGAGAATCGGCAAGAAAAGATGTCGAAAGAGCATTTCGCACTTTAAAAGCAAAATGAGCGATAGTTGATCGAAAAACACGTCCAATAAAAAAAGAGTTGTTAGAGAACATAATATACACATGTATGATATTGCACAATATGGTCATCAAAGACGAGGGTACAACGGTATCACTGGTCCACATTTACGATCCTCCAGTCGTTCTCGTATTCAATGAAAATGTCTTCATGAAACTTCAAGATAGCGAGACACATTTTAAGTTACGATTTGGTATTATGGAGCACATATCGATACACATGGAAGTCCATTTAGCGGAAGAGGAACTAAACGCGTAGGATTTAATATTAATTTTATGTGTTTTTAATGTATGTTTCTTAATATTATGTTGTTCTTATGTTTTAATTAATTGTAATAATTTAATATTGATATTATGTTTTTTTAGTTAGAAGATACGAGAATCAGCAAGAAAAGATGTCGAAAGAGCATTTCGCACTTTAAAAGCAAAATGAGCGATAGTTGATCGAAAAACATGTCCAATAAAAAAAGAGTTGTTTGAGAACATAATATACACATGTATGATATTGCACAATATGGCCATCAAAGACGAGGGTAGAGCAGTATCACTGGTCCACATTCACGATCTTCCAGTCGTTCTGGTATTCAATGAAAATGTCTTCATGGAACTTCAAGATAGCAAGACGCATTTTAAGTTACGATTTGGTATTATGGATCACATTTCGATACACATGGAAGTCCATTTAACGGAATAGGAGCTAAACGCGTAGGATTTAATATTAACTTTATGTGTTTTTAATGTATGTGTTCTTAATATTATGTTGTTCTTATGCTTTAATTAACTGTAATAATTTAATATTGATATTATTATTTTTTAATTAGAAAACGAAAAAAAAAATCATGAAACCTCTAGGCTTCAAATTTAGAGTATACCCACCTAAAATGAAGTCTTAGGCTTCAAATCTCGTCTCTCATATTCTCTCTCATGTGACAAATTATGATTGGATCAACATTTTGAACTCTTAGGCTTCAAAATGGACCATACTCCAATCCTAAAGCCCCATTAATAACTATACTTAATCAACATTCTTGATTATTTTATAATCTTTAATTCTTTATTTATACTAGATTTTGAGACAAGTGTGTTGCAACGGGGATAACATTGATATATAAAACAGTTGAATTGCTAGAACGCTGCGTAAAAAAGATGGGAATAAAAAAAGTGTGACGACCAAAACATTTGAAACAAAAAACTTTGTAACACCACCAACAAAACATAAAAGAAACACCACTGTATCAATTAAGGAAAAATCCAAAAAACTAAAAAATGATATAAATATTCACTTCAGTATTCCTCCCAATTAGATAATAATCTCAACCAATGAGCAATTGTCTCAATGGTATCTGGGGGAGGATTGAGTTTTTGACATAGAGGTCAGGGGTTTAATCCTCGCATGGGGTTTTCTGGCAGTGGGCCAGTTTTCCTTTGAATTGGTGTCTTGGTTGATTGCAGGGCTGATGTACGAGCTTCCTCATAGGGGACGTGCAAGTCTATGTCATCCCAGGAGTGGAATTGGGTTGGTGGTGTAATGCCCCCGTCAGTGATACGAAATTGTTAAAAAAATAATATTGAAAAAAAGAATAATTGTAACCTTACTGTAACAACAGGGAAAAAAAACCAAAAAACAAATAAAATATTAGTTTTACTGTTACCTTAAAAATTATTTTATTAAAACAAAAAGAATTAGTTTTAAGAAGCTCAATATTATTTTAACTAATTTACTTCTAGTTTTAGTTTAAAAAAAAACTCAATATTATTTTAAAATCTTTTTAAGCTTCTTAAAAATAAAAGCATTTTAGATAACCTAACTCTTATATTTTGAATGTCCCACATGTTAAAAAAAAAAAAAAGTTTACATTCATTTATATGAGTATGAGGGAGTTGGATTTAGAGGTGTCAAGAAAAACCTATAAGTCAAGAAATCGGTTTGTAACCTAGAACTGACATTGAAATGGCCGGGAGCATCCTTATCTTATATTGAGCGTACACTGATATTGAAACTTGAGAATTATTATAAACTCCAGACATATTCCCAGCTAAGAAGGTTGTTGGAGGAGTTGAACTAACATTTGATTTTGATTAGGCACCCATACTCGCAACATTTTGACCAAAATATATTTTTGGATTCTGCACTTGTGCGGATGTTTTGTTTGTAGTCAACATTCCCAGCTCTCTTGCTCGTAATTTGCCCGTTAATTCATGAAATGCCAAAGTTGAAAATTCTTTATCGTGAGTGAGTAATAAAACATAGTTTTCCCATTTGCTTGGTAAAGCTTCCAACATTTTCTGCTTCAATTCATCTTCTTTCTTCTTAATATCCACAACTTCCAGTTCACTTATTGAATGAGCAACCCTTGATACCAAAGTAGTAATGTCCTCATCGAGATAATGTTTTAAATTAGTAAACTCTTTATTGAGAACCTTCTTACTTGCTCTTTTTGTACTGCTCATTGTCTTCACATCTTAATTTCATTTCATACCACAATTGTTTAAATTTGGTGCACGTCTTAAATTGATGCAACACTTCTTTGGGCAAAGCCATGGTAAGCATACCATATGCTTTTTTCTCTCTTTGATATTGTTTCATTTCTTTAGTTGAAAGGTCTCTACGCATCTTCAGCTCACCATTCTCTTGTGGATAAGAGTATCCATCTTCAACTAGAACCCAAAAATCTACATCATTTGTTTCAACATATGCTTCAAATTGTTTCTTCCAGTTGTGATAATCTTTCAATTTCATCAACTTGTGTATTTTCAGACTTGTACAAATTTCGTTCTCATAATTAAACATCGCTTGCATCGTGGTTTGAACAACAACAAACACTTGCAAATCGTTCATACGACACATTGAATACATAAACTATAACATAAACTCAACCTGATCACTTTAACAACTATAACACAATGTCTAGATACATCATACGACACATTGAATTTGCATTAACATCTATGAGAGTGCTTCTCACTTGATCTTGTATTTATATAAAAAAAAAAGAAAGGAAATTCGTTTAACAACCGTATGAAACATTTCTAAAGTTCCTCTTTTATCATTTTACACATCGAATTCAATCCAATAAGTGTTTTTAATTCACACCTAAAAAAGATAAAATTTGTATCTCATCAAAATTTTCTATATTTTGAATGGCTTTTTGTACTAGTAGTAATTATCTCATAACGTTTGTTTAAAATATTTATTAATGTCTTCATTTCAGGAACCGCTTATTATAGCATAATCAAGTTAATGATATTTGAAACAAATTGAATATAAAAAAGCAATGCTGGAAGTTGACAGATAATTTAATTTGATTGTTGGACTACGTTTGTAACAAGTGGGTCAACCCGCGCTTCGCCGCGGAGTTGACCCGTTGGCATTTGCTATTGATTATGTGCTTTGTAAAATCAGAAACAAACACCAAGTCCAACATAATCGTCCGAACATGCATAAAAACATATGAAAATCAGAAACAGAAGCCCAAACAAAACACAACGGAAAAACATCTATTAACAACTAAATTGACATCCTAAACTCAGAGATGAAGTGGCCATCGGAAAAATTTACAATACTCAAAACCGGAACTCACACTACTGGAAGCAGATGAAGTGGCCATCGGAAGGCTTGTGCATGTTGTATCTTGCAAAATAAATCAAGTCAAACAAATATTAATTTCAACAAACATTATTGAATTTCAACAATCGCACATATAATCACAGAACTGATAGGAAATAATAGAATAAAAAGTAGAACCTACCTACGAAACCATCATAGAGATCTTTTTTTGAATGATTTTAATCAAATTTTGGAGGTTGGGCGAAGAATCGAGACATACCGAGAAAACCTCATCGATGCTGTGAATGTCGAGAATTGTTGTGGAAGGATGCAGTTTCCCCTCTCACCTCTATTTAATCCCAAATCATTGTGCTCATACAAATTCCATCAAACCAAGACAATTATGTCTGATCAACAACCAAGGGAAACCAAATACATGCAATCAAAACAAACAGTAAACAAACCATCAACATCATACAAATTCCGTCAAACCAAGACAATTATGTCTGATCATCAAAAATCAGAAACGGAATTTGAACAAACAGAATTCAAGTGACTACTTACTTAGAAATATCTAACAAAATAAACAATAAATAAAAAACTCACCATTAGGAAGATACCATAACCCAAACCTGCAAAAACACAGCAGCGGAAAAGTATTAAAATAACATACACCAACAACATACAACAAATGTATACAAATGACATTACTTAGAAACTATCAGCACGTTTATAAGATGTAGCCTATGAACAGAACAAACTCAAAAAACAACATGCATACAAAATGTAACCTATAATAGTTATTATATTGAAGAGGGAATAAGACTCACCTAAGCACCAAAGATAAAAAGGTATAACTTTATACTCACCTGCAAATCAGAAAAATAACAACTGATTCAAAATAATTCTAATAAATTTCCACCTCAAAATCCATATGAAGAGGCATTAAAACAAACAAATGACGTGCATTACATCAAGTATATGAATCAAATATAAATATTATAACTCAAATAATTTATAAAAAACTCAGATTTAGAAATTCACGTATAACAACGATAAAGTGAAATGTGTTTGCTACCTTGGGTCTTTTTTTTGGGAAAAAATTCTTTTACTCAATAAACCAACAGCAAGAAGCAATAATCATATCAACTATCAAGAGTTGCTATAGACCATTTAGAAAGTCGTTTAACAAAACAATGCAAGTTAAATGCCGTGTGAAATAATGATTTTCGAATAGAACCTTTCTACTAAATTATTGAAAAAAGAATAGATACAATGCCATCTTTGTTTATACATTATCTCACCATTTAAGAAGCATGTTCCACCTCTGGTTTCCATGTACAATCAAATACCCACCCACCCTTCTGTCAGATTCAGAATTGTGAGAGGTATCAAATAATAAACTTTTTATTTCCATCCACCTAGTCCAGTGTACACACACGGCACATCTAAGATAACTATTTGACATAAAAATAAGTTTTAACACATATATGTATATATATCATACAGAAATATAGGAATAACTATTGGAGTATAAGTTCACATACATTAATTCCAAAACGATATGGTCTAGTGACATTTAAGTTTTTTATCATAGAAAAAGAAAAAAATCAAAATAATTGCTAGTGAAAAATGTGTTGGTGTGTAAAAACCCGAAAACTACCAATCCGAACCTTAATAGGGTCGGGTTGCGGGTGTATTTTTTCTTTAAAAGACCCGACTAACCCGACCCTAATAACCCAAAACCTGAACGGGCTAACCCGATTAACACCCGTACCCAACACCATCCGTGTTGTGCGTAAAATAGGGGAAAAAATACATATATAAAGTATTAAGTTTTTTTGAGGTAAAGATAATTTCAAATCATATCTGAAACACTAATTATTCATAATAAAAGTTTTAGACAAAAAGTGTTTGGGGTCAACCAAACTTAACATGTTTCAACCTATATACAATTACACATTTAGACCCAAATCTATAATGACCCATTACCCTTAACCCTCCAATTTGACTTTAAAAGGTGAAGGGTTTTACCTGAGAATGAAGAGTGGGTGCTTGAGGTTGAGAGTCTTGTTTTCATCCAAGTACTGCATACATACACACACACAAAAAATGAACCATAAATATTCAAAATAAATTTTGTTCTTAGTGAATACTCACTTTGCACATTCAGCCATTTTTTCTGATTTTTGGTTCTCAACAGTCTTGAAGATTATAGACTTATTTTCATCCAAGTACTGCATACATACACACAAAAAAAAAACTACTTTTAATGCTTTGCAAACCTCAATCACCTGATGATAATCACTTTAGATGGTATTATCTCATATGAAAAATAAATCAGATCAGCAGGGCCCTTGCTTTCCAATACGTAAAGCAGAAACAATAACAAAAAATAAATAATCATTAGTACTTAATAAATAGACAAAAGGCATCCACATCCCAAATTACTTGAGAAAATGGAAACACTATGATACAAACCAAGTTCAAATAAGGGGCACCTAAATAAAATCACACCATAATCACAACAAGATATACATAATACATAACATATACCTCGATCTAAAGAGGAATCAGCACATACTGGCGAAAAAGCGTCCTTATCCTAAATTACATAAGAAAATAACAACACACAACATAAATCGAATTCAAATGAGCAGAAAAATAATACCGCATATCAAAAAAGCTCGTAAACATCAGATTACAGCCCAATTTTCAGTGAAAATTAGGGCACACTGTAGAAAAAGGTACTCGCATTCCAAACCTTAAGCCTGGGTAAACTTACCAGAGGAGATCAACACCATATCGGATGATTTAGGGTTCTGAGACCCTCTCGTTTATAGATCTTCATCCTCATCTGGCAGTACAGAAACCCCTAGTCGTGATTTATCAAAACGGAAGATACACATAGCCCTAAAACCAAACATATGTAGCGTACCAGTGAGGAAGACATGTGTTGCAATATCCATTCTCGCTTTCTGCCGCCGTATTCAGCCACAACCACCAACGATCGTCGGTTTTGACGAAAGCCCCTCTCTGTGGCTACCTAAATGGAGAAAAAAAAACTTACAAAATCACTAATGAAGCCCTGAAAACGAACGTCGATTGATTGGGGGTTTTGGTGGATAAGCCAGAGCGATGGCGTGTGGAGAGGCAGAGAGATGGGTGGAGCAGGTAGATGAAATGGACAGATAGTAGGTGCCACAAATTTCTTACGGCAAAGAAGGAAATGAGAGAGCAGGTATACGATGCTTTTACAAAGGCCCACAAAGTTTTTAAAAATTACAAAAGTGCCATGAAAAATTGAAGATATATAGTGTGCATTATTGACTTGTACAACATGTTTTAGAGTTTGTACTCCAAGTTGTAGAGGCTAGATTATGAGGCTTGTAATATTAAATATGTTGGGCTGGGCTTAGAGGGTAATTAGTTTAGTATACTAGTTTGGTTATTGTATGTAGGCTAGTTTATGGTTAGGCTTGAGTTTACTATTGGGTTTATGACTCAAGAGGCCCAATAGTAAACCCATTGGGGTGCCTATATAAACCCCACTAGACCTCCTTATTTGGGGCTTGCCAGTTTACGATTCTGGTTGCTGGTTTACGATCCAAGGAGAGAGGCCATAGGTGTTTATGATCATAATCTCGAGCTAGAGAGAGAGAGAGCAGTTTACGATTTTCTTGTATTTGTACCCGACAAGTTTTCTTGTGTGCAAGATCAGGTTTTTATCGTTTATATTCATCGTATTCTTGATTTCTTCTCATCTCTTATCTTGAATCAATCCACTTGGTTTCCGCACTCGTGATTGATAGAATATCGTGAACGGTTGTTGATTTTGGACCTACAATTGGTATCAGAGCCAAGAAACGAGTGTTTCGAGGTTCTCACGATATTGGATTCAAGCTATTTTTCTGGAAAAATTTTGGTTTTTGAAGATTTGAAGCTGCTAGAGGTGTTTCCGATTGGTTCTGCTGCTGTTCTTCATGTTTATGATCGGTATCTGGGCTGATTTGGGTGTTTACGACTGCTTGTTTTGAAGATCTTCATCAGTTTTGGGTTTACGAGTTCAAGAACGAGTTCAAGATCGAGGTTTTATCGTGTTTACGATCCGGTGAATTGAGTTTACGACTTTTTCTGCTCGGAAACGTGTGTTTACGACATTTTTCAGCCGGAATCAGGAGATTACGATTTTTCTCGATCGGAATCGGAGTTTACGATTGTGCTCGATCGGAATCAGGTGTTTACGACTGGCTGGATCGGAATCGTTGTTTACGATCGTTGTTTACGACCGAAACAGGGTTTACGATCGGAAACAGGGTTTACGATCGGAAACAGGATTTGCGGCAAAAAGTCATTTTTTTCACACTTTCACGGAAACGGACGTAACTTTTGACTCGTTTGGAGTTAGAAGCTCAAATTTGAACACGACGTTTGTGACACCGAGCCCCAGATTTATCCCAGACTAATGTCCAGGGGAGCTCGTTTGGACCCCCAAATTCCACTCCGAAGGCCTCCGTTTTTCAGTTTTAAGTTTCTGACACTATTCTTTGAATAGTGATTTTGCCGATTTTGCCGTTTTTGCTAATTTTTCAAAAATTTCAGAAGCTGCATAATGAGTTCAGTGGTTGAAGAAAAGAATATAGTTGAGGAAAAAGATGATTTCACAGATGAAGTTGACAAAACTGAGATATGTCCCAATCCCACTTGTGCTCGTATAATTCCTGGACTTAGGCAAACTTGTAAAAATTATCAGATAGAATTATTTGAGACAAAATACGAGAGGAGTTCTTTTAAGGGTAGATGGCAAAAGAATGAGGAAAAGGTAAAAGCTCAGAAACGAGACATTGAGAAATATCAGAAGCTAGCAACGGAGAAGACTATCTTATATGATCGGGCTAGGATTGAGATATCTGAGCTTACACAGAAATTAACTGAACTGCAACAAAAATTTGATGAGCTGCAGGTCAAGTATGATTGCAATCAGGAAAGAAACAAAATAATGCTCGATGCTGGAAAGGAATTGTCACATGCTGTTGTGACTGGTCAAGTTGGGAAAGATAAAACTGGGTATGGGTTAGAAAAGTCTGATAAGTCTCTGTCTGCAAACAGCATCATTCCTCCACCAGTTCCCAGAGACATTGTAGGAATACTTCTTAGTAAGGATCAAGTTGAACGAACCAAGTCTGATTATAGGGAAGCTGCTCCTCCTATTGATAGTGTCTTGGTTGGAACTACACCATTGACTCAAGAGGAAATAGACAACGAGGCAAACATGACATATGGTGAAGGGAGAATAGAGGACGTATCAAGAGATGATGCTGAGTGCCAGGAGTATAACAGATGTCACAACTCTAAGTCTGATGAGGCTGGGATAGAGTTGAAACCATACCCTGAAATTGAAACCCCATACTTCAAGGTAATTGACAAAGTCGAAAGGGAAAAGGTGATCTTGACGACACGGCCTGAGGGGAAGATCTTTATGACATATGGATCAATGTTTGACCAAGAACCAGATGTAGGATATGAATTACCGTCCTTTTCCTCCAAGTTCAAGGGTATAACCGATGGAGTGATAAGCGAACCTAAAGTTGAGAGGCCAAAGATCACCATCAAGCATCCAAGCATGAAACCAACAGCTGGAGTGAAGAATGAAAAACTCAAGGGAGTAGCTGTGTCTCCCATTTCTTCAGTTGGATCATGCAGTTGCTGTTGTAATTGCAAGAATGGTGCTTCAACGTCAAAGAATCAAGGAAGCATAAAGACAGTAAAGACAGGTTCGACACAGGCTTCGACAAACCAGCAGAAAGTCAAATCTGAAGCTGCAGTCAAAGCAAAGAAGCAGACACAAGGCAAACCAGCTCCATATCAGCCACCAAAGACAAATGGGTACACGTCTGACTTCTATCTAAAGAAGCAGACTTGTTTTAATTGTGGCATCGCTGGTCATATTGCTAGAAACTGTCTTTATCGCCCCTATGAACCCAATTCTCCGAAAAGTCAAAGGGTTTCATCTCAGGAGTCTGTAAAGTCTAAGCCCATGAAGGTGGAAAAACCTAAGGCAATGAAGACTGTTACTCCTAAGGTTAAACCCTCTGATCAACATTGGGGTGCTGCCAAAGCTGAAAGAAAATCTTTAAATCAAAACAACAGCTTTCCAAGTTACCAAAATTTCCAAAAACAGGTGAAGAAACCATTTTTAAAAGAAACAAAGTCTGAAAAACCCAAGGTTACCCCTCCCAAGGTAACTAAAACTGTTTTAAAAAATGATTCTAAAATGCAGAAGGTTGAAATACCTAAAGTCACAATTCAAAAGGTGACTAAAACAAAAACTGTTTTGAAAAGTGAATCTAAAACGAAGAAGGTTGAAATACCTAAGGTCACAACTCAAAAGATGACAAAAACAAATGTTAAATCACTTGGAACTTGGAAACCAAAGGCTAATGCAGCTACAACCGAATCATCCCAACTTCCTGATTTTTCAAAAGGAATGTTTTTAAAAGAAATTTCATTCATTGATTCCTCAGGAGTACCCAGAAAAACAATGGCCTGGGTATTATTAGCTAACTAATCTCTCACTCTATGCAGGAACGATCAAGGAGGATTATCACTAACGTTTTATTACTAATTTGTTTGTTGATAAGTGATTACTCCAGGCACAGTTTAGGAGACGTATCTTCATGTCATGTCAAGTAATCTATAAATGGAAGGTATGTCTCATTGAGAGGTAAAAGGTCAAAATCAGCATGAAAGGTACTGGTCTTAACTTGGTTGTTTGAATGGCAAAGGGTGTTTTGAGTCAAACCAAATTTCCTAAAATTTTCACTTGGTGATTGATTGTTGAAGTGTTTGACTTCAAATGCAATGAAGTGTGCATGTCATGAAACCCCATTTTCTAAAATTTTCAAATCAATATTTTGAAAGTTAGCTTGGCCAGATGTCTGCAATATTTAGTGTTTTGTTCAGTTAAGTGTGTTTGTGTTGTTTATTTTTATTGTTTAAAAAAATGATGTTCACAAAATTGTGACATTAAAAATCAAAAAGCAAGGGGAAGAAATGTAAAGATAAAGAAAAAGTTGACCCCTCAAAAATAGTGTGCTTTTCAATTTTTAATTGTTTGTGTCTTGTTTTTGAGAAGTTTAGGGGAAGTAAAATGAATGTCCGGGTTGGAGATGGGTGACACGCGTAAGGCGGAAGTGAAAGGCAAGCTCCACGGTGATATGCTCGGTAGGCTCGACCTAAACTTATGACCTCCAATGAAAGTGCAGTGAACTTAAAAGATATATATGTTTAGTTTCCCATCCCAGGTTGCATGGTTTAAAAGACTGAGTCCCGGCAAAAATGGGTTGAGAGTGGTAATTACCTAGTATTCACTCTCTCACACGCCATGTCTCTGCTGTCATGACTACACCACATAATAAAAAGAAAAGAAAAAGAAAAGAAAAAGAAAAGAAAAAGAAATGAAAAAGAAATGAAAAAGAAATGAAAAAGAAAATAGAATAAATAATCACTCAGTTGGTCTTCTTTGCGTGCTTAGCGGCCGACCTGATCACCAACTGATGGTTAATGAAATAAGTGGTAGTCATAACGGTGTTGCATGGTTCCTCAAGCTGGGGGTTTGTGAATCCTCAATAAACTCTGAGGTTGGGTAGGTTTTGCTGTGTACGCTTGGGTGTGGGGACAATTAAACATGACGGTAATATTGTACTATATTAAGCATGACACATTCGGTTGGGATTAAACGGGTTTGAGTTTAAAGCGGACAAATATACCGGCAATCACCTGGACTAGTCGAGTAACTGAAGCTGAAAAGGGTTACTCAGTCAGATTCATACGGTTTGATCCCTTGTAAACTTTCTCATGTTTGGTTTGGTAAGTATTTGTTTAGTTTTTATCTTTCGTGTGTGAGTCGTTAAGTTCTTTTTGGTGTGTTTTCGTCTTGGCCAGGTTGATTTGAGAAGTCAAAATATGTTTTTCATTGGTTTTAATGCATGACAATATGCCCCCGACAGATCTTGCCAAATTTTTAGGGGAAGGAGTATGGGATAATAAGTATTATCCGAAGGGAACTCGAGGATGATACTTATTATCTAATGGAAAAGACTTCCTCCGTCAGATCTTGACAAATTTTTAGGGGAAGGAGGGAGGATAATAAGTATTATCCGAAAAGACTTCCATAATACATAGTATCCGAAGGGAACTCGAGGATAATATGTATTATCTCAGGGGAAGTCCTTAGTTGAGGGGAAGTAATCAGCTAAGGGGAAGTCTTTAGAGGTCTTGGGTTCAGGGGAACTTTATTATCATCAACAGGTGATAACTCGTTTTTTTTACAATGTTAATTACCTTCTAACCCAAAGACCAGTCATCAAATGTCTGGTGGAGTATATTTTTTCAAATGTGTGTCAGACATGTTGATGATAGAAAGATGCTGCTGCTGCTGCTCAAAGTTAAAGAACCAGCCGGACAAGACTACCATCTGAATAAGCAAGTGTTCAAGGGAAGTTGTTGGTTTCTTTACAAGCTTCTAAAAGATTATCAAAGAAGATGTTCACAAGCTTAGGGGAAGCAGAAGACTTCAAGTCTCGTTGAAGAAAGTGATGCAGAGAGCAGTCAGAGATCATGAAGATCCAAGTTTAACAATCAAATTCTTCAAAGTTAGGGGTTTTCAAAATTTCAACCCTCTAATTTTTGGAGATTCAAGACAGTTACCGAAGATTCAGCAAGAACCAATTCATTCATGAGAAGCAAGTCAATGAGAATCCTCCATCTCAGTAACTTGTTCATTTCAAGAAGTTCAAGCTGATGCTGATCAAGAGGAAGTCCCAAGTGCCCGTTATGAAACCCAATGAAGATTTCTGCGGAAAGAATCTTCATCAGCATCTTTGCCAGCCAGTCAAGAAGAAGATTTTCAAAGATCGAAGACATTTAATATCACAAGCCTAGGGGAAGATTGTAGATGCTAGATTATGAGGCTTGTAATATTAAATATGTTAGGCTGGGCTTAGAGGGTTTCATTAGTTTAGTAGACTAGTTTGGTTATTGTATGTAGGCTAGTTTATGGTTAGGCTTGAGTTTACTATTGGGTTTATGACTCAAGAGGCCCAATAGTAAACCCATTGGGGTGCCTATATAAACCCCACTAGACCTCCTTATTTGGGGCTTGCCAGTTTACGATTCTGGTTGCTGGTTTATGATCCAAGGAGGGAGGCCATAGGTGTTTATGATCGTAATCTCGAGCTAGAGAGAGAGAGAGAGCAGTTTACGATTTTCTTGTATTTGTACCCGACAAGTTTTCTTGTGTGCAAGATCAGGTTTTTATCGTTTATATTCATCGTATTCTTGATTTCTTCTCATCTCTTATCTTGAATCAATCAATCACTTGGTTTCCGCACTCGTGTTTGAATGATTATCGTGAACGGTTGTTGATTTTGGACCAACAACTATCTAATTTAAAATAAGTTTTCATAGGTATGTGGATATTCAAATATTTCTAACACAATCGTAAGCTTCATCATGTGATACATCTCAGGGTTAAACCAATGTGCATTAATACAAATGTATATTTTTTTTGGTAAATCATGTGAAGCCAACCAAACATTGGTAGTTAAGTTGCACATTCTTTAGGATGTATCTTAACTCAACTTTGTTAAATATGACTGTCAAGGTGATTAAACGTCAAACCTTCTTGAATAACAAAGTGTGACATCCTCTCACGAACCATCTCAATATCAAAGTTCCAAATCCCCCCCCCCCCTTCTGAAGGACATTTCACATAAAACGAATAGTGACCAGATTTTGGGGTTTCTAGTTGTTATTTTGACCCATTATGATTAGTTCGCTTAAGAAACCGCCAACACCTACAAAACTTCACCACTTAAGCTTGCCATGTGAACGTTTTGAGAATCCAGAATTTATAAGTGTTCTCGAGTTATTATAAATGCCAATATAGTAGTTATAAAGGGCTATATAACCGATCATAAAGAAATATTCCTTTCAATGGATATAAGTGGGGTACACACACATATGTTTTAACCGGTTCAAAAAACGAGTTATTCAATAACTATTTCCAAAAAACACTTTCTATGTGAAACTTTATTGTCAAATGATAACCGACGATATACTATTAATTTTAGGACTATAACGAGGGGATTACACGTCTATTAAAGGATTGTAGCATGATGGCATATCTTGACACCCTTCTTTTCTTTTCTCTTTCTCATTTTCAAATAACTACCCCTTTTCATTTTTAGTATAACTTCAAACCTCTCCATGCTATAAGATGTATTAGTAGGACCCCTAATATACGACATCATTATTGACGTATATCAATTCGTTATACACCACCGTGACACAAAACTCATCCTTTTAACGAACAAGGGTCTCCACTCCCTCAGTTATCAAGAAGCGTTTTTTTTTTTTTTTTTTGTTTCTCTCTACTTTTTGGTGAAATCCAAATATCCAATACAAAAACATCAAAGACATAACAATTTTCAGAAAAACTTATTTAACTTTTTGATAAGAATGTAAAACAAGGCCCTATTTATTTAACGATTAGACTCTTGGGTTTATAAATTTTGTTGGGCTAAGTATAGGTGGAAAGACTGACCCATTAACGTGGCCCAAGTTTACTGGCCCGGAGCTCTAAATAACGCGAAAGTGAAACCATAGAAGCGATAAATTTAGAACGAAAACCCTAAACCCTGATTCTTTTATAAAACGCCTGTGCTCACTACTTCTCACATAAACCCTAGCAAGCCCTAGCACTGAACCTCTACTCATAAACCCTAGCAAATAGCAAAAATGAGAGCTCCAATCAGAGGAGGTACGTCTCCTCCCTAATTCATTCATGAAAACAATCTGTTTACCTTCTCTACTCAATCGATCCTTGTAGTAAACGAATTCCTAATTGTTTGATTTTGATTTTGATTTACAGGCCGTGGTGGAGGTGGCGGTTTTAGGGGCGGCCGTGGAGATGGCGGCGGCAGAGGCGGAGGTTTCAGCGGCGGAAGAAGCGGCGGCAGAGGCGGAGGGTTTAGCGGCGGAAGAGGCGCTGGCGGGAGAAGTGGTGGTAGGGGTCGCGGTGGCGGCGGCAGAGGAGGACGTGGCGGCAGAGGCGGCGGAATGAAGGGAGGAGCTAAGGTTATCGTGGAACCACATAGACATGATGGTGTGTTTATTGCTAAGGGGAAGGAAGATGCTCTTTGCACTAAGAATATGGTGCCTGGAGAAGCTGTTTATAACGAGAAGAGGATATCTGTGCAGGTAAATTATAACTTAGATATAACTTGTGGTTTGAAAAGTTGAATGATTTTTGTTCCATGAGTTGAGAGTTTGTTTTGTGAACAGAATGAAGATGGAACAAAGGTTGAGTACAGAGTGTGGAACCCTTTTAGATCAAAGTTGGCTGCTGCTATTCTTGGTGGAGTTGACAATATTTGGATGGTAAGCTCTCATTATTACTTTTTGGTTTTTGCTTGCATTTACTTGTTATGAGTTTTGAACATATTTGGGTTTGAGGGGTTGAGCTAAGCATGTTTTGTGCCAATAAGGTTGACATTTTAATGGCACTTTATGACACGTTTATCGTTTTATTAATAAAATGGTAGAAAATTATGTCAACTGGTCCTGAAAATTGTTGTTTAAGAATATTATTGGCTGTAAAGTGTAATCTTTGGTGACTTATATTACGGGTTATATTTTGTTTTGTTGTTTATTAACTGTATTAAACAGCCTTTGTCATGTCATTGTTTCATGTTGTAGTGATTCATGTTAAACTTTTCCTGTTCATCATAAAATGTTTATGAACAGATGCAAGTTCATGTTTGGGTATTTAGTACATGTGTTAATCGTGTCTTTAATAACATGTTTAGACTTGTTTTGTTACCTGATAATCAAACTTGTTATCAAAATTGGGTTTTAATGTTTATGATCTAAATTTTGTTTCAGAAACCTGGGTCTCGTGTGCTCTACCTTGGAGCTGCATCCGGCACAACTGTTTCTCATGTTTCTGATCTTGTTGGACCAGTAAGCAATTTCTTTAGTATTATTGTCTTTTTTTGTTAAATTTTACATTTATATAACCATTTAAGTGATTACTCATGGTGTTTCTTTGCTGTTATTAGACTGGAGTTGTGTATGCTGTTGAATTTTCTCATAGAAGTGGAAGAGATTTGGTGAACATGGCCAAAAAGCGAACAAATGTGATTCCTATTATTGAAGATGCCAGACATCCGGCCAAATACAGGATGCTTGTTGCCATGGTTGATGTCATATTCTCTGATGTTGCTCAACCTGACCAGGTATGCTTTGCATTTTACCATTGTCTTTGGTTTTTGCCCTTTTTTTTCAATATTTTTGCTTCATTTTAATGATGTTTGAAAGCATCATATTCCTATTTTATTGTTGTGTTTGAACATATCATTGGTCAATGTCAGCTCAAGTGCTCCACTTTTTAACTTGCACTTGTTATTAGTTTTCAAATAGTGTATGTTGATGTAGTCTTTTCTTGTATCAGAGCTGGTTTATTATATCTTTTTCAAAATTTTGGTGTTTTTTGTTTTGTTTTGTTGCAATACATCATATGATGAGCTTTACTCGGATTCCCCTTCAGGACATCTTGGATGATGCAAAACCGAGTTTCTGATGATGGTCTTATTGCTAATGAGTTATTGTTTTATAGATTGTTTTTTTTAATGTTATGGCAATCATAATTACATTTTATATTATATAAATTATACTTTTATAAACTTATAAAGATTGCGTAATTTGTTTTTAAAACGGAAATTCAATGTGTACTTGTTTCCTCCAAGTGGTTGATGAGTTTCTTGCGCATATGAGAAAAATATTTGAATTAACATATCTTTATTTTTTCATTTTTTGTAACACTTGATAATTTATTTTCCTTTTTATTATTTTCTTCATGGATACCTGCCATCTCGTTTCTTTGCTTCATAGCTGCACTCATCTTGCTACATTTATTGTGCCTTGTGGTTTGTAAATTTACTAGGCATCCCACATGATGTGTTTTATCGTTTCTCATGTCTACAGGCCAGGATTTTAGCACTCAATGCGTCTTATTTCTTGAAAACCGGAGGCTATTTTGTTATATCAATTAAGGTCTGTTCATCTTGCTCCCATTTTCTTACTTATTTTGTATATATTTTTAGTAGAAATTACTTTTTCCACAATCATAACAATAAACTATTTTATTTTTGTTTCAATAGGCAAACTGTATTGATTCTACGGTTCCAGCGGAGGCTGTATTTGCTTCTGAAGTTAAGAAGCTTCAGGCGGAGCAGTTTAAACCAATGGAGCAAGTAACCCTCGAACCCTTTGAACGAGACCATGCCTGTGTGGTTGGAGCCTATCGTGTACCAAAGAAACAAAAGTCATAGTTCATAGGTGTTGTTGCACCATCGCTATATTTAAATTGCTCGTTCTTGCATTTCTAAGTTTGTATTTTTAGATTTTTGTTGACCTCTTGTTTGTGAACCATAATATGTACTTGTAATTTTAGTTTATTAGATCATCTTAGTTTTTATATTTTTGGTTTGTTGAAGTTGGTTTGAAAACCTGCACATCCAGTCTACTGGTTTACCAGACATTGAAGACCAGATAATTTTTTTATTTTTTTTACAATTTTTCAAAGATGTCATTTTTAGCAGTTTTACACGGTTACACTATAAACTCGAAAAAGAAGTGTAGGTTTGTACAAGAATTAAATACAAAATATGAAGTGTAGTTTTGTATTATGACATGAGGTAGTGGGCTACTGAGCTTATTATGAGTTGAGGGTGAGTTTTGTCAGGTACGCAATCATTAGACTCTACCGGCCTCGGATCACATCCTTCACCCGCTCCTAACCTTGAAAGTTAGAGACTTTCTCCTTATCCAATTCTCTTTGGCGCTACAAAGTATCCTACTCCAACACTTGGGAATGGAAGCAAGGCACATTAGGGGAGGCGGTATCGTTGGGTTACCGCTGGGCGGTTCCAAGGGGAGCCGGGCGGCTCAAAGGGGCAACCATACCGCCTTGGGCGGTTTCCCCCATGGCTTCCGAATTTTTGGTCTATGCGGCATGAGGGAACCGGGGAGAGCCGCACCAACCCCCACTTGTTTTGTCTCATTTGTTTTTTCATGTTCCAAGGGGAGCCGCATGGCTCTTCTTGGCAACCATACCGGGTGTTGTGGCTTGATATGGCTTCAAAAACATTAAAATTGAGTTGGCACATGATGATTGGTTGGTGAGCATGGCTCCTTGAAGCCACAAGGCAACCATACCCCCTCCCCTTAGGAATGATTGGCTTTAGCCCTTTTCCCTGGGAGCACATCCAAGACTTGAAATATGAACTTCGAATCAAACCTAAAATTTCGGTCTTGCAGCAGCAATAGAAGAGTTCGCGGATCACCTATTTATTTAATAAAGATTAAAATACCTTCCCTCTACTGAAAGATCCCCATCAAATGCTGCATCCGAAGCAACTATAAGTCGACCTGCCAAACATAACTCCCCTTTATAGAAGGGTTTCACCCTTTAGAGCAAGGCTTTTCCGGCTTTACTGACTTAGCTGAATAATCCGCTCTAGCAACTCTTGGTCAACTGTTTTCATCTACTTATACTTAGCTTCGATATTGTACCCAAGATAATCTAAATCAGAAAAAGTACCTAGACCTGGATCCAAGATCACGATATCCGGAATAAGTGTTGGAGGTCGATTCGGATACCCCACCCATATTATAGAGGAGAGTTTGGCACTTAGTAGCCTCGTGAGGAGGTTTACCCTCATAACAATAAGGCCTTTCACTCGAAAAAATAGGTTTTACCTATCCGACTATGTCCTTTGTTTAATACCAATTTCCAGGAAGCTCAGAGCAGGTCAGGACATAAGAAGTCTACAAAGAAGGCAGTCCAATCTGGCGCTTTCCTTGCCTTAAGTAATACCTTTTGTTTTTTAAGAGTCATTAATGGCTTTCGAGATGAGGCAGCCAACCACTCTTCCTGGAAATGCGCCCAAGAAACTGTGCATGTGTCATTGTTCCGGTCGTTGGGAACAGTCATGGTGTAGCATGTGCAAAAGATGAGTGAGATGTATCCTGACAAGGTGAAAGCCATTCAGGAGATGCCGATCCCACGAACTAACTGAGAAAGAAGTTCACGGATTACAAGAACAGATATTCAGCACTAGAACGGCCGTGCTGCGCATTCGCTTGGGCTGCTCTGGCAGTACATGCTTTATCACACAAACAACTTGGCTCATCGCTCGCATGGGTGCACTGAAATACATATTCGAGAAAGCCTCTCTCTTTGGGGGGATAGCAAGGTGGCAAATGCTCCTGGCGGAATACTACATTGTTTTCAAGACTCTCAAAGCCATCAAAGGCCAAGCACTGCCAGTGTGTTCAGGGGTTAAAGGTATCTTCCTAACCACTATCCAATCTAATGAGAACTCAATGGACTTCTTATGGGTTGAGGGTGTGAGTTCTGTCAAGTACATAATCATTGGACTTTATTAGACTCTAATAAGAACTTAATAGGTTTCTTATGAGTTGAGGGTGTCCATTCTGTCAAACACACAATCACTAGACTTTAATGAGAACTCAAAAGGGAGTTGAGGGTGTGATTTCTCTCAAGCACACAATCACCCTTTTGAGTTTGGGTTATACTTGTGAAGCACGTTAAACAACTAAACAAAAAAAAAAAAAAATGCATGAAACAAACCACATCACCAACACATTCAACAGGGGAGCGATGTTTAACACCGTGAGTGGACTCACGCCACCACTTACATGTGGTATTTAACATTATGTTAAGGGCAAAAGGTATACATGTAGTGAGTTGATATAGTGAGTTCTGCCATCTAGGTTGTGGCTGGATTTACTTCCTAACTCACACATGGGGGGATACTGGTATTGAGTTGGGTGTAGTAAGTTGATATTATTTTTTAAAAATCTTTTTTATTTAAAATCTCTAATATTTTAAATAAAAAAATCATTTCATTAAAACAAAAAAAACATTACATCAAAAAAAAAAAAAAAAACAAGGAAATACAACTATTACAACAAATGTTCGTTAAAATTCTTAATCAAATCCGCTTTTAGTTGTTATCTAACTCTCACTTGAGATCTTTTTTTGCGTGATAAAAGTTGTGTTGCCAGCTAGCGATGGTGAACATCTTTCGTATTTCTATGCGTTTAGCTCACTTTTGGTCCTCGTGAAGCTCCTCATACACCGTATCCAACTCCGCCTTGTTAAAAATCCTTAATTAAATCCGCTTTTAGTTAATTATCTAACTCTCGCTTTCGTATTTCTATGCGTTTAGCTCACTTTCGGTCCTTGTGAAGCTCCTCATACACTGTATCCAACTCCGCTTCATTAAATTAGCAAATCACATGTCCTTGTCCTTGAGATATTGTGTAAAATTACACAAGCATACATCACGTTCTTCATTTTATTTTGATGTCATTGCCGTGCCAGATGCACAATAATACGCCACTTACTCTTCAAACGACCAACTCTCATTTAACATATTTCCAAGCGGCATCATGAGCCGCTTTGTAAGTTTTATGTCTCACACCCTCGAGACAAGTAAAATATTTGACTATGGTAGAATATTCAGGATAAATTCTATTCGCTTTAATGAACGCCTGTATGTCACTCCTCGTAGTTCAAATGAGGAGCCAGACTCACGTCCCTCTATGATATGGTTGACAATCGGTGTTGATTTAGAACAATTATATCATTATTGGACATCGCGCCACCAAAATATACCTGGCATAACCACATGTGATTGGAAGCAACGACTTCGAGCATAATTGAATGATGATTGTGATAACCACACATAAACTGACATCTCCACGCATTCGGGCAGTTGTACCACTCTCAATGTGCCTAATCAATGCTACCAAGCATCCTCTGAAAACCCTATCTAGTTTCATGAGACTTGTACAATTGTTGGATGTCGCATGCAATTGGTTTTCTTAAATATTTTCTCATGTACAAATGTTGTACCGTTTAGAAAACTTTTGCATACAAGACCTCTTCGTACGATTGGACATATTCAAATGCTCATCAAACGAATCCCACAACAAACCGTACACCATTTGACAAAAGACGGCGGTGCACTTTTGCAAAGCGGTAAAATTAATCATATCACTAGTATCCACCCTTTGTTAGAACCACGCCACCTCCCTCTCAAGATCATTCACTATTCTTAAAAATAGTGACTAGTTCATACGATATCGTCAGTGAAACGTTTCAGCGAGGTAGGTGGGTTTGTCATTGATGTGTGTGGTTTTGGATATCAAAAATGATGATTTTCGGGTCAAATACGGGGGAAATATATGTTAAAATTGCTAATCTGTGAACGTTTCTGACAAATATCATGAGTTACAGGTGAAAACGGGCTTGGCACGAAGAACGAGACAAGAAAACGAAGAAAATTGAGAAAAAGTCAAAAAGTCAAAGTTCGGGTCAAAAAGTCAACCTTAAAAGTCAAAGTCAAAATCTGGTCAAAACTGACCCAGGCCGTGAGTTCTAAAGTCACGGCCAAGCCCAGGCCGTGAGTATGCACCAACCAGAGCGTCACAGGAAGTCACGGCCAAGAACAGGAAGTCACGGCCGTGAGTTCCAAAGTCATGGCCGTGAGTCTCAAGGATCCTGATCAGAAGAAAAGTCACGGCCTGACCAAGGCCGTGAGTTCCAAAGTCACGGCCATGCAAGGCCGTGAGTTCCAAAGTCACGGCCAAACCCAGGCCGTGAGTCCAAGAGTCACGGCCATGCCAGGCCGTGAGTTCCAGATCAGGCCCAAAACTCATTTTTGGAAATTTTGAGAATTCGGCCCCTATAAATAGAGGAGCCATTTCCACCATTCAGGACATCTTGGAAAGCAGAAGAGAAGCCAAAGAAAGCCCTCGTTGAAGCCCTTTGAAGATTTGAAGATTTGAAGCATTCGACGAGTCGAGATTTAGCGTTTTTCACCATTTCGAGCTTCCATTTGGTATTGTATTTACATTTAGCCATGAACTATTCTTTAGATCTGATTTGTTTATGTTTAAACATTAACATGGTTGGCTAAACTCATCGTATCGCTTAGGCGAGGCGAATCCAACCATGGTTTGACTTTATAAGTATCGGTTTTTCGTTTACATTTGCATTTATGAAGTAAAAGTTATGATTGCTTTGATTTGGTTTATGAATTGAATTCCTTATTGTATCTAGTCAATCTCTGGTCTTGTGGAACCCTAACCCTAGCTTGCAAAGCCTTCTATCGTTAGGGAACTATTGTATAGCCGAACAACAGAACCTGCGGCGTACGCGTGAACTAGAAATAGTCACGATCATCAGGGAAACCCTAGAATTCGATTAGGAGTCCACCATAGAGTTTGAGTGAGAAATCACCTTACCCTTAGCTAGTAGATACCCTTTCCATTGTCATGTAGTCGCGCATTCACCGATAACTCGGGTCTGTTCCTGCTTAGTCGTGTCTAGGACCTACTAGGTCAACCTATCAACCCAATCGTAACCGCTTCACAACTATAGGACCGTTAGGGCCATACCTATCCTAACCCTTCGACCAGTTGTGAGTTGAGCCACCGATAACTCGGGACCCAGCCTAGGGCACTTCATAAACCGCAACCTTATCAGTACTTCACCATGGACCAGTAGTAACCGTGTAGGGCGTGTCTATAACCCTAAACTGTGAACCTATCCATAGGAATTGGGTAAGCCTTGTCTTAGGACACCTAGTTCACCTCAGAGATAAGTTAGTAACGCATTACCGATACACCTGTCAAACCTAAGTTGGAGGAGCCATGCCTAAGTGATCCTTTACCAAATATCTGCTTTTCCAAGCAACATTTTAATTACTGTCATTTTCATGTTTTCTAAATTAAAATCAATTTTCAAAACAAAACAAAAACCGGCTGAATTATAAAATCGACTGTTTTCAACAAGTTCGTGTCCCTGAGGTTCGACAACCCGGTGTTTACCAATACTGTGCTACGCACGACAGGTATACTTGCCTTAGTGTGTTGGTATAGTCCCCTGGTGAATAACCAGTTTATAAATTTAAAATTTGATAGTGTAGAACCCCACTTTTTATATACACTTATCAACACATCAAGTTTTTGGCGCCGTTGCCGGGGACACGGTAGCGTTAAGAATAGTCGTAATTAGTAGTTTAGCTTTGTGAATATTTGTTTTCTTTTATTTGTGTATATTTATTATTTTTTATTTTTTTATATATTTGTCATTTTAATTTCTTCAATCCTATCTCGCACTCGTGATCTTTTCGATTTGAGCGACATTTGCGATAATTCCCATGGAGATCTACTACGGGGATTACTACCAAGAATACTATCGTGATCATGAGGAAATGTATACAAGCGAATGGTGCGAATTCTGCGGGGATCCTCACAATACACAATGCTGCCCTTATACAGGGGAAGGACCTAGCCTCCGTGAGATGATGAAAGAAATGATCGAGTATATGAAGAGTCCGAGTCTGCATAACTGGAAAGCTACTGAGCGATCTGAGGAAACAACGCACTATACACGGTTCTGTCCTTATTCAGAGGAGATCTCTGCAGGATACGATGGCTACTCGCAATCGCAACAAGACTATACGGAAATTATAGAGGAAGGACCCAGCCTTCGTGATTTGATGAAAGAGATGATAGAGAATACAAAGAGTTCGAGTGAGCATATCAAGAGAGTTGCTGAGGGATCAGAGAAAAGAATGCAAAGCTTGCAAGAGCTTGAAGTTCAGTCTAGAATTTCGGAGGAACTATCTAGTCGCATAGATGAGCAACTCAGAGAAATCACACAGCGCATAGGGGTCACAGAAGATGAATACGAGAGTGATGAGCAAGCCTTCACATATCATAATATAAGTGATCAAGACATGAAGCTGGAGACAGCAATGGACCAGGACACATTCGATTATGAAGACCATTCATCATATTTCATACTTCCAGTCCCACATTACCTAAAGCAAGAGGAACAGGTCTACAAAGTTGTTGAAGATGACGCGCTTGAAAGTGACCCGTTTGAATCACACACATTTGGCGAGAAGGATACACTACAAGACTTACCGAAGGAATCCCATGAAGAATATGAAGTAGTCGAATCTGAAGATATGGAAGACACCAAGTATGGGGATCCTGAAGAAAATCCGCCAGACGAAAAAGAAGCCTTTGAGGCTGAAATGCTTGCGGAGTTCGGAGATGAGTGGTTAACTGCACCATTCGAGGTTGAAGAGACTGGGCCTTTCGATCCAGAACATGATCTCGCGAAGATTGAGGCACTGCTGAAGCCTCAGAATGACTTAGAAGAAAAGCCACCTGATATGGCGGTGGAAATAAAACCGAAAGGGGAGGTTTCGTATGAACCTCCAGAGATCATGTACCACCTAGCCGTGGCGAAGCATGAGAGTGGATCGCTAACAAACCTTCAGAATCTACGGATTGCAACACTTGCTGAGGAGGATCGGCCAAACGTTCAAGTATGGGGAGGCCTAAGCATCCCTAATTCTATTGACCAACTCCTTCACTACCTCCGGTCAATCAAATTTGGATCGGGTAAATTCAAGAGCTGGTGGCCAGATGAAATGCAATGGTACAAACCCCACCCACTGTCTACTAGAAAACCACCTTGGGGTGATGACACAAGGAAGAGTCCACATGGTCTCGGTGGGAAGCAGATAAAGGAGAAGCCGCCCGATTGAGGTGGGCGGCCGAGTCTAGCTAACGACTCGTTAATAAATTAAGCGCTTCCGGGAGGCAACCCGATGGTTTAATTTACTTTTTAATTTAATTTTATTTTTGTGTGTTTGTTTTTGTGTTTTAGTTTTCAGGAATTGACTGCTCGAGACATGGAATGATGAAAATGCCAGGTGTTCGATGTGTGTGGAAGTGAGGATCATGGGCAATCACAACAATTAGGGAGTTCACTTTATCCAACCCTTTTTGCTTGATTTTATTTTTCTGCATTGAGGACAATGCAATCTTCTAAGTATGGGGATGGCAAGGGTTGGCTAAGCGAATAGAATATATCTCCCTCACCGCATCAAAAGTCTGAAAATCCCCCAAAATTTTGAAATTTTTATCCCAATCTCACATGACACGAAAGTACACCGTTTTTAACGTAAATCATAGATAATTTATTTATGCCTTATCGTGTCTGCAAGTCGCAAGAACGGTTTTCCTTAAAGGTTTATTTTTATAAAAATCACATGATCAAAGTTTCTCAATCGAGTTTTGTGAACCATCAAATAACCCATTCACCCGATTTCCCTTGTGAGATTAAGCCTACAAAAAAGAAAAAAATATATATTTAGGTGAAAAATTGAAAATATATATATATATATATATATATATATAGTTATGAGGGATGTCGTATGTCTAAAACATGTTCTAGGTTTATGTTGAGACCGTGTCAAATTAATCGCCTTGAGTCGTTATGGATCTTCTCCGGGTCGTCAATTGCCCGAAGATACTGGACTTTCTGCATAACTCCAGTATATATATATAAAAAGAAAAAAAAAGAGAAAAAAAAAATCAAAAAATTAGTCTTGTATTAAAAGGTTGCAAAACCCTAAATCAAGCTAAGAAAAAAAAATAGATATGAATAAATCACAATAAAAATTGTGAAACGGCTGTACGTATACGCCAAGATATACGTTTGGGTGGTAGCTCATACACCCGTATATGTGAGCAAACGTTTGAGTATCCCCCTCCATTCTTTGGTCGGATCCTATAACGAACTCGGCGGCACGATCGTATATATAAACCCAAGAAACACTTAGATATACTTGACCTGAGCGTTCATTTCAAATACTACACCCATAGGTCGAGTGAATCTGTGAGTTGAGTGAAAAATGATAGAAAAATGGTTCGCATTACTTGGTTGAGAGATTTTGTGAGTTTTCAAAGCAATAAAACTTGTGAGGTTGTAAACCCTAGTATTGATAGTAAATCTTGCGGACCGAATATGTACACTTAAATGTCTATGTGGTTAAGATAGAGTTGTAGTAGTGTCGAGATCAAAATGGATTGCTTGGGGACAAGCAATGTTTAAGTATGGGGATGTTTGATGTGTGTGGTTTTGGATATCAAAAATGATGATTTTCGGGTCAAATACGGGGGAAATATATGTTAAAATTGCTAATCTGTGAACGTTTCTGACAAATATCATGAGTTACAGGTGAAAACGGGCTTGGCACGAAGAACGAGACAAGAAAACGAAGAAAATTGAGAAAAAGTCAAAAAGTCAAAGTTCGGGTCAAAAAGTCAACCTTAAAAGTCAAAGTCAAAATCTGGTCAAAACTGACCCAGGCCGTGAGTTCTAAAGTCACGGCCAAGCCCAGGCCGTGAGTATGCACCAACCAGAGCGTCACAGGAAGTCACGGCCAAGAACAGGAAGTCACGGCCGTGAGTTCCAAAGTCATGGCCGTGAGTCTCAAGGATCCTGATCAGAAGAAAAGTCACGGCCTGACCAAGGCCGTGAGTTCCAAAGTCACGGCCATGCAAGGCCGTGAGTTCCAAAGTCACGGCCAAACCCAGGCCGTGAGTCCAAGAGTCACGGCCATGCCAGGCCGTGAGTTCCAGATCAGGCCCAAAACTCATTTTTGGAAATTTTGAGAATTCGGCCCCTATAAATAGAGGAGCCATTTCCACCATTCAGAACATCTTGGAGAGCAGAAGAGAAGCCAAAGAAAGCCCTCGTTGAAGCCCTTCGAAGATTTGAAGATTTGAAGCATTCGACGAGTCGAGATTTAGCGTTTTTCACCATTTCGAGCTTCCATTTGGTATTGTATTTACATTTAGCCATGAACTATTGTTTAGATCTGATTTGTTTATGTTTAAACATTAACATGGTTGGCTAAACTCATCGTATCGCTTAGGCGAGGCGAATCCAACCATGGTTTGACTTTATAAGTATCGGTTTTTCGTTTACATTTGCATTTATGAAGTAAAAGTTATGATTGCTTTGATTTGGTTGATGAATTGAATTCCTTATTGTATCTAGTCAATCTCTGGTCTTGTGGAACCCTAACCCTAGCTTGCAAAGCCTTCTATCGTTAGGGAACTATTGTATAGCCGAACAACAGAACCTGCGGCGTACGCGTGAACTAGAAATAGTCACGATCATCAGGGAAACCCTAGAATTCGATTAGGAGTCCACCATAGAGTTTGAGTGAGAAATCACCTTACCCTTAGCTAGTAGATACCCTTGCCATTGTCAAGTAGTCAAGCATTCACCGATAACTCGGGTCTGTTCCTGCTTAGTCGTGTCTAGGACCTACTAGGTCAACCTATCAACCCAATTGTAACCGCTTCACAACTATAGGACCGTTAGGGCCATACCTATCCTAACCCTTCGACCAGTTGTGAGTTGAGCCACCGATAACTCGGGACCCAGCCTAGGGCACTTCATAAACCGCAACCTTATCAGTACTTCACCATGGACCAGTAGTAACCGTGTAGGGCGTGTCTATAACCCTAAACTGTGAACCTATCCATAGGAACTAGGTAAGCCTTGTCTTAGGACACCTAGTTCACCTCAGAGATAAGTTAGTAACGCATTACCGATACACCTGTCAAACCTAAGTTGGAGGAGCCATGCCTAAGTGATCCTTTACCAAATATCTGCTTTTCCAAACAACATTTTAATTACTGTCATTTCCAGTTTTCTAAATTAAAATCAATTTTCAAAACAAAAACAAAAACCGGCTGAATTATAAATCGACTGTTTTCAACAAGTTCGTGTCCCTGAGGTTCGACAACCCGGTGTTTACCAATACTGTGCTACGCACGACAGGTATACTTGCCTTAGTGTGTTGGTATAGTCCCCTGGTGAATAACCAGTTCTATAAATTTAAAATTTGATAGTGTAGGACCCCATTTTTCATATACACTAAACAACACATCAGTCATCGATTGAAAAAAAATCTCTTACAAAAGTACGTGAGCGGCTTGACGGTCAAGATTGAGACGGGCTCTTTGGGTTATGATTTGTTCAGCGCGTGCGTTTAGCCATCTTTGACGATCAAAGATGTAGGTTCAAAAGAACATATCACCAGTTTCATCGGATGATGAAGATGAGTCGGAGAAATCCATGATTTAGTAGAGAGAATTATAGAGACCGAATAAAAATGGATTGAAAGAATGGTAGAATTATAGAGATTGGGTATTTGTTTGTTTAAAGGAATGTATGTATGTATATTGTTTGGTTTTTATAAAATTATTTTATTATTTTATAATGTTTTTATAATTTTTTATACTGCTAACCTCTCAACTCGCAAAAAAATAACCGTTGGATGCTTGGAGCCTCTCTGTTTCCCTTTCACCGCGTGAGAATTCTCACGCCTTCAATCCCACGCCACCACTCATACATGTGGGGGGCGTTGTTTAACATCATGAGTGGCTCCCACGCCCCATCTCACACGTACCGATGGCTTGAGGAGTGAAAATTGTACATTTCTAAACATTTAATTTTGTTTTCTTTCTAAAAAAGACCTCCGGCCTACCATGTGGCGTGAAACTGTGACAGTTCTGTAGAGGCTAGATTATGAGGCTTGTAATATTAAATAAGTTGGGCTGGGCTTAGAGGGTTTAATTAGAATCATAGGCTAGTTTGATTATTGTTTAGGCTAGTTTATGATTGGGCTTGGGTTTACTATTGGGTTTATGATCCAAAAGGGGCCCAATAGTAAACCCAATGGTGGTCTATATATAGACCACTTGACCTCCTCATTTGGGTGCTTGAGTTTACGATTCTGAGAGGAGGAGCCAAGGTGTTTACGATCCAAAGTGATTACGATCGTAAACCCAAGAGAAGTGTGTTTACGATTTTCTGAGTTGTACCCGACAAGTTCATCTTGTGTGCAAGTTCAAGTTTTTATTGTTTAATCATCGTATTCTTGTGTTCTCTTCATCTTTATTCTTGAATCGGTCTTGTACAAGGATTCCGCACTTGTACTAGATTAAAATATCGTGATTAGTTGCTTTATTCGGACCTACAATTGGTATCAGAGCCAAGAAACAAGTGTTTCGAGGTTCTCACGGTATTAGATTCAAGCTTTTTCTGGAAAAGGTTCGTGTTTTTGAAGGTTTCGAAGCTGTTCTTGGGGTTTACGATCAAGCTGCTGCTGTTCCAGTGTGTTTACGATCGTTTTCTGAGATTTTGAAGTGTTTACGACTGCATGTGTTTGAAGATCTTCATCGAAATCAAGATTACGACTTCAAGACGCGTTTTTTAACTGATTACGATCCAGAATTTCGTGTTTACGACTCGGAGAAAGGTGTTTACGATTGTACTTGGGTCGGAATCGACGATTACGACTTTGCAGAATCGTAAAAGGTGTTTACGACATTTTGGGATCGGGAACAGGGTTTACGACTCCGGTGATCGTAATCGTTCAATCGTAATCGGGTTTACGATACTTTGAGGCGGTTAAGTGTTTACGATTTGGGGTTGGATCGGAAACACAGTTCACGATCGTAATCAGCTATTTACGATCGTAATCAAGTATTTTGTCTATCGTAATCTCAGTTTTGAACGTTTGGACTTTAGTTTTAGGTTCCCTAAGCTTTCGTAATGGATTCGGTTGAAGAAAAGAATATATTTGAGGACGAAGATGCTGAGATATGCCCCAATCCTACCTGTGCTCGATTAATTCCTGAACTTAGGCAAATGTGTAAAAATCTTCAGTCAGAATTGTTTGAGACAAAGTGCGAGAGGAGTTCCTTTAAGGGTAGATGGCAAAAGAATGAAGAAAAAGTTAAAGCCCAGAAATTAGATATAGCAAAATATAAGAACCTTGCAACTGAGAACGCCTATTTGTATGACAACGCTAAGTTAGAGATAGCTGAGCTAAGTAAGCAGATAGATGACCTGAAGCATAAGAACAATGAGATGCAGGTTAAGCTTGATATGAATCAAATGAGGAGCAAAAGAATGCTTGATGCTGGAAAGGAATTGTCACATGCTGTTGTGACTGGTCAAGTTGGGAAACACACACCTGGATTTGGATCAGAAAAGACTGATAAGGCCTTGGCTGCAAACAGCATTATTCCTCCACCAGTTCCCAGAGACATTATAGGAATACTTCTTAGTGAGGATCAAGTTGAACGAACCAAGTCAGATTATAAAGAAGCTGCTCCTCCTATTGATAGTGTCTTGGTTGGAACTACACCATTGACTCAAGAGGAAATAGACAACGAGGCAAACATGACATATGGTGAAGGGAGAATAGAGGACGTATCAAGAGATGATGCTGAGTGCCAGGAGTATAACAGATGTCATAATTCCAAGTCTGATGATGTTGGGGTAGAGTTGAAACCATACCCTAAAATTGAAACCCCATGCTTGAAAGTAATTGACGAAGTCAAAAGGGAAAAGGTGATCTTGACGACACGGCCTGGGGGGAAGATCTTTATGACATCTGGATCTATGTTTGACCAAGAACCAGATGTTGGGTATGACTTACCATCCTTCTCCTCCAAGTTCAAGGGAATAACTGATGGAGTGATCGGTGAAGCTAAAGTTGAGAAGCCAAAGATCACCATCAAGCATCCGAGTGTGAAGCCAACAACTGTGGTGAAGAATGATAAGATGAAAAGTGTGGCTGTGTCTCCCATTTCTTCAGTTGCTTCATGCAGTTGTAAGTGCAGTTGCAAGAATGGTGCTTCTTCATCAGGAAATCCAGAGAGCACAAAGACGATGAGGACAGGTTCTACTCAGGCTTCAAGGAACCTGCAGAAAGTCAAATCTGAAGCAGCAGTCAAAGCAAAGAAGCAGACACAAGGCAAACCAGCTCCATATCAGCCACCAAAGACGAATGGGTACACGTCTGACTTCTATCTAAAGAAGCAGACTTGCTTTAATTGTGGCATTGCTGGTCATATTGCTAGAAACTGTCTTTATCGCCCCTATGAACCCTATTTTCCAAAAAGTCAAAGGGTTTCATCTCAGGAGTCTGTAAAGTCTAAGCCGATGATGGTGCAGAAACCTAAGGCAATGAAGACTGTTACTCCTAAGGTTAAACCCTCTGATCAACATTGGGGTGCTGCCAAAGCTGAAAGAAAATCTTCAAATCAAATCAACAGCTTTCCAAGTTACCAAAATTTTCAGAAAAAGGTGATGAAACCATTTTCAAAACAACCAAGGTCTGAAAAACCCAAAGTTACCCCTCCCAAGGTAACTAAAACTGTTTTAAAAAATGAATCTAAAACGAAGAAGGTTGAAATACCTAAAGTCACAGCTCCAAAGGTGACTAAAACAAAAACTGTTTTGAAAAATGAAACTAAAATGAAGAAGGTTGAAATACCTAAAGTCACAGCACCAAAAGTGACTAAAACAAATGTTAAATCATCTGGAACTTGGAAACCAAAAATCAAGGCAGCTCCATCACAACTTCCTGATTTTTCAAAGGGGATGTTCTTACAAGAAGTATCATTTATTGATTCCTCAGGTGTACCCAGAAAAACAATGGCCTGGGTACCAATGGCTAACTAATCTCTCACTCTGTGCAGGAACAGTCAAGGAGGATTATCACTAACGGTTTTATTGCTAATTTGTTTGTTGATAAGTGATTGTTCCAGGCACAGTTTAGGAGACGTATCTTCATGTCATGTCAAGTAATCTATACAATGGAGGGTATGTCTCTTTGAGAGGTAAAATATCAAAATCAGCATGAAAGGTACTGTTCTTAACTTGGTTGTTTGAATGATGAGGCAACAAAGGGTCTTTTGAGTCAAACCCACTTCATTAAAGTTTTAATTGAGCAGTTGATTGATTATGTGTTTGACCTCAAATGAAATAACGCGTGCATGTCATGAAACCCAATTTTCTAAAATTTTCAAAATCAATACTTTGAAAGTTAGCTTGGCCTAGATGTCTTCAAAATTTTGTGTTTTGTTCTTTTAAGTGTGTTTGTGTGTTTTATCTTTATTGTTTAAAAAAAAAAATTGAAAAAATGATGTTCACAAAATTGTGACATTAAAAATCAAAAAGCAAGGGGAAGAAATGTAAAGATGAAGAAAAAGTTGACCCCTCAAAAATAGTGTGCTTTTCAATTTTTAATTGTTTGTGTTTAATTGTTTGTGTCTTGTTTTTGAGAAGTTTAGGGGAAGTAAAATGAATGACCGGGTTGGAGATGGCTGACACGCGTAAGGCGGAAGTGAAAGGCAAGCTCCACGGTGATATGCTCGGTAGGCTCGACCTAAACTTATGACCTCCAATGAAAGTGCAGTGATCTTAAAAGATATATATGTTTAGTTTCCCATCCTAGGTTGCATGGTTTAAAAGACTGAGTCCCGACAAAAATGGGTTGAGAGTGGTAATTACCTAGTATTCACTCTCTCACACGCCATGTCTCTGCTGTCATGACTACACCACATAATAAAAAGAAAAGAAAAAGAAAAGAAAAAGAAATGAAAAGAAAAGAAAATGAAAAAGAAAAGAAAATAGAATAAATAATCACTCAGTTGGTCTTCTTTGTGTGCTTAGCGGCCGACCTGATCACCAACTGATGGTTAATGAAAATAAGTGGTAGTCATAGCGGTGTTGCATGGTTCCTCAAGTTGGGGGTTTGTGAATCCTCAATAAACTCTGAGGTTGGGTAGGTTTTGCTGTGTACGCTTGGGTGTGGGGACAATTAAACATGACGGTAATAATGTACTATATTAAGCATGACGCATTCGGTTGGGATTAAACGGGTTTGAGTTTAAAGCGGACAAACATACCGGCAATCACCTGGACTAGTTAAGTAACTGAAGCTGAAAAGGGTTCCTCAGTCAGATTCATATGGTTTGATCCCTTGTAAACTTTCTCATGTTTGATATTGGTAAGTATTTGTTTGTTTTTATCTTTCGTGTGTGAGTCGTTAAGTTCTTTTTGGTGTGTTTTTGTCTTGGCCAGGTTGATTTGAGAAGTCAAAATATGTTTTTCAAGGGTTTTAATGCATGACAATATGCCCCCGACAGATCTTGCCAAATTTTTAGGGGAAGGAGTATGGGATAATAAGTATTATCCGAAGGGAACTCGAGGATGATACTTATTATCTAATGGAAAAGACTTCCTCCGTCAGATCTTGACAAATTTTTAGGGGAAGGAGGGAGGATAATAAGTATTATCCGAAGGGAACTCGAGGATGATACTTATTATCCGAAAAGACTTCCATAATACATAGTATCCGAAGGGAACTCGAGGATAATATGTATTATCTCAGGGGAAGTCCTTAGCTGAGGGGAAGTAATCAGCTAAGGGGAAGTCTTTAGAGGTCTTTGGGTTCAGGGGAAGTTTTATAGAAAACCCGTAATCTATATTAGGGTTTTTGGTTAAAATTATGTTAATTTGAATCAACTGAACAGATGATAATTACCTCCTAACCCAAAGACCAGTCATCACATGTCTGGTAGTGTATATTTTTTCAAATGTGTGTCAGACAGGTTGATGATAGAAAGATGTTGCTGCTGCTCAAGTTAAAGAACCAACCGGACAAGACTTCCATCTGAAAAGCAACTGTTCAGGGGAAGTTGTTGGTATCTTTACAAGTCTTCAAAAGCTTCGAAAGTTTTTCAAAGAAAATGCTCACAAGTTTAGGGGAAGCTGAAGATTTCAAGTCAAATCTTTGAAACAGAAAATGAGAGCAGTCAGAGATCATAAAGTTTGAAGATCAACAATCAAGTTCTCCAAAGTTAGGAGGTTTTCAAAATTTACCCTCTAATTTTTGGAGATTCAAGACAGTTACCGAAGATTCAGCAAGAACCAGTTCTTTCAAAAGAAGCAAGTCAATGAGAGTCCTCCATTTCATTGCTTGTTCATTTCAAGAAGTTCGAGCTGATGCTGATCAAGAGAAAGTCCCAAGTGCCCGTCACGAAACCCAATGAAGATTTTTGCGGAAAGAATCTTCATCAACATCTATGCAAGCCACTCAAGAAGAAGAAGTTCAAAGATCGAAGACTTTTAATATCACAAGCCTAGGGGAAGATTGTAGAGGCTAGATTATGAGGCTTGTAATATTAAATAAGTTGGGCTGGGCTTAGAGGGTTTAATTAGAATCATAGGCTAGTTTGATTATTGTTTAGGCTAGTTTATGATTGGGCTTGGGTTTACTATTGGGTTTATGATCCAAAAGGGGCCCAATAGTAAACCCAATGGTGGTCTATATATAGACCACTTGACCTCCTCATTTGGGGGCTTGAGTTTACGATTCTGAGAGGAGGAGCCAAGGTGTTTACGATCCAAAGTGATTACGATCGTAAACCCAAGAGAAGTGTGTTTACGATTTTCTGAGTTGTACCCGACAAGTTCATCTTGTGTGCAAGTTCAAGTTTTTATTGTTTAATCATCGTATTCTTGTGTTCTCTTCATCTTTATTCTTGAATCGGTCTTGTACAAGGATTCCGCACTTATACTAGATTAAAATATCGTGATTAGTTGCTTTATTCGGACCTACAAGTCCCTGCCTGCGAGTACAACAAAATTTATATGGTAATTAACCTATTGCTTTTTCATACGTATATAATATAATGGCTTAGAAAGGAATCATCCAATCATATGACTCGATGATGTAATCTTTAAAATCTCTCTTCTTACATCATCCCTCACTTAAGTGTGGATCGGTTCATTTTGAGACACAAATTATTTCATTTCATGTTATTAAATGCGTTATTATTACTATTATTATTATTATAAATTACATCAAAGTACTTTAAGGGTCTTTTGTATTTTTTAAGTTGAGGAGAAAAACGTGTTCAAAGGATGCAATTAAACTAACTCTTGAAACAAGATCACTCCAAATAAGAAAAACCATTCGTCCATTATGATTGAAATGAGGTTGGGCTCAATGTGGGTCAAGACTTAAAAAGTCATTTTGGGCTTAAGGAGCCTACATCGCAGACAACAAGAAACGAATGAAACACAAGGGAGGGGGTAGTAGTAGACTGGCAGATGCTTTGGAGAAGGGACTCGTGGTTTTTTTTTTTTTTGAGTTGTTATATAGACACCTAAGGTTTTATTAAATTCATCTATTTCACTACGGTCGTTTTTTTATTTGAACTAGTGCAGGTATTAGATTGTTTTAAAAAAAACGAGCATCAGGTTCCTCTACTTAAGACATGCCACGTGGTAGATCCTAAGTATTTTTCTTTATTACTTTTTTTGTTTCTCTACAAAGAACTGGTTTTCCAGAGTTATTAACAAGAGGCCATTTGGTTCGGTGGCAAGTCATGTCCATTGAGCAGGGTTGACTTGGGTTAAAATCCCGTTATCCCCACTCTCTACCGCCGGTTATTTTTTATTTATTTTTAAACCGTTTCTTTCATATTTGTATGTTTCAGCGCATGCCACATGTAGAGTAACAAATGTAGTGTTTGGTGTAGTGGTAATATATGTCTCGTTTAACCATGTGGTTTGAGGTTCGAAAGTTTGGGTTTCTCACCACCACTATTATTTTCTGTGTTTTTTTTTCCTTCTAGCTTTCTATTTCTTTTTTTTTCCGATAATATATTTTTTCTCTTCGTCTTTTTTTTAATCTTTTTTATTTCGTTTGTTTGTTATTTTTGTTTATTGTCATTTTCAGTTTCTTTTATATTTGTGTTTTCTTTATGTTAAGCTTTAGTAAAGTAACTATTTTGTGTATTCGTAGCAACGCATAAGCGGTAACATTTAGTTGTAAAACAAAAGGACATCTTTTAGTTTAATTGTAAAACAAAACAACATGTGATTCGCTTTGAATATTGAAATGCTGATAAAAAAAGAGTGTAACCCACGTAAAAAGCCGTAATGACCCGATTTATATTTTTATAACAATGACATAGAATCTAACAAAGATGGAAATCAGACATTCACGGCTTCACCAATGCATTATGTCTAGAGTGTATTTGTGATACGAATGGTGATTTTAAGGTGAGAGACAAATGAGAGAGACTAAAAATATAATGCATGAGGTTGCTTATGTAGCATGCATTGCTCCAAAATACGAAAAATACGAAAGAGGAGGTGGAGGTTCGTGTAGGAAAACCATTCGTCAATTTAATAAAAATAAACACTTTTATTTTTTATTCGATTACAACAAAAGAAAAATACTAACAATTACAATACAAGAAATGGAAATATCTACTCCTATTACAGTTGGAAAATGAGGAGGGCGAAATTACAATACAATTACAATGCATGAAGAATTACAATACATAGAAATGAAATTGCAATTACAATGAAATAAAAGAACTGATTGCAAGTGAGAAAGAAAATTACATTGGTGAAAAATTGGCTAAAATGAAATGAACCTTTGAAGAAAACAAATTAAGAATTATAGATGAAGACAAAAAGTTTGAAAAATAAAGAAGAAACAAGAAAACTTTTGGCGAAGGCTTTAGGTTAAAACCCGGGTCCCTTAAAACAAATTTCAGGTTTACCGAACATCTTTTTATTTCCCAAGGTACAGTCGCCTAAACCGTTGTACGGCCGGGTTAACACTAAACTTAAATTTACCTGAGATAATCTTGAAGTTCTTCACAAAGAAGAAGAAGTTTTAGAGAAAGTGATATAGCGAGAAGATGAGAGAAAATGAAATATGTGTTGAATTCGGTGTATCGAGCCTCAACTGATGAGGCTATATTTATAGTGGTAAGGAGCTTTTGTGAGCAATCAAAAGTTAATTCGTAGTCAAACTTTGTATTAAACGTCTTTAATGCAAATTGATTTCTAATTAACGCATAATTACCTTAATTAGTTCAAAACGCTTAACAATTTTCATTCCGAAAGTTCTGATCTTCCGATTCAACATCCACTCCAACTTCATCGGGAAGAAGTTCTTCCGGTTCATTTTTCCGGAAGAACTCCATTCCGGTCAACTTCTCCCGGAAGACCCTATTTACGGAAGAACTGACTTTCGGCTGAACTCAAAAACAATAAGGCGGCTCGCCGCGATGCGAGCGTGCGAAGTGGACCAATACGCACAGCCACTCGCTTGCGAGTGCGAGTTAGTTATTCAGAGTCCAAGGGATGTGTCATACTCAAGTAAACAATAGTTGGTAATGATCTCACCTTATAAACCACTTTTGGTTTCATTCCCCAACCAATGTGGGATGACTCCATATTCTATACTTTGAATTTTCTCTCTTATTTTCGTAGTTTTTACTGCTGCAAGACTTAAACTTTGAGCTTCGATATCTCATTCATACAAAGTCCGTTTTGGACGGTTTGGTGAGTTTGAAAGCTCTCCCAACGTACTATACAAACCCAGTAAATACAACACTAACAACCTATGTTATCTGTATTTTATTTATGTTCAAAATTGGTAAAAAACTCATTTTCACACTTAGTAAAAAACACATTTTCCATTAGATTTCCTCCTAAAATTTCAACGGTTTAAACCATTGTAAACAACGAGAAATAATGAAAAAAGGGTATAAAGGTAAATTATTATATTCTCCCTTCAGTTAACACTAATTAATCAATAGTTATTAAGTAATAATAAAAAATTATTTTGTTAATGTCCCTACATTAGATTAATTGATTATTATTTTTCTATACATCTACAAATTCTTCATACACATTTTGCATTTTGAATGATTTTGTTCTACACAGCTGCAATATTCGAATTCTTTCTACACATCTAAATTTTTTTCCTGCACATTTATTAATTATACAATTAAATTTGGTAGATGAATAATGTAATTTTTGTTTTTTAAACTATGGTCACGTGACTTTGGTGCTTTGATGCATTAAACTTGAACTTTTACGATTTATTTTTTTAAACGAAATAGTAAACTTTTGGTTTTTATAGTTTTGTCACATATGTTTCACACTCTTACATTTTTCTACCCTCTAACTTTTAAATTATTTTTTGTTTTCTACTTTGACCATGAATCTTCGGTAATGAAATTTATTTCTTCATATACATATCCACAACCCAATTTCTCAAAATAGAAAATATCCCTCTAAAACCATGATGTTATTTGGGGAGCCTCAATGCATCGTCATTTTCCTGGAAGTAAATTCTTAATTTTGTGGTTAATCATCGATGAATATCCCTAATGCTTTCGGATATTTTTGTTTTTGCTTTTTAATATTAAAAAATGACCAATGAAATGGTGAGACATCCTTCAACTATTTTCTTTTTCCTTTAAAAGTCACTAAAAGTTTTTTTTTTAATATATTTAACTTCTTTTTCTTTTTAATTGAGCAATTTTCTCTTTCTTTTCCTTGTAAAATTTCGTGTCAAGAAAACGTCCGTATTTCACAAACCCTACAACTACAGTACTACACACAATATTGTCCTACTCAAGATACATAATTCGATCCAGTTTTTGTAATTATTATTATTAATATTTAAGTTTTTATGTGAATTAAAGTTTTATTTAAAATTAGTTTATTTAAATAATAAAAAATAATTTGGTGAATTCATGAAAACGGAAAGATCAACCCCTCCCCACATTTAGAGAAAACTAGAGAAATCTAATGTGAAACAAGAAAACTAATCCCATTTATATAATTTCAGAAATATTAGAATAATTACCCCACATGGTATCGAAAAGAAATATCATTTTAGATGGCTAATTTGAAGAACAAATGTGTTCAACGTGGTGTGATGATTTCAGGAAAATAAAATTCCATTAGTGGTGCCATTGTTTATTAAAAAATATCTTTCTTTATTAATCATTAAAAATCACATACTTACAAAATAACAAATATAAAATTTGCTTTGTAAGTGCAAAACTAACGTTTATAAAAAACACAATAATATAAGCTAATGGTACAAGAGCATGATTCTCGATAAATTCATAGGTTCTTTCACGGGGATGTTAAAGTTGAATTCAGTTTAAAGTTAACTTTTAGAGTAAATTACGGATTTCGTTCTTGTGGTTTGTCAAAATTTCACCTATCGTCTTAAGTTTTTAAAAATTACGGATTTCGTCCCCAACGTTTACTAAAACGTTACGGATATAGTCCCTGGGATGGATGACCGTTAAGTTTTTCTGTTATGTGAATATGAAATGACATTTTTACCCTCCCTTTAAATATTAAAAAAAGTTAAACCCTAAAAAAGGAAAAGAAAATATAAAAGAAGAAAAACCTGACCCATTATCCCCCTCCCTCCCGGTGACAACCTTCCTGCAACATCTTCTCTGACGAGCCCGCCACCACCAGAATCGTTCAATCGCTGCTCGGAGGTCGTCGGTTTCTGGAGCTCATCGCTGCTCGATGGTCGAAGGGGATGGCCGCCACCAACACGGTTGTCGCCGCCACCGTTTTCGATTCAAGTTAGGAATCCGAAATACTCGGGTTCGCTTCCAGAAAACCGTTCATTTACGGGGAAGTCGAAGTCACGACTTTTGAGATTGACCGCCTATTTGGGCCGGGGCAATATCAAAATTTATCTGATTCTCATTGCAATCTTCATCAAACTATATATTAATCCTAACCTCCATAACTCGATCTCGCCGGATCTGTAAATTCACAAAAAAAACTCGATCGCAGGTTGAATTTGATTCCATATTTGTTGAATTTAGAGGCTACTAACGCACTAAATTGTTAGTGCTTGAAAAAATGGTTTTCGATTTAAAACGGTACCTATAAATTCACAAAAAACACGATCGTAGGTTATATAGTTTTGTGGCTTTTGTTGGTGTTCTTCGGTACGTAGGATTTACGTTATCTTCCTTATGGCAGAACCCTAGCCGCCTCTTGGTGGCTGTTGTCGTTCTTGTTGATGTTCGAGACAGGGAACGACCATTAGGGTCATGGTTCCGACCAGAGAAGAAGAAAAGGAGAATATTTGGGTTGAAAATCAGCACCGTCGCTGGAATCGTAGCTTGGTCGCCAAAAATCAGGGTGTCAACTGTCAAGAGCTCACGGGGGGGGGGGGGGGGGGGGGGGGCTTATATAAGTGAAGAAGATAAGGGCAAAAATGTCATTTTGCTTTTAAGAACTTAACTGAAAAACTTAACGGTCATCCATCCCAGGGACTATATCCGTAACGTTTTGGCAAACGTTGGGGACGAAATCCGTAATTTTTAAAAACTTAGGACGATAGATGAAATTTTGGCAAACCACAAGGACGAAATCCGTAATTTACTCTAACTTTTATTTATCAACTTTGAAACCCTTTGTGCCTAAATGTTTGTTGTAGTTTCCTTAAAATCATACCATACCTAAAGATATCCTGATGGTAAATGGTAAAGTGATGATTTTCTAACTAAAAGATTATGGTTTTAAATCTTGTAAAGTACAAGTGTAAAGATTTAGCTACTTATAAAAAAATAAAAAAGCCGTGACTTAAGGTTTATGATAATTGAAAACCAAAACCGACCTATTAAACGATAAAACTGAACCGTTATTAACAGTTTGATTTAGCGGTTTGGGTTTACCACAATATTTTGAATATCAGTTTGGTTTACCATAAATTTTCAACTATCGGTTTGGTTGACGGACCTTTGATTGTGAACGAGATAATCTCGTGGTGTAAGAAATCTAAATGTAAAGCCATGTTGCTCAAGATTGATTTCGAGAAGGCTTACACGGTCGATTGGGACTTTTTGATTTCTATTCTTAAGCAAATGCGGTTCCCGGATAAATGGTGCGATTGGGTGATGGGGTGTCTTAGATCTTCGAGATCTTCGGTGTTGGTGAACGGTTCTCCGACCTTAGAATTCCAGTGCTATAGAGGCCTTCGACAAGGGGACCCCCTCTCCCCGTTCTTGTTTCTTGTGGTTATGGAGGCTTTTTCGTGGATGGTGGAAAGGGCGTGTACGGTGGGTATCTTTAGTGGGTTGCCTGTTCCTAATGGGGGGCCGGTTATTTCCAGCCTCCTGTTTGCGGACGATGCCTTAGTGGTCGGTTTGTGGTCAAAGCTAAATGTGATTAACCTCGCTAGGTTGTTGAGAGCGTTTTTTATGGTGTCCGGGCTGAAGGTTAACTTGGAGAAGTGTACTCTGTTTGGTACAAACTGTGATGAAGGGGAACTCCAGGATTTTGCTTCGTTTCTGAAGTGCAAAGGTGGGAGCTTCCCCTTTATGCATTTGGGGATGCCGGTGGGGGGTAATATGAACAGGGTGGCAAGTTGGAAATCCATCATCGATTTGTTCACGTCTCGGCTGTCGGGATGGAAGGCCGATCGGCTATCAATGGGTGGGCGGCTGACCTTGATCAAGTCAGTCATGGACAGTTTACCGATGTTTTATTTTTCCTTGTTTAAAGCGCCGGTTAAAGTTTTGAACAAATTAGAGAGTATTCGTCTGAATTTCCTTTGGGGGGGAAAGAATAATAGAAGGAAGATTCATTGGATAAAGAAGGAGGTGGTTTCGATGCCGATTGAAAAGGGAGGGCTGGGATTAACTTCGTTGGAATTCAAGAATTTGGCTTTTATGGCTAAGTGGTACTGGAGATATAAAACAGAACCAGGGAGGTTGTGGAGGAAAGTGGTGGATGGGTTTCATGGGGATTCTGATCCTTCACAATTGATTCCCTTTATAAAAGGGTCCGCTGGTGTGTGGGCTTCAATTGTGAGAGTTCAAACTCTTATGTTGAAGAAAGGAATCAATCTTGAGAACTTATTGGTATCTAGTAACGATGGGTGGAGCTGGGACGGGGACTGCTCGGGAATCTTCTCGGTTAAGAACATGACCAGATTGTTGGTGGATCGCAACTCGTGTATTTCCTGCCCGGTTCGTTGGAGTTCGCTGGTTCCGCAGAAGGTAAACATATTCTTTTGGAGGGTCATGCTGGGCCGGATTCCGACCAAGTGTGGCCTTATACGTCGTGGAGTCCCTCTGGCTTCGGTAACCTGTCCGGTGTGCAACGAAGGAGATGAGACAGAGATACATATTTTCACTGGGTGCAGGCAAGCGTCGATGATATGGGCAATTATCTCCCAATGGTGTCACGTTGAGCAGGGCTTCTTTTTTGATGTTAAGGACCTGATTGTCCCAACCCCTCCTGGGCCGCCTACCAAGGTGAAAGATGTGTGTCTTGATGTTGTTTTTAGAGCTGCTATTTGGTGCATATGGAAGTGGAGGAATGACTTGGTTTTCAATGGGAAGAGGGCTAGAATTGGGGAGGTTATTGCTGACATAAAATCGTTGAGTTTTTTCTGGGTGAAGTGCAGGGCTAAAAATTGGGTGGTTAGGTGGGAGGAATGGTGTTCTTTTCTTTTCTAATGTAAGTGTTTTGCCTTGGGGCCGGTTTTAGTTTCTTGCTAAGCCGGTTTTCCCGTTCTTAATGAAATCGCCGTTCAAAAAAAAAGTTAACTAGAAACATTGTGGTTATTGCTTGTGGCAGTTAGCAGTGACATCTATGACAAATGCTTCAATAGGTACAACCTCGGTTTCATTATTATTTAAAGGTTCATAAATTCCCTACAAAATTCGTTGTAGAAATAATATTTAAAGGTTTTGTGTGCAACTTTATATATTATTTGGAATTAGTTTATACAAGTTATGTACGAATATATTATTTGTATTTTAATTCAACGGCTTAGCCCGGTTTTATACGGCCAGTTTTCGATATAAACCATAAACCTAACCATTTACTAAGGTTTGAAATTTCTTAAAATCAACCGAATAAATATTATAAAAACCCTAACCATGAAATCAAACCGATAACCTTTGGATAGTTTCATCTTTTTAAACCGCACCACGAACCTGTAGGACCACCGTTCGTATTTTAAACGATAAAATAAATTTCCACTAGATATTTGATACAATTACAACGGAAAGACAAAATCCCTACACTAATACAATACAAGAAAAAGAACCTAGCTATTACAATACAAAGAAATAAGACAATACAAATAAATGAAATACAATACAAACGAAAATAAGAGAATTACATAAACACAAGAAAGAACAGTGGGTTGAAAATATTATGTTGATTAAACAATTACTAGATTAATTGGGTTGAAGAAAGGAGTTTTAAATTATGAAAATATAGATTTAAGAAAAGGTTTTAGACGAAGGCATCGGGTAAAACCCGTTTCCCTTAAAACAAATTCCGGGTCTACACAAGATCACGTTTTGTTTCCCAGGGTACAATCGTCGAAGTCGAGAGTACGACCAGGATAACTCTAGACCCAAAATTACCTTGAAGCTCTTGAACTTGATGATGATCTTCAAGAAGGTTGGAAAAAGTTCTTGAGATGAAGATGAGAGAGTTTTAAAGAGAAAAGAATTATCTAATTCTTAGTGTGTCTTTCAACCAAGAATTACCTTGGTATTTATAGGTGAGAATGAGTTGTAACAACTCATCACCATAAACCAAGTTCATAACTCATGGTGTAACACCATTCAACATCATAAATTCAAGTTGAAACATATTCAACAAGAATTATGACATGGATTCAACTCATAAGACTCAATCTCCATTCAATTACTATTTTATTAAATAATATATATATATATATATATATATATATATAATATATATTTTAATAAAGTTCCAACAATCCCCCACATTAATGGAGATCGAACAAAATTCAAGTATCAAGACAATTTCGACAGTCGAGTATTGCAGGATGGGTAGGTTACACCTTTGAACCCTCCTTTGTGAAGTATACTTAGTTTACTGGTGTTTGGTAGACGCGATGTCTTTGAACCAACCAACCTTTTGTGTAAACGACATTAGACTTCACACAATACTGTCCCTAGTCTGGTTAGCCCTCATGGTTGTGTCCAATAATGGTCCTAGAACACTAGCCTGGTTCTGCGAGAGCTCTAGGATTTGTGCCCCTACAAATCCATTCGAAGTGACCCCACTTCTCTCTTGCATAGGTGATTACCACGATCATTAAAAGCATTGGCATGTATGATTTACGCAAGATCATCTATGATTTACACAAAATCAATGGCCATCGTATGCTTAACCTCACACCATTCACTGTTTGGTGATAGGAATGGACTAGGAAGTACAATACTCCCGTTAATAGTTTTGGGGTACTCCCCCATAGTGACCACAGTCGATACGATTAGGTTGTCCTATTGAACCTAGAGCATGGGATCTCCAATTTCATAGGTTAGGTTTTCCTTCGCATCAACTTTTCCCAATGGGCTTTAGTCTCATTCCTGTTGACGACTTCAAAATTAAGTCTCTGCTTAAGCCTTTTGTAAGCGGATCTGCAATGTTATCCTTTGACTTCACATAGTCAACAGAGATAACGCCCGTAGACATTAGTTGTCGTATCGTATTATGTCTACGTCGTATGTGCCTTGATTTGCCATTGTACATTACGGATCGGGCGCGCCCAATTGCCGGCTGACAGTCACAATGTATGCAAATAGCCGCAAGTGGCTTAGGCCACATTGGAATATCTTCCACGAATTGACGTAGTCATTCCGCCTCTTCACCAGATTTATCTAAGGCGATGAACTCAGATTCCATTGTGGAACGTGCTATGACCGTTTGCTTAGCCGATTTCTAAGCAATAGCCGCACCACCAAGCGTGAACACATATCCGCTTGTTGATTTGGTATCCTTTATATCCGAAATCCAATTTGCATCGGTGTATCCTTCGATAACCGCTGGATATCGGGTATAGTGTAGTCCATAGTCTCGTGTGTATCTTAAGTACCTAAGTACACGAGCCATTGCTCTCCAATGTTCCGCGCACGGATTGCTCGTATACCGGCTTAGTCTGCTAACCGCATAAGCCAAATCAGGTCTGGTACATGTCATTAGATACATGAGACTCCCAATGACCCTTGAGTACTCTAGTTGAGCAACCCCTTTGCCTCTATTCTTCTTTAGATGGCGGGAAGTATCAATCGGAGTTTGAGACACACTCTTATCGTTCGCATTGAATTTCTCAAGAATCTTGTCTACATAGTGAGATTGACTCAACGTAAGACCATTTGGGGTTCTGATGATTTTTACACCGAGTATAACATCAGAGAGCCCCATGTCTTTCATGTCAAATCTCGCTTTCAACATGTCCTTAGTGGACTTGATCATCTTATCGTCACTTCCAACGATAAGCATGTCATCCACGTAAATACATAATATCACGTAGCCCCTTGGTGTGGTTTTAGAATAAACACACTTGTCGCACTCATTAATTCTAAATCCATTGTCAAGCATGACATGATCGAATTTCTGGTGCCACTGTTTTGGAGCTTGCTTCAAGCCATATAATGACTTGACGAGTCTACACACCTTGCCATCTTGGCCCGGAGCAGAAAAACTCTCAGGTTGTTCCATGTAGATCTCCTCTTCTAAATCACCATTTAGAACGGCGGTCTTAACATCCATTTGGTGAACCTCCAAATTTCGTAAAGCCGCTATAGCAAGCACCAACCTTATAGAGGTTATGCGTGTCACATGTGAGTAAGTATCAAAGTAGTCTAGGCCCTCCTTTTGCCTATATCCCTTGATCACTAGCCTCGCCTTGAACTTATCAATGGTGCCATCAGCTTTCATGTTCTTCTTGAATAACCAACGGTATCCAAGTGGTTTGCAACCATCAAGAAGATCTACTAACTCCCAAGTGTGATTTTGTAAAATAGACTCTATTTCACATTTAATGGCTTCTTTCCATTGAGGCCCATCAGAAGAGGATACCGCCTCGCGGTAGGTATTGGGCTCACCCTCAACCATGTAGGTCAAGAAGTCTGGACCAAAGGATTTTCCGAACCTTTGTCTCTTGCTTCTTCGAACCTCACCCACTTCAGTTTCAGGTGGTTGATGAATTTTTTCATGAACGTCATCTTCAACAAATGGTGTTGAAGAACTCGCGTGATCCTGTGACACACACGAGAACACGTTTTCAAAGAATGAAGCATTCTTTGATTACATGATAATGTCTTCCTGTATATCGGGATTTTTCGATTCATGGACAAGAAACCGATATGCAGTATTGTTTTGTGCGTATCCAATGAAAACGCAGTCCACAGTTTTGGGTCCTATCCTTTGCACCTTAGGCAAAGGCGCTAACACTTTTGCTAGGCACCCCCACACTTTCAAGTATTTGTAGCTAGACTTTATGCCCGACCACATCTCATAAGGAGTCTTATCCTTATCTTTGCGGGGTATCTTATTTAAAAGATAAGTGGCTGACAAGATGGCGTCCCCCCACATGTCCGCGCTCAACCCGAAACTGATCAACATGGCATTCATTATCTATTTCAATGTACGGTTTTTTCGTTCCGCAATACCATTTGATTATGGAGAATAAGGTGCAGTGGTCTCATGGACAATTCCACTTTGTGCACATAAGGCCGCAAATGGTGAAACATATTCACCTCCCCTATCGCTCCGAACAACCTTGATCTTTTTGCGAAGTTGGTTCTCAACTTCATTCTTAAACAAGACAAACTTGTTTATTGTTTCATCCTTACTTTTAAGTAAGTATACATAGCAATATTTTGTACAATCATCAATAAAAGTGATGAAGTACTTGTTTCTACCACGCGTGGGGACCGCTTTTAAGTCACACACGTCGGTGTGAATTAAGTCAAGTGGTTCGGTCTTGCGATCGATTGATTTAAAAGGTGATCTCGTAAGTTTGGATTCAACACATGTTTCGCATTTATACTTCGAGTCTATTTGGAATGTTGGAATACATTTTAAATTAATTAAACGATGAATTGATTTAAAATTCACATGTCCTAGTCTACCATGCCACATATTAGAATCAGACAATTCAATCAAGTAAGTAGAAGATTTGGCCTTGGCCATTTTATTAACCACCATGGTATAAAATTTAAACATGGAATTCTGGGCATAGCCCTTTCCAACAAACATTCCAGATTTGGTCAACACGACCTGATCAGACTCGATAACTATGCGAAATCCAAACTTATTCAACAACCAACCAGACACAAGGTTCTTACGTATCTCTGGCACGTACAAAACGTTGCTGAGTGTGAGTTCCTTCCTAGAGGTGAACTTCAGATCACGTCGCCTTCACCCATGATGTCGGCAATCGCTTTATTCCCCATGTAAAGCTTTTCAGTCCCCGCAGCCTCCTTAAACGTATTAAAGAGGGTCTTGTCACCACAGACATGGCGAGTGGCACCCGTGTCAATGTACCAGCCTGGGTTTTCACCCACAACATTGACTTCAGCGATGAAGGCAGATGCCTCGGTAATCATAACCACTAGGGGCATATCATCTTCCACCATATGCGCGTGCTCACGCTTTGGGTTGGTGCATTCTTCAGCACGATGACCATGATTGCCACAGTTATAGCATTTGCCCATGAACTTTTGAGGTTTCTTTTTCACAACCCCTTTTATAGGCGCTAAAGGCTCCACTGCTTTGGCCTTGCCTTTCTTAGCCGCACTATTGCGTTTCCCTCCTTTAGAAGATTGACCATGTTCCACCATATTGACTTTAGCCGAAGCTTGGATATTGGTGGACTTTTGAGGGATCCTATTATCTTCTTCGATACGAAGACGAACAATAAGGTCCTCGATGGTCATCTCCTTTCGCTTGTGTTTAAGGTAATTCTTAAACTCTAGCCAACTTGGAGGAAGTTTCTCAATCATGGCTGCCACTTGAAAGGTCTCACTAAGGGACATACCCTCGGCGTGGACGTCATGAAGTATAAGTTGTAACTCTTGGACTTGAGTCATGACCGATTTTGAATCGATCATCTTAAAATCCAAGAAACGGGCTACCATAAATTTCTTTGTGCCAGCATCCTCCGTCTTATACTTCTTGGCTAAGGACTCCCATAAATCTTTGGCAGTCTTTATACCCGAGTACACGTTGTACAACGCGTCCACTAGGCCGTTTAACACATAGTTACGGCACAAATAGTCCGAGTGTTTCCAAGCTTCTACCGCGCTAACGGTTTCCACGTTGGACTCCCCTTCACTAAGAGTGGGAGCGGACTTAGTGAGGAACCTTGCAAGGTTCAAGGTGGTCAAATAGAACAACATCTTTTGTTGCCACCTTTTGAAGTGAAGACCCGAGAACTTCTCGGGTTTCTCAGCCTGATTCGCAACAGTGTTAGGCGTTACGCTCTTTTGGGTGACAACGGATGCCCCCCACTCGACTTGTCACTAGACTTGTCCTTTGAGCCGTTAGTATCGTTCGTCATTTCTGGAAAATAAACTTAAAGAGTTAATGTCCAGAATTAAAGTGTCAACTTATGACTTTTAACGCGCACGTTTTCTTTTAATACGTTCCAACTAATGGATGTATAGTGTTACTTGGTTGTTTTTAATCGCTTACGTTTAGAAAATAAAACTTGATGTTTCAACGCGTACTTGTTATAATCTAAGTCCAACTTTGAAATAACACGTACTTGTTTAGACACGAGTTTTAATTACGTCTTTAAGTCGTGTAATTCTAAGTCCAACTTTATATTTAACCACGAGTATAAAACGTTTTCAAACGTAACGTCCAACGTATGGTCGTTTTAGATTTCCAACTAATGGAATTAAATGTCCAAGTTTTAACGTTAGAATTAAAGTCCAACTTATGGAAACATGTTCTCAATTTCTTTTAAACTCCAACTTATGGGGAATAAAAGGTATTAAATAAGAGTTTTACACTTCTTTTAAACTCCAACTTATGGTAGATTAAAGAGATTGAAACTTCTAATTAATTGAAAGTTATGTATGAAAAACTTGACCAACTAATGGTCGAATTAAAAGAAAATTAAATTCTCTTTATTTTCCAACTTATGGAAATTACAAGAGACTTGAAAGTTTTGAAAAAAACGACAACTCGTTTTAAAAGAAAAACGAGTTATGGTTTAATTTTTTTTTTTAAAACACTTAATCACTCGAGGTTTCTAAGTCCAACTTTGAAACTCGAGATGAAGAAGTTTTTAGTAAAAACGAACGGTGTTTTTAAAAATTTGTTTTAAGTTTGTAGGACCACCGTTCGTATTTTAAACGATAAAATAAATTTCCACTAGATATTTGATACAATTACAACGGAAAGACAAAATCCCTACACTAATACAATACAAGAAAAAAGAAACCTAGCTATTACAATACAAAGAAATAAGACAATACAAATAAATGAAATACAATACAAACGAAAATAAGAGCATTACATAAACAAAAGAAAGAACAGTGGGTTGAAAATATTATGTTGATTAAACAATTACTAGATTAATTGGGTTGAAGAAAGGAGTTTTAAATTATGAAAATATAGATTTAAGAAAAGGTTTTAGACGAAGGCATCGGGTAAAACCCGTTTCCCTTAAAACAAATTCCGGGTCTACACAAGATCCCGTTTTGTTTCTCAGGGTACAATCGTCGAAGTCGAGAGTACGACCGGGATAACTCTAGACCCAAAATTACCTTGAAGCTCTTGAACTTGATGATGATCTTCAAGAAGGTTGGAAGAAGTTCTTGAGATGAAGATGAGAGAGTTTTAGAGGGAAAAGAATTATCTAATTCTTGGTGTGTCTTTCAACCAAGAATTACCTTGGTATTTATAGGTGAGAATGAGTTGTAACAAGTCATTCACCATAAATCAAGTTCATAATTCATGGTGTAACACCATTCAACATCATAAATTCAAGTTGAAACATATTCAACAAGAATTATGACATGGATTCAACTCATAAGACTCAATCTCCATTCAATTACTATTTTATTAAATAATATATATAAATAATATATATATTTTAATAAAGTTCCAACAGAACCTCCCTAGGCAGAACTGATGTGGGTACTGTAAGGTGGGAGGTTTGAGTTTTTATTTTTTTAATATAAAAGTGTATGAGGGTATTTACGTATTTTGACAAAAATAAATTAGTAGTCGTTGATAATAGACCCTTGCCCTAAACCGTTACATACTTGTTCGTTCATGTAACCTCCTTGTTTCTTTGGTGTTTGGTGTATGGTTCCCTTCTAGTGTCTTGCTTGAAGGGTTCCTTGTTGGTGTTAATAATATTCTCAGCTGTGAAAAAAAATTACATAAATGTGAAAAGTTTGCCTTGGAAGTTAAAATTTGGACCAAACTTATAAACATAAATTGCAATTTAGTCTTTTTTTTTTTAGGGGAGGGTATGGTTACATTTTGAAGTCCTAAAGCTTCAAGTTGTAGCCGATCACGTCAGGAGGGAGAAAAAAATAATGGTTGAAACCGTGAAGCTTAAGATTTAATAAGAGATAGTATTGTGGGTTTTTGAAGCCTTGAAACTTGGGTTTGAAAAAAAAGGTCAAACACTCATAAAGCTCGCAACGGCTGCTTTGACAGCTTCAAACTTGAAGCCGAAATGTGGTAGCCATAGGGGGTGGTATGGTTTTGCTGGGGGAACCCGATGAAGCCCTCTCAAGCAGAAGCTTGAAGTTGAGGGTTGTTGCATCCTAGAATCTTCGGGTGTCGTCGATTATGGAATGTAACATGAGTTATGTTGAGTGAGGTCCTGCAAAGCAAAGGAAACCATTAGCCTCATTACAAAGGGCTACGAAGGGGGTCTTCGTAACCAAGCTCCAGCATGAGACTAAGTGAAGGGTTTGAGAAAATAAGGACAAAATGGATCGTTACCCCCGTCTTCCTCTCCTTTTATAACCTCTCCTCGCCGAGTTCATTAAATGCCCTAGATATCCAATGATACCATGCATTTAATGCAACTTAAGCATATTGTTAATAATGTCTTATTCTCCCCGAGAACAGCTGGAGGTGGCCGACAAACGTCAAATCAGTCGTCGCTCTTCCTAGTTCGGCCTAGATATTTAACGAACAAGGACCTGCTTATTGCCCATGTCTCTTGTTTCTTTTCTAAGGTGAATAAGCCCTTTCTGTCATGGCAACTTTTTTTTTGCAAAGCTCTTGGCCCGTGTAGACGGGGATAAGATTTGAGAAAGCCCTTTCGAAGTATATCCCATCAAAAGTATACCCTTTTTTTCTAACAACAATTCCTAGATTTTCTAAAATAAATATCACTACCTACATTTTATAGCTATTAATCTCTTAATTATAGGCGCATAAATTAACCACCGTAATGTCCATTGACAGATTGCACTTTAGTCTTATAAAAAGACTTCGTTATTTTGTGATATTAAAATGACAAAGGCGGTGGGTAGATTTATAAGATATAACTAACATTTAAAAATGAAAGTGGCGCGTGAATTGCAACATGAACGGAGGAATGGGGTTTGATAAAGTGACAGGATGGTTACAAATGGGTTTCCGACTATGCCATCTCGACACGATGGTCACTCGATCACCTTGGTTAGAAAATTCACTTATGTGACTACGGTTTTAAAGTTTAAGGTTTGATTCTAAGTGACCGTGAGTGAAAATTTAACCCTGTTAGTCCGAGGGACTCAGATGACAACAAAATACAAATCTCAAATAAGATTTGTTAATAATTTGAAAATTGGATGCAAGTAAAAAAAATGGCCTAACCTTAGGGATGCAAATAGTAATTTACTCTTAAAATATATAACATTTTAATTTAGGTTTTGTTTCTATTTTTATTTGTTTTATTATTTTTTTAAATTAACATTATTTAACTAAACATTTTACCTAGTTATTAAATTAAAAAAATAGTATTAGATTTTTTTTACCCGTCATGGTTTTGTCGTTTTATTTTTTCGTTATACGATCATTTTAACTGTGATATTTAGTTTTTTTTTCTTTTCTTGAAAAACTGCTTGAAAATGTTTATAATTTTAACAATAACATGAAACAAAATCCGTTGTGAAACGCCAGCCTAATTACTTACTATATCTAAATATTGATTATAAAAATTCAAACAATCAAAAAGTAATCTATATTATGTGACATTAAGACAAGTTATTATATGTTTAAGTAGTAACAAATGATTTAAAAATGCAAATTTAATTCAAACAACTGTAGGTATCATGAAAATGTGAGGATGTTTGTTTGCAATTGCAAAAACATGTATGTTTGTTCATACGGGTCAAAATCCATCCTAGATTACTGGGTCAAGGTTGTGATGTACGAGGGAGGGATTGCGCCGTTTTGGGTCCCATGATTCTTTGTTGAACTTTTCTCTTCTTTCTTTCACAATTCAAGGACTCCCATGGAAGATTCTTTTGGAATCTTTGATTAACTACAATAATCACATGGGTAATTTAGTAATAACCACATGGTAATTTAGTAAATTACTACCACGATGTATTATCAAATAAAAACACCATAAGTTGTAAGTATAGTTGTAGATTTACGATAGTGGTAATAGTGCATGTCTCTCATTTTTTATAGGTGTTTAATTTGAGACTCACTTAGAATATAGTATGATTAAATTAGGCTCGTTAAAAAACTAAAAGTTATAGGTACTTAGAAAAACTTAAAGTCATAGGTACAAACAATCACCAATGTCGAAAAAGGTTATAAAACTGAAATGACATCAATTACACTATTCTAATGAATACATTTTTGTCATATTTTCTCGACCGTAAGAACGAGAATGACAACTAGTCACGATGACTGATTCTTAAAGAAATTAAGTTATTTAAAAGTCGGTCTTCTTTTTTGTTTTCAACGATGTAATGCTTGGTCATTCAGCTTTATGAGTAGGACTTACTCCCTTACATAGGTCTTATGTTCGTTTGGCTTGATGTCCTCCAATGTCCTAGAAACAAAACGAGATTTGTTGTTGAAATGTCCTCCAATGTCCTAGAAATAGAACGAGATTTGTTGTTGAAAATTATATCGTTTCAAGCTCGCCAATAAACCAAATGGAAGAAGAAATATTACATGTATTGCCTTTGTATAACTAGTTGGGATAAGTTGTATTATGAACAAGAGATTGGAGGGAAGAATCTACACCAACCGCAAATAAGATACTATATGTGATTTGCAAATTCACATGCCACTTATCAACGTATAAATGTATTTTGTATATTAAGAGGGTTAGTTTTGTTTTTATTTCATTCTTTGTATACTTGTTTTGTATCTTATTCATTTATATAATACCCTCTCCATAACCCTTTTGGGTATGGTTTTCATTGAAGACTATTATGGTATCATACGCCTGACTGATCCTCTCCTATTCCCCTCTCCTTTTTTCATCTTCCATCTCCCTGTATCTCTTCTTCTTCCTCCTCTCTTTTTTTTTTTTTTCCTGTTCCACCATGTCGACTACTTCCTCTTCATCCGACAACAACTCCCACTTGAATACTGCCCTCCATATGTTATCCAAACTCACCTCCACTAATTACTTGCTTTGGAGAAACCACATGAGCAATCTCCTTACCTTTCAAGGTCTCATCTCCCATGTTGATGGCTCTGCCGATTGCCCACCAGAGACTACCATCATCGATAACAAATCCGCTCCAAATCCCGCTCGCGATGTCTGGATATCGGCAGATCAGAAAACCGTTCTCATTCTGCTCACTTCCTTGTCCGATGAGGCTGCTGCCGAAGTGTTGAATCTGACCTCTGCTCGTCAGATCTGGGTTGCCCTTGAGGCTGCCTATAGCAACTCGTCAGTTGAACGGATCCAAAACCTCAAGGATCAACTTCGCAATCTCACCAGAGGCACCCAAACGGTTACCGAGTTCGGTCGACGGTTCAAGGAGATTTGTGATCGTCTTGCTGCTGTGGGGCAGTCCGTTGACGAGTCAGACAAGTCCCGTTGGTTTCTTCAGGGCCTTGGTCCCGATTTCGGTATGTTTTCTATTGCCCAGCGTGCGATTCAACCGCTTCCACCTTTTCGTGATTTACTCACTAGGGCTGAAAGTCATGAGATATACTCTCAATCTCTTCAGCCGGTTGTTCCCCCTGTTGCTTTTACTGTGCAGCGCGGAAAAGGCAATAACGGTAATCGTGGTCGTGGGTTCACCTCTAATCGCGGAAGTCGAAATAGCAATAACAATCGCAGGTTCTTTAATCGTAATAACAATAGGAACCGCAATTCGTTTGGAGGTAACACCAACACTTCTAATTGATTCAAACCATATTTACAATATACAGTTTCTAATTGATTAAAACATTTAAAACAACAATTGGCCAATTGGGTCACCTATATATCACCATAATCTAAAAGACATTTAACATTATTTTTTCTTTTATCCTAAACTTAAAAGAGCATTTTTCTAGTAAATATCCTTGATATTATTCTTATTGTTTCACGGTTTAAATTTAGCAATTTAAAGAAGAAAGTATGGTTAAAGCATATCTCCATTATTTCATGGTGCTTGCAACTTCTTGGAAATAGGACCCTTCAAACCTATTACTTCAAGATCAAACATCTAGTTTTCTTTCGGGATTTCAATGGAAAAGCAATCTAAATCCTATTTTATAATGTGTGAGTTCACAATTTTTCTTTATATTTTAATTTCTTTCAACAAATTTCAATTCCAAATCCAGTTCTTCAAATTCGATTCCCACTCCCAAGACATTATGCCCTGTTTGTCGTAAGACATGTCTTGACTTTTTTCGGGGAGCATGTAGTTCATTGTAAGGATCTCTTAGGGTTCAAGTACCGACACGATTTGGTTAGGATGTCCTCTTTGACATTTCTTAAGCGTGCCGAGATTTCTGCCAAAAAAGAGGCCCCCGTGAATTTTCTGACTGATCCTATAAGATATTGCAAATGAATTGTTTGCTTTCATTCTACACAATATGCCACATATATACATAATTACAATCATCTATTCTAGGGGAGATATACACTTCTAATTGATTCAAACCATATTTACAATATACAGTTACCATTAATATACCCCCGCAGTCGAAACAGAAATTTTATGAATGTTGAGGCTGGTGCGGAAGTCATCGAAAATAATTCTTAGCAACCCCTTTGTGAAGATATCCGCTATTTGATAGCGGGAAGGCACATGAAGAACTTGAATTTAATCACGTTGTACCTTTTCATGAACGAAGTGGATATCCATTTCTATATGCTTTGTTCGTTGGTGTTGAACAGTGTTACTGGAAAGATAGACGACACTAACATTGTCACAGTAGACAATGGTGGCATGTGATGGTGGAAAATGAAGCTCCAATAAAAGATTTCTTAGCCAACATACCTCAGAAGCGACATTGGCTACCCCTCGGTATTTGGCTTCGACACTCGATCTAGAAAGAGTATACTGGCGTTTTGAGGATTAGGAGATCAAACTGCCACCTAAATAAACACAATAGCCGTATGTAGAACGACGGATATCCGGGCACACACCCCAGTCAGCGTCAGTGTAAGCAAGCATTTTTCTGACCGGTTATTTTTGTAATGTGAGGCCATAATCAAGAGTGCCTTTAATATACGGTTATATACGTTATAGTGCATGCATATGAGCCATGTGAGGGGAATGCATATGGAGGCAAAACCTGTTGTACCGCATACAAGATATACGGCCTTGTAAAAGTTAAATATTGTAGTGCCCCTGCAAGTTGTTGATACTCGGTACCATCACGTAAAGGTGAGCCATCAGAGGCACTCGTTTTGGTGCCTGTTTAAACAGGTGTCACAGGCGGATTGCATGAACTCATGCCGCCTCTATCAAGAATCTCAGACGCATACTTCACATGAGAAAGAACAATGGAGGACTTGGTTCGAACCGCCGAAATTCCCAAAAAGTAACTTAATGTGCCTAGATCCTTTATGGCAAATTCTTTTTCTAGAAGCCCCATATAGTGATTGTAGAGAGATGTAGTCCATGTCGTAAGGATTATGTCATCAACGTATAGCAGGAGATACGCGATATCGTGCCCATTGCGATAGATGAAAAGCGAGTGGTCGCTTTGGCTATGGGAGAATCCAAGGTGAGACACGTAATATGCAAATCGTTTGTACCAAGCCCTGGGTGCCTGTTTCAATCCATAAAGATAACACTTTAGTAAACAAACATGACCAGGAAAACGATTATCCTTAAAACCTTGCGGCTGGTGCATATAAATTGTCTCCTGAAGAGTTTCGTGAAGAAATGCATTCTCCACGTTAAGCTGATGAATAGGCTAGTCTTTGGATAATGCAAGGGATAAAACCGTTATGATCGTTGCGGGCTTGAAAACGGGACTAAATGTTTTGCCACGGTCCACTCCAACGTGGTGAGACATGCCATCACAAACTAACCGAGCTTTGTAACGCTCAAGCAAATCGTTAGAAATAGTTTTATGTCTAATATCCACATGCACCGTATTATATTCATATGGGGTTGGCGTGGAACTAACTCCCATGTCCCATTTTCGATAAGGACCTTGAACAGTTGAACTCATCGTCGATGGCCGACTTCCAATCCGGACTACGTAGGGTGACGTGTAGGTTACGAGGGAGGAATGTGATTGGAAAGGTGGTTGCAGAGAGATTAAAGGGGATTTTTGGGGTAGAGAAGCCATCCGTAGTGCGAGTTCGAATGGTGCCGGTGGGGGGGGGGGGGTGGTTCGATCAGCATCGGGAATGGGGAGGGGACCAACGACGAGACAATAGTGACGAGAGATGAGGTAGACAAGGTAGGGGAGACGCTGGGAGAAGCCAAAGATAGGTGTCTGGCCGGGCTAGTGGGTGTGGCTAGAGAGGGAGGGGCGGGGCTGGGTGGTTTCGATGGTTTGGTCTGTTGGGCCAAAAGTGGGCCAAAGTAGTGGGCTCGGATCATCGGTAAGAAGTTTATGTGATGAGGGGGATAACGACTTTGTGGTAAAAGGAAAAACATTTTCGTCAAAAATAACATGCCGGGAGATAATGATTATTCGAGTAGACGGGTCATAGCATTTGTACCCCCGGTGTTGGAGGGGTGGCAGGGTTTGAGTACGGTAGCCTTGGGTTGGTATAGTCGAGCCGCTTTTTACTGTTATATGAGTTAAATGACCCATATATAAATAGGACGAGAATTTACCTTGGGCATTTGTCATATGCGACATTATGCCAGTGTAAAGATAACACTATTGATCCAGTGGGTGTAAAGTGAGGGTGGTAAAAGCTTGCTCGAGATAGGTAGGAACATACCCGGTAGCTTGATAAGAATAACTTGACTTGGATGAGGTGCGGGAACCTGTATTGGCGTCGATGTGGTAGGATAAGGACAAGGTGGCTTCACCCATGGAGGGCATGCCCACTGTTGTGGCATCCATGAATTTGGTATCCATGCAGGTTGGGTGGCCCTGTATGAGACCTGCCAAGGAGCTAAGATAGGAGACCTGGGTGTACCTGTAGTGCGACATCATCGCCACGTGAACCGTCATGACCTGTTTGACGGTTTCTTCTGCGATTCAGTTGTTGTTGGCGAGTGTTGGTGTGAGGATGGGAAGAAGAAGACTGGCGAGTGGCGTTCCCACTAGGGTTCTCATCAAAGGTGGCGGTGGCTTGTAGCGTCGTGTCAGAAGCCGGAACCGATGGTGCTTGGTTTTCTTTGCGAGTTTCTTCCATAATTAGCTTTGAACGGGCGTCATAAAAATAGGGTAATGGATCCGACAGTTGGATAAACATGGCCACCCCATCGAAATTTTCATTCAACCAGCTGATCAGTTGGAGAACTAGTTGGTGGTTGGTAACCAACGAATCAACATTAGCAAGTTGATCCGCAAGACTTTTTAGGTGACGGCAATACCCGGAGATGTTGGGGTGGTTGTCAAGTTTGGATGTTGTAAACTTGCGTTGAAGATCCACCGCGCGTGAGTTTTTGTTGTCATTAAAGACATCGGCAAAAGACGTTCATACAAAGTGTGACGTGGAGTCTTTCTTGATGACAGTGCAGAGCTGCTCCGGAGAGATTGTCGCGTATATCCATTGGAGGAAAATCACGTCAATATGAGACCACTGTTTAGGAGACATAGGGGTGGGAGAAGAGTTTTGGAAGCGCGCACCCTCCTTGTCAGTGATGGCAACCGCAACCAGTTGGGGTTGTTGAGTATCTTGGAGAAGGCGTTCGGATACTTCGAAAGCACAGTAGTGTATCCGAAAAAACTCCGACCAAGAGTTGTACTTATCGGTTCCAGTTTCTAGGGTAATAGGGATAAAATTTCATATATTTGTTATGGTGACTCTGGGGTTAATCTTGGAGTCCATGGGGAAGAAGTAGGTAGTGGTGGTTTGCCGGAAAAAAAGAAGGGAGGGAGAGGGTGGCTGCCGGCGGTGGGGAGTTAGGGAGAGGATCTGGTCTGGTGTGATACCATATAAGATATTGCAAATGAATTGCCTGGCTTCATTCCACACAATATGCCACATATATTCAGAATTACAATCATCTATTCTAGGGGACATATACACCATTAATCTAATTGATTCTAAACCATATTTACAATATACACTTACCACTAATAGATCTGTTGGAAGGAAGATTAACTCTTAGACCACTTGACATTATGGTATTTGGATGGATTGGGGGAAACATGCATGTGTGGATCTTACAGGGGTTTCCCCTTCGTGAGTTTAGGGTGTGATACATTCACAGCATGTCAGGCTGCTTTGAAAGCCGCTTCATGCAAAATGGCCAAACACGAGTAGGGGTGTCTGAAAAACCAACACATGTTTATACCGTTTGCTTTTAATACCTTTGGCATTCTCGCACCTAAGTCCCTCGCGCTAGTTGGTAGGGTCCAACATGTCTTGTACAGTAATGTCATGACACCTAGATCTATGAATGTAGTTTTTAAACGACTTGGTTTTGCTATACAAAAAGGTTAAGCAGTGCTGCTTGTTGCTCGTTTGCCTTCTATCTCCTTGCCTTCATTCTTGAAATTTAATAGTTACAATCTTGAGTTCTAACGAATTTCACAAATCAAACGCCTCAATAGAAACCCAATATCTATAATACTTTTGGTATACCTTAAAATATACATATATGATGTTTCAAGGTCTAACAAAGAGCAAGGCTAACTACCGTTCTCATAACTCACAATCGAAAGTTTAAAGCTTTTGTTCTGTTTTCTTAAGGTTCGTTCATTTAATAATCTGATCAAGATTGAGGAGACCAAAACTAGTATTGTTATTGTTTTCATGCTTGGATTAATTATGTTTTATTTTATACTTTCATCTATTACCGGGCTATATGGTAGTTTTCACTAGGTTTTGCATAACACTTCGGAGTTTTTTATATCGTTAATAACAACAATATATGTTTTTATAAGAAAGATGCAGGAATGATGAAGTGGTGTGCGGCCACCCCGATGCGGCCTTCACATTATTGGTCTACTTTGGACGACGAAGCTGTAAGTTGACCACCGATAACAAGAATAACACAGATAAGTAGATTGTGAAGTTGCACATGAACGTCTCATCGCAGACTATTTTGGTGATAACCATGTATACAACAACATGTTTAGATGATGATTCCGAATGATGGACAACCTTTTGAGCGAATTTAATCGCTCCCCTACAACAATAATCACATAATTATTCGCGTACAATTACGCCAATAGCTATGATAATTGATAAATCATTACGGTGTTACTAGAGAAAAAATGATATCAAACATTCCCTAACACCATCAATACTGATAGCATCAGTGGGAAAGATCAGAAGGGTTGAATATATACAAACCAACCTTTCCCACATAATGCTTATGATTTTTTTTTGGAAAATGAAGCTATAATTAGAAGGGAAAATCACACATCTTGACTCCAACCTTTATCAAGATGATCACAAAAAAATGAGTATTGCTAGCAAAGTTTTGATTTTTTTAATATTCCACGTGGGTACTTATTATTGGTTGAGAGGTGGGCCACGTGAATATCTGATAAATAGGCGTGGCGGCTCTGGCGTTGCCTTCTTACCGGACGCACCTCGAGGCGTGTCGTGATTGGTTCGTTTTGGTCAATGGTTATGGTGTGTAAACATAATTTTTTGTGGTCATTTTGGTAGAAGTTGGGGTCAAATTGACAATTTCTATTATCTTCCCTAATTAGAAAGTGTACACTTTTTAGACGATAACATGAACATCAATACAACTACAAGATATTTAAAGGACACCGTGACGCTATGATGGTTACATGAAAATTGATCATTCAATGCTAGGCTGAGTATCAGGGCCTCAAAAAAATCTCTTTTCGTCCAATGAACTTTAAGGTGTATGAAGTTTCATATTTGATTTTTAAGTAGAGCGAAAGAGACTTCATTTCACTTAGGTTAATCTAGGCTAGAGGCAGACCTACGTCAAGATAACCCTCTTTGAAAAACTTTGGTAGTGTTCCTCAATCTGAATAAACATAATGACTTAGAGCACATGGAGCTAGGGCTGCTCAAAGTCGGGAACCCGACCCGAATACACCATTTCCCGACCCGACCCGAATCCCGAGATTTCCAATTGTGTTGACCGGATCCCAACCAATTAAACTAAACTCGGGTATCGGTCTTGGGCTGATCGGGCTTATCGGGAATATAGTATTTCCCGAGACCGAGAAAATGGGCCACCAATTCAGCATATGGTAGAGTAAATCATTTCTAGGGTTTTAATTTTTAAAAACGAAAACTTAGCAGTCTTGCGAGAAACTAACCATTCCCTTCGATTTATCTTCTTCATAATTTTTCAAACAAATTCCTCTTTCACATTTGAAAGAAGAATACATCAGTTTTAATGCATTCAAATCATACGTTCGAATAAGTGTGTTACCAATGTTTACACATCTAGAGGTGTAAAAAAAAAAACGGGTTCCCCAACCGGTTTTTAGATAACAGGTTTTTGAATATCGATTTCGTGCTCAGTTGATCAGAAGAAGACATCAACTGTAGCCTGTAGGGGAGAAAAAATGTCGAACGTAGGGTTGGGGGTGAGCCAGAAAAAAACGTCAACCTTGGGGAGAGGAGAAGCCGTCATTCTAAAATCCACATATCTGGGTGTTTATGGGCTCAAGAAAATCGAATGGTTTGTGGGTTTGTTTCTGATTTAGGCCTGCAATCCCCTTGATATTGGGTTAAAGTCGGTTTTTTTTGGTTTCCCGATCCGGACGGGTAATACCCGTCCCGAGACCGAATCCCGAAATCATACAAATCTGGAGACCGACACTAGAACTCGGGCATATATACTCGGTTCGGTACATGCTGAAAATCGGGTTGGGACTCGGGAAAAGTCAGGTTTCCCGACTTTCTGCCCACCCCTACATGGAGCCATCTTCTTTTTTTTCTGTCAAAAATAAAATTGGCGGACTAGCTGATATTTCTCTCAGTTAATGAAAGAGCCCAATGCATAAAAAATGCATGTTGCGTCTTTGAAACAGTTCAGATCATTTTGATAATAATAAGTTTGATCTGTTTAACCGAGAATGTCACTATAAATAGTTGGGTATATTATGTTAAGGAACCCAATAGATAATTCTAAGTGGAAGATTGTCACACCCCGTTCGGGAGGCCCCATTGAAGTAGGTGGATTGGTACACTTGGTACCAAATAAATGAGGTACGCGCATACTAAACAAATTTTCAAATGCCGACTTCGTTCAGTTATTAAAATTTTAAAAGTTTTATCACCCTTGAGGATGATAAGGACGTCTTAGGCCCAACCCAACCTCAAAATACATTTTAAGTGCTTCATCGGGGTACATATCCCCGGATTAGAAAACTAAAGAAATTTAATTAAAACAATCCACCACTAAGCGGAAGAGTGCCAAATGCGACGGGACATGACTTCCTTTCCTTGCCCGCAACGTCGACCAAATGCAAGTGCTTCCATATTCCTAGGTACCTGAAATATATGCTAAAAGGAAAAACTAAAAAGTTGGTGAGTTCACAATTTAACACACACAAAACTGTAAACAAACAAGTTTGAGTTCACAAGAATGCAATTTAATAAGTGTATCTCAAATAAGTTCCACAATCAACCATTCTTTACCCGACGTGGTCCATTTCCGATTGTCTTGCGCGCGACTACTCGCCAATAGAGTCTTCCTAAATAAATAGGGTGAACCCCATCATGGCGTTGCTATATGTCAAAAGTAGTATGCCGCCTTTGAGAGAGAGTCCCAAAATACATGGGCACAAAGGCGTGGGGGCATTATCCCCGAATAGCACTATCCATAATACTCGCGGTATCTATCACAAGAAATTAAGATTGTGTACGTGCGCGTCTAGTGGGGAAACTACCAGACCGTTAAAATGAGTAGTTGTATAACGTGTTATTAAATTAGGTATTCTTGGTTTTAATTACGTATATTCCACCCCGAAACAAATCAAAGTAGTAAATGGGAAAAATATAGTGAAACTCACCTTAGGTTTCGTTAATCCATGTCTCCAATTATCGATTGAGCATCCTATAGTTTTTAATGCGTTTATGTGTGTAATCCATGCATAGTATTACAAAATAACGTGGATGATTATTCATGTGGATTATGGAAAATTAAATAAAACAATTTTCACAAAATAACATGAGTGTTGTAAACAAAATATAATATCAAAATCGAGTGTCGGGTGTGTTAACATAAATGTGCATGTGGGTCTCGAGTATTACCCGTATGTGTATTAGGCCTGGAATCCATGACCCGAGAGTCCCCTAGGCGGTTCTGAGCCTGTTCCAGTTTCTCGGCCCAAATCTGTGATGAGCTGGGCTCTCACCTGCCCAACTGTTTAAGGTACTGAGTGGGTTGGTTGGGCCCAAAGGGGTTATCACATGGATTGAGCCTGCTCTCAACAGGTTAGTTGGTAACTGTTGGGTCAAATACCGACCCGACCAGTTCTCTGGCCCTTAACCCGACCCATTAATAATGCTAATCCGACTCCAGTGGCCTGGTTAGGGGCTTTTTTGGGTCTTCGGTTTGTTCCAGTGAGATTGTTGGGTTGGTTTCGGTTCGTTTGGTTTTAATGTGTCGGTTGCATGCATGTATGCATGTATGACTTGTGTTTGATCCAAGCCACGTCTACTAAGAACTAGCCAAGTGTGACCCGTCCCCACATGTGATCTGACCCGTATCCGAATAATGATCCATTATGTGTATTTTTGTTATTGCATGTATCAGATAAACCGTTTCCCTTGTGACAAGACATTGATAAAGCTTTTTGATAATAAAAGTGGTACATAGGAGATAATTATATTTGTTTTTCTCAAGGAAATCGTTCATAGTTGTGTGTTTAGTGAAATAACTTGCATGCATGTTGATTTTAGTAGGTTTGTGACATTGTTCCTATCTCAATCAATAACCTAGTTGCATGTGACCATAGAGCCCAGGATAAACTAAGATCTAAAAATAAAAGTACTAATCTTGAACCTTTGAGTAGGTGACCCAATCGGTTGGAATGTAGCTTAGTCTTCCAATGTTGTTCCTAGAATGAAATCGTGTCACATATGTACAAGGGGAGTGCTAATCTTAATCTTAAATGATCAAGGCTTACCTTAGGGATCAATAGCTTACAATAGGTGATGACGGTGCTGGTAGACAATTGGGGATAGTGATGATGGATGGTGGGCAGTGGTGGTGCTTGAGTGAGATCGTAAGCTCCAATGTGTTTGAGATGATTTGAGAGAGAGAGAGAGAGAGTGTATGTGTGTTCGAGAGTAAGAGAGATTGGAAATTGCAAAGTGAGGCTTCGGTTGGGGTATTTGGTAGTTGTATAGCCAACCAAATGAGAGTCGTTGAGGGTGACATGACCAACACCCAGTGAGGTGTGTGGTCATTGCATGTGTTCCGGTTAGCTAGAGGGAAGTGTGTGGAGGTGTCGATCTCAAGCTACCTTCTCCTATTGGTTCTTTTAAAGTACATGAAATGTGATTGGTGGATAGGGGTGGTGTTAATTTATAATTTCAGTACCTGGGCTTATTTAATCTTATGAATTCAGCTAATGGGCTAAGGATTTACGAGTTTAATCCTTAGATAAACTGAGTCTCTTAATCGGGTTCCATAACCGGCCACTTAATTATCCTTAGCGGGTCCTAAGGCCCAATTCGTTTAACTTAATTCTCGGGCTTAATTAATCCTCATGGCCCTACTCGTGTAATCCTAGTCTTGGGGTTAGCTCGTACCTTGCGGCACAGCCGAAATATGATTCTATTGGGCTTCTGGTTATTTCCTGGTCTCGGCCCAAACTAACTAACCTTATTTGGGCTTGCATTTGGTCCATTATCTACAGCCTAAACTAATCTCTAATTGGGCTTCTAGTGATTCGTTAGGCTTAATGGGCCTAACTATTGGCTTATTGGGTTTCCTAATGCATGCGGGTAGTTATGTTTATTTGTTTGTCAAAAGTGGTTCATTGGATCATTATCGGGTTGTTGTGTTATCATGTGGTTCACGTGTTGTGTATGTGTGCATGTGATCATAATATATGGTCAAGTAAGTAAAATAAATATGTGAAACAAAACGCGAAAAATCTCTACTACTATTTTTCTATTATAATATAGGTGTGGGTGTTACAAAAATGACCTAGACGAAGCTAAGATTGGTTCTCAAAGGCTTAAAACTCGAGACTATTAAAGATTATGATTGGTTAACAAGTGGCCAGGGGAATATCTAATTGTGTTATACATTATTGATTTATGATCATGGACCATGACATAACATTCATGAACTTGCTACAGTTATTCTTTTAGAAGATGTAATGAAAAGAGAAAAGTGGTATCAAGAGGTGTTCTTCAAAGATGACTAGTTTACAGACCTTGTAGCCCAAGAAGAGAGGTACCAATGGGAGGAAGAGGAGGCACGTCTAGAATCAATACAACTCCGTAATGTTAGCGTTCTACTAAAAGAGTCTCACAAGTAAAAGAAAAGGTGCTAGCGGGGCACAAGAATGCCTAAGGTGGGGTCCTTGGGTAAAAAGAAAGAATTGTCACCAAACCTAACGAAAGGCGAGTGGCAAGGAAAATACAAGTATGCCCGGGGGAAAAACAAAAATGCTAAAAGTACATGAAAAAGCTAGTGTAAAGAGCAAGATAGACCCATGTATGGCTAAGATAGATGTTGATACATGGTTCCTGATCGTCATGTGAAGTATCGAGAACAAGACGGAACGTGCAAGTTTAGGTTAGGCCGAACCTTGGCCGAACGCCAGGTTCGGAGCCGCCGAGGCTTGGCCGAACCTGAGGTTCGACCAGTCGTGGTTTCAGCCTATAAATAGGTTTGTCTTGTATAGAATTAGGGGCTTCCGTGTCATAACTTTCTCTAAGTGTACTCCGTGGTCTCTGTGGTTAATACAAGTCTCAGTTGTATTTACTCTTTGTGTTTTACTCGTTTACATTGATTTCTATACGGCTAAGTAGAAGATTCTCACGCTCACGAACTTTCAAGTGGTATCAGAGCATTTGGTTTACTCTACTAGTCGGAGATTAGTGTTTTTCGAGTTATCGAGTTCAAATTCACGTTTTTGAGTTTCAAAATTCGTTTATCATCTTCATTTCTCAAAATTAGCGTTCAATTCATCATGATTTACGTTCAAAATGTCTCTGTTTGTTCGTTTTCAGTTGACTGAGTGTTTACAGCTCGAGAAGTGTCGATTTCAGTGAGTTTTTCCAAATTTTTCCGAAATTTCGCGTTCGGCCGAACTCCTCGTTCGGCGTAACTGCTCCGCATTCCAGGTTCGGAGTAAGCTCGGTCTAACTGCTCCAAACGTCAGATTCGGAGTTCGTTCGGAGTTCGTTCGGAGGGTTTCGGAGTCTACGGGGTTCGGTGTGAGATCGGAGAGAGTTCGGAGTGTGTTTCTGTGTTCGGACAACGTTCGGAGGAAGTTCGGAGGGAATATTAAGTTCGGACGAAGTTCGGTGTGAACAGTAACCTGTGTTTCGAAAATGTCCGATTTTCAAGCGTTCGCAGCAATTCAAAACTCAGTTCAAGCGACTATGCAAACGATGATGAACTATGATAATGAAATTGGAACAAGTCAGAAAGTTCCCAAATTGCTAAAGTTGGAAGATTATCATAGTTGGGTTAAACGGTTTGAAGCATATGTCGATACAAATGATATTGATATGTGGTTAGCGTTCACTGAGCAATATGTTTACCCTAAAGATGAAACTGGTGAACCTATACTTCAAAGAAAAATGTCTTCTGAACAAAAGAAAGCTTATCAAGCTGAGAAAAAGGCTTATGGTACTTTAACAATGGCTTTGCCTAAAGAGTTACTTCATCAATTTGCTGGTAATTACACATCGAAAAGTCTATGGGATGCTTTAGAGAAAAGATGTGAAGGCAATGACCAGTACAAGAAAAGTCGACAAAAGGTTTTGAAGAAAGAGTTTGATAGTTTCAAATATTATCAGAATGAAACGATTCCCAATCTAATTGCAAGATTTGCTCATCTGATGAGTGAAATGCGCTTGGTGAATCTTACTAAAGACGAAGCTGATATGAAAGAGAAGATTTTGGAAGCTCTACCTGAAAAATGGGAGAATTATGTTATGATGATTATGTAAAAGCACGAGACGATCTTACTACTGCATGATTCGGTAACCGGATAGCAACAAGATGTAAATAAAGCTTTGCTTTATTGATTCACTTAGAGAATACAATGTAGAGAGAGAAACACACTCAGTTTACACACAGTTAAGATGTTGCAAATGACAGAACTCTAACTCTCTCTAACACGAACTATTTATAGTTACTTAGTCATAAGCCAGCGGATCACCAGCAGACCATCTGGTCCGCCGTATCAACTGGTCCGGCGGATCATGTGATCCGGCCAGATGACTAACTGACTCACACAGAAGCTCTTGTCTAGATACAATACACGAGACACAACGTTAGCATAGGAATATGCTCTAACAAACTCCCCCTTAACGTGTAGTGTATCTATATTCTAACTAAACTTCAGTCTTCAATCTTCAACATTGCTGCATCTGATCTTCAACTTGAAATCTTGTCAGAATTAGAGCTTGCATGGCTGGATCAATCTTGAATCATCTTTGAACTTCAAGATCCACTTGTGAAAGATATAACATACTCCCCCTTTCACCATGCTTGAGTCGTCTCACTCAGATAACCTGCAATTTCAGAAGACGGAAACGCGGCTTTCCTTTTCTTTTGAAAATTAATTTAATCTTGGTGCAAAACTTCTCTTCGAGAATCCAAGATATAGTTTTGAAATTTTGAATTTTGTATCAAGTATCGATCGGTCGAAAACAAATAAGAAACAAAATCTTTTTGACTTTTTGAAACTTTATGCTAAAACACACCGAAAATCTTTTTGAATTTTTCAGATGTGAGACATAAATGCAATACAGAAAGGAAATACTGAATCACACACTATTTTTGCCTTTTGCGAGAAAGATCACAATTTGGGATCATATTGGTCATGACATGCTGAACTATACTTCAATTTCAATTACTTCAGCACACAAGTCATGTCGATTACTGGTATAATTTGTCCATCTTAAACTCAGGCACAATCATACTCATACCATCTGGATATGTTATTGATTGATTTAGTCTGCTTTGACCAGTGTACCCCACACTATCAGACATACTCAGATATGTTTTTGCTTTTTATATCACACTTTGTGATTTCATTTGTGATTTAATCACATAATGAATATATTCATGATTCAGTCAACTGTGTTCCATGCAAAAAGAAATAAGAACGTTAAATCGTCTACCTTAAGGTCGATCTTTCGATACGCAGATAAGGCCTCGGATTTAACAAAATAAGAAAATAAAACAAGTTGAAATTGTATAACCCAACAACAATCAGGTCGGTACTCCCGTACACGCAGAGAAAGTCCGATGAGTTATACGAAACACCAAAGAAAATAAAGTAGAACGTCAAACGAACAACAATCAGGTCGGTCTTTCGACACGCAGAGAAAGTCCGATCGTTTGACAAAATAAAGAAAATCAAACAAGTTTAAATCTTTGCAAAATGAACACATGTATACACAGTGACTTCTCATTTTCTTTTTCACATATCTTTTCCCTGATATCATGAGATATGCATCAAGATGTTGTCCACTTGGTCAAGCATTAGTATTTAGTGTTTATCACATCTGAATACTTTCTGATTTAATGCCGAGCCTACCAAGTACATCAAACAATGATCTTATGGCTTTTTCATCTAATTTATCCATGAGTCAGACACGTAAGCCAATGTACCATCATTTCCCAATCATGTCGGATACAATTTCTCATTTTTTAATGTTTTTGTATTTTTCTGTTTTTCGATGTTTTTGTATTTTTCAATTTCTCCCCCTTAAAATGAAAACTCTATTTTTGGATTTTCATTTTAACACAAACAAAAACAAAAAGACGCTATTTTTGGCTTTTCAATTTTCTCCCCCTAACCTACATACAAAATGGAAAAGAAAGAAAATTGACCAATCGATACTGATACCTGTCAGGTTTAGCTTTCAGAAAATTTCAGTGTGGAAAATGATATCACATGTAATTTAAATTAAGAAACGCAGAATACTCCTCCATCAGCAACTTTGCAATCACCAACGGGTCTTCTAGGAATACCTGCACACTGGTTTAAAAATTAGTACTCAAATGACCCGAAGCACACAGCTTCTGGTCGACCAGTGTCTTCCACAAAGTCAGTCGCAGCTTTGCTGACCACTTTAGGTCGCCACTGCATCTTTGCAGGTGCAGTTTTCACAGAAACATCATCTTGTGATGAATCACCAACACTAGACTCACTTTTGAAATGTTTTGATTTAAAATGTGATGTTGGTGAGTCATTAAAAATTCTGCCGGATTCATCAATTATCGTGGCAGTTTTTCCAGAAAATTTCCTTTTAACAGTGACAGGACAATTCTGTGCTATATGTCCCTTTTGGCGACATTGATAGCACAAACGATATGATCGTTTAAATTGTGACTTGTCCTGAACTGGATGACATTTATCAGAAAATTCAGACTCATCAGAAACATCATCAAAAACCTGAAATCGGTTAGAATGTACCCATTTTGAAGTAGGACTCTGAGGTGTAGCATTAGAACTAGATGAAGAAGATTCGTTCGGTGAACTTGCAGATGAACCTTTCTTCTTTTGCTTCCCGCCAAATCCTTTTTCCATGGTGGATACAAATACCTGCGCCAGATGATATATCTGTTCAAGACTAGTATCTTTCTTCTCCTTAGGAGTCTTCTTTGGCTTGTTCTTCATCACTTCGTGGAATTGGTTCTCCATTTTTCTTAGGATATGTATAATCTTGTTCAATAGAAATCCACAAATCAATGTCAAGAGCATTAACAAACGATTCAAATCGTTGCTTCCAATTCTCATAATCCTCCAATCGAAGTAACTTAGGAACTTTCTGAGTTGTTCCTATCTCGTTATCATAGTTCAATATGGCTTGCATTGATGATTGAACAGCTGAAAAAGCGTGAAAATCGCTCATTTTGAAATTTCAATACCGAATGCGAAAACTTAAAACTGAAAAACGGGCGTCTTCCAAGCGGATTTTGGGGGTCAAAACTTGACGGTACTGGCCGTGGGCTGGTACACGTCCTAGATCTCGGAAAGACGAACCTTTTGGCTGGTATTGGGTTCCGTAACTCCAAACGGTTTGCAAGTTATGTCAGTTTCAGTGAAGGTATGTTTTCTGCCAGCGGATCAACACACATTGGCGGATCAAAATACTATCAGCGGACCAGTTCCGGATCAAATTAACGAGGCGGATCAGATTTGTACTAGCGGACCAGATTCCGGATCAGATTTCGTCCGGCGGACCAAATTTCATACGGCGGATCAGTTTTTGGTACGGCGGATCAAAACTGGTACGGCGGACTAGAATTTTCAGCGGATCACACTGGTACGCTGCAACTGTCGCGGATCAGACTGATGAAGATTGCCTGGCGGATCAAACGGCGGATCAGACTGTTCGTCGGCGGACCAGATGCAGAAAACACAAAAATCGACTGATTTTCACAGATTTCGACAATTGCAGCTAGATACTGGATCAGTATGATGCGAAAACACTCCAGGAACATTCAGAAATCATTTTTATCTTCGGAATCACTCAGAATTATGAAAAATTGATGAAAAACGATGAAAACCCAAACTTTCTCTCTCCAGAATTTCGAAAACTTACCAAATCACAGCAGTAGAGCAACCTGGATTGCTCTGATACCACTTGTAAAAGCACGAGACGATCTTACTACTGCATGATTCGGTAACCGGATAGCAACAAGATGTAAATAAAGCTTTGCTTTATTGATTCACTTAGAGAATACAATGTAGAGAGAGAAACACACTCAGTTTACACACAGTTAAGATGTTGCAAATGACAGAACTCTAACTCTCTCTAACACGAACTATTTATAGTTACTTAGTCATAAGCCAGCGGATCACCAGCAGACCATCTGGTCCGCCGTATCAACTGGTCCGGCGGATCATGTGATCCGGCCAGATGACTAACTGACTCACACAGAAGCTCTTGTCTAGATACAATACACGAGACACAACGTTAGCATAGGAATATGCTCTAACAGATTACTC
>JBCNJP010000018.1:11397245-11422074 GCA_039602395.1 Deinandra increscens subsp. villosa | reverse complement strand
AACACACATTATTGGGCCATCATTGGTCATAAACACAACTTATTGGTTATATACACACCTTACTTGGACTTATTGGTTCTAACCGACCCTCATTGCCCTACTAAACACACCTTATTGGGCCATCATTGGTCCTAAACATAATTTATTGGTTATATACACACCTTAGTGGGACTCATTAGTCCCAACTAAACACACCATATTGGGCCATAATTGGTCGTAAACACAACTTATTGGTTATATAAACACCTTATTAAGACTCATTGGTGCCAACTAACCCTCATTGTCCCTAAACCCAATTTATTGTGCCATCATTGGTCCTAAACACAACGTATTGGTTATATGCACACATTAGTGGGACTCATTGGTCCCAACTAAACACACCTTATTGGGCCATAATTGGTCGTAAACACAACTTATTGGTTATATACACACTTTATCGGGACTCATTGGTCCCAACGGACCCTCATTGCCCTTAAACACACATTATTGGGCCATCATTGGTCCTAAACACAACTTATTGGTTATATAAGACACACCTTACTAGGACTTATTGGTCCCAAGCGACCCTCATTGCCCTACTAAACACTCCTTATAGGGCCATCATTGGTCCTAAACACAACTTATTGGTTATATACACACCTTAGTGGGACTCATTAGTCCCAACTAAACACACAATATTGGGCCATCATTGGTCCTAAACACAACTTATTGGTTATATACACACCTTACTAGGACTTATTGGTTCTAACCGACCCTCATTGCCCTACTAAACACACCTTATTGGGCCATCATTGGTCCTAAACATAATTTATTGGTTATATACACACCTTAGTGGGACTCATTAGTCCCAACTAAACACACATTATTGGGCCATCATTGGTCCTAAACACAAATTATTGGTTATATACACACCTTACTAGGACTTATTGGTTCTAACCGACCCTCATTGCCCTACTAAACACACCTTATTGGGCCATCATTGGTCCTAAACATAATTTATTGGTTATATACACACCTTAGTGGGAGTCATTAGTCCCAACTAAACACACCATATTGGGCCATAATTGGTCGTAAACACAACTTATTGGTTATATAAACACCTTATTAGGACTCATTGGTGCCAACTAACCCTCATTGTCCCTAAACCCACTTTATTGTGCCATCTTTGGTCCTAAACACAACGTATTGGTTATATGCACACATTAGTGGGACTCATTGGTCCCAACTAAACACACCTTATTGGGCGATAATTGGTCGTAAACACAACTTATTGGTTATATACACACTTTATTGGGACTCATTGGTCCCAACGGACCCTCATTGCCCTTAAACACACATTATTGGGCCATCATTGGTCCTAAACACAACTTATTGGTTATATAAGACACACCTTACTAGGACTTATTGGTCCCAACCGACCCTCATTGCCCTACTAAACACACCTTATTGGGCCATCATTGGTCCTAAACACAACTTATTGGTTATATACACACCTTAGTGGGACTCATTAGTCCCAACTAAACACACATTATTGGGCCATCATTGGTCCTAAACACAACTTATTGGTTATATAAGACACACCTTACTAGGACTTATTGGTCCTAACCGACCCTCATTGCCCTACTAAACACACCTTATTGGGCCATCATTGGTCCTAAACATAATTTATTGGTTATATACACACCTTAGTGGGACTCATTAGTCCCAACTAAACACACCATATTGGGCCATAATTGGTCGTAAACACAACTTATTGGTTATATAAACACCTTATTAGGACTCATTGGTGCCAACTAACCCTCATTGTCCCTAAACCCAATTTATTGTGCCATCATTGGTCCTAAACACAACGTATTGGTTATATGCACACATTAGTGGGACTCATTGGTCCCAACTAAACACACCTTATTGGGCCATAATTGGTCGTAAACACAACTTATTGGTTATATACACACTTTATCGGGACTCATTGGTCCCAACGGACCCTCATTGCCCTTAAACACACATTATTGGGCCAACACTAATGGAGCGAAGAAACAGGAAACATAACAATGTATTGCTTTGAATTAATTGTACATAGGACATGATCAATTCTGCGCGCAATACATCGCGGAAACAATCTACTCAATCAAACTCATCTCAAAGGTCGGCCGATAAGGTACGGATTTGAAACAGTTCTGAATTTGAGTTGATCTGGAAGATTCTAGTTCATCTGGATGAACATGCGTCTCTACTTATAGTTCATCCGGATAGTTAGAGTTCATCCGGATAGTTAAAGTTCCTCAGGATAGGTAAGGTTCATCAGGATAGTAAAAAGTTCATCAGGATAGTTAGAGTTCATCGGGATAGTTAGAGTTGATCCGGAAGATTCTAGCTAGTTCATCTGGATGAACATGCGTCCCTAGTTATAGTTCACCGTGTTGGTTATAGTTCATCCGGATAGTTATAGTTCAGCAGTATAGGTAAAGTTCATCAGGATAGTCAAAGTTCATCAGGATAGTTAGAGTTGTTCCGGAATATAATTAATAATTAACTGTGCCGGCTATGATAAGTTCATCAGGATAGTTAAAGTTCATCAGGATAGTTAACTAATGTTTAGCCGGTTATGATCGATATGATTTTATTAATTAATTGAATTGTAGGTCTCTTCTGCGACTCTATCACAACACACTCCTACATCTACAACAGCGTCGCAAAAGGAAAGGGTAACTATTTTAATTTACACAGTTGTGTACTTCCCTTATAACTAATTGCTATATGATCATTTAATTAAATGCTGATGCTGTCTTTAGGTGAGAAAGAGAAAAATGACAGAAGCAGCAGCTGCTGCAGCCAGTGATGCTGGGGCATCAGAGCAGGAAGTGGTATATATATATATATATAATTAATTTAGAAATTTGACAAATCGCTTTGACGTTATCGTTAATTAATATATATATATGTTAATTACTAATCAGTTAATTACATGGTGTCAATTTAGGAAAAGAATAAGAGACATGCAAAACCTGCAGCTCGTAAAGTACCTCCTAAGAAGAGTGATCTTCAGTTGGAAAAACCAAATAATTATGATGCCACTGCAGCTGCTATCGATCTGCAGCCAGTAATCCAAGAGGTATAGATTAGTATATACCACAATTTTTGTATTCTATTTTTTACTTTAATTAATTAATTGTTTATATATATGCTATAATTAATATTATTATTATTATTATTATGTCACTTCTGATCAGGGGAGGCAAACTGCGACGTTGCACATGGAGTGGGATCCACTGAACGTCGTGGGAATGGGTGAATTATTACCAAAAGAAAAAGATGAGAAGATTCATGGAAGTCCATTAGCTCCTGGTTGCCGTAGAATTAGAGTTTATCAGGTCAAAAAGGGTGCAACATTTTTACCATTCCCAGTAGATGGTAAAACAACGCTTTCGGAGGTTGAAAATAATTATATTATTGCATGGCCGATTAACCGAATGATCCTTCATTCTAATAACAAGTCAGATAGATCACAGCCGGTTGATCATTCTACGGTGCAAAAAGTATTGGAACAACCACAGGTAATTACTACATTAATTAATCGTATCCGCTAATTAATTAACTTTATATATATATTATATATATCTGATCGGTTTTATTTGTCATGTTTCCAGGTAAATAATGATCGGAAAAAGATGCAGAAAGTAGTGTACGTAGCACCAAACCAGCTGAAGAATCAAAATGCGATAAATAGAAAAATCACACGGCACCAGCAGAAGCAGCTGATCACGGACAAGAAATTATAATTAATTAATTATTATAGAAATTAAACTTTGATTAGCTAGTGTCGTATGTTATCTTTTTGAACAGCGTCATGATTAGTGTATGTACATTAATTTTTAATTATAATATATGATTTTTAAGGTTTCTCTATACTAATTAATTAATATATAATTAATTGTAATTAAGAAAATATATGTGACCATATATATAATACCAAAGGCCACAGTTTTTATATTTTAACGTGGCCGTTGCCACCATTTGGCCACGGTTATTGGGACAAATTATCTGATTTCAACTACCCTTTGGCCACTTTTTTTTTTCCAATTATATGTGGCTAAAACACAAATATACGTGACCATATAATAACAAAGGTCACGCTTTTTATATCTTAACGTGGTCGTTGCCACCATTTGGCCACGCGTATTGGGACAAAATATCTGATTTCAACTACCCTTTAGCCACTTTTTTTTTCCAAATATATGTGGCTAAAACACAAATATACGTGACCATATAATACCAAAGGCCACGCTTTTTATATTTTAATGTGGCAGTTGCCACCCTTTGGCCACGCTTATTGGGACAAAATTTATGATTTCAGCAACCCATTTGGCCACGTTTTTTCATATCATATGTGGCTAAAACACAAATATACGTGACCATATAATACCAAAGGCCACGCTATTCATATTTTAACGTGGCGGTTGCCACCCTTTGGCCACGCGTATTGGGACAAAAATTATAATTTCAGCAACCCATTTGGCCACGTTTTTTTATAACATATGTGGCTAAAACACAAATATACGTGACCATATAATACCAAAGGCCACGCTTTTGATATTTTAACGTGGCCGTTGCCACCCTTTGGCCACGCGTACTGTGACAAAATGTATGATTTCAGCAACCATTTGGCCACGTTTTTTTATAATGTATGTGGCTAAAACACGAATATACGTGACCATAAAATACCAAAGGCCACGTTAACCAAACACATGTGGCCGTTGGAACCCTTTCGCCACGCTTTTCTGAAGAACTGTTTGATTACAACAACAAATATTGGTACCCTTTAGCCACGCTTATAGGTGGCTTCAGCCACTGATATTGTAACGTGGCCGTAGGGTACATATGGTCACGGCACCTATGGTGTCGTTTGGAATGGAAAAAAAAAACGTGACAAAACACCTTTTGTCACGGTTTTTTTCCGTGGCCAAAGGTGAATTTTGACGTAGTGAATTGGAAATCACAGCGGGAGTTCTGTCCAAGTAACGAGTTAAAGAGATAAGGTGAGTTCTATGAGCCCACTCTTAAATGTTTTAAATGTTTTAAATGTTTTCGGGCTGATATACATACAAATGTTATAAAATGCATCTAAAAGATTTATAACTGAAATGTTGCCTATCCGAATTATTGGAGTATTAAACTGTTGAATTACCTTTGAGTAAATATATATCAGATTGCTAAGGTGCTAATTGTTAATGGATATATTGAACTGTTAAATTGTTATTGAATTGATATATATACGTGGACTGTTATGGAAATGCATATACGTGAAATATCTTGAATTGATAAACTGTTGAAAGGCTTTTGGGATATATATATATATATATATATAGAGAGAGAGAGAGATAAATATATATATGGTATATTATGAAAATGATATTAAATCATTTGTACGTGTTATAACGTAAATATAATGACTGTGATATGATATGTGTTATATTTGCTTCGAAATTAAATAGTCAAGTGATAAAGGGATTATTAGTAAACGTTATAGTGAATATGTATGATTATATGAGAACATGTGATACATTCGCTTTATTATTATGTGGTGGATACGCCGCTGGTACTTCCTATATATAAACATAATAATATTAGTTACCCGGTATATCAGAAGTGTGGAGGATACGCCCGGTATACATACACCAACGGTAAATTGGGGGGGTGTCCACGTGTTGCAGTATATGAAGACCTTATCACTGTTTACTAATAATCTTAAGTCACTTGGGTATTTAACTAGGGGCGGGTAGTCGTACAGGGAGAGTTATGAGGTAGTGTTGCTCAAGGGGATTGGAGACCACTACAAATAGAAAAGGGAAAAAGCTACTGTCCGTTACAGGGAATGCTCTAAAGGGGTAAACTCGGCAGCTAGCAAATAGGGGAAGGCGGTGCAACTGTCCGTTACAGGGAATGCTCTAAAGGGGTAAACTCGGCAGCTAGCAAATAGGGGAAGGCGGTGCAACTGTCCGTTACAGGGAATGCTCTAGAAGGGTAAACTCGGCAGTTAGCAAATAGGGGAAAGCGGGGCGACTGGCCGTTATAGGGAATACCCTAAAGGGGTAAACTCGGCAGTCGGCAAGGATGGTTTCTCTGCTTATGTAGTAGCAGGGTTTACACTGGTAATAGATGTTGGGGTTATAGAAAAGGGATATTGGGATAAATGGTTTTATAGGGGGTGTTTCCTGTTAAGGAATATTACGTGTTGTATAATTGTGATATATATTATACTTGATAAATGTTTGTGAAAAAGGGATCTTGCAGGTCCAAGGGTTTTAAACCTCATGCCGAGGTAAAGCTTTTAAAATATAGAACTCACCAGCGTAAGCTGACCTTTTCCAAAAATGTATGTATGTCAGGTCAGGGTGAGGCTTCGACTAGTTGTGAGAAGGCCCTGGTGATAAGGGATTAGACGGGCAAGCTATCGGACGGAAGGAGAGTTCCTGGCAAGCTGGCATAGATATAGAAATAAAACGTAATGATAGTTAGTATTTCCTTATGTAAATTATCTTTTACTTTGTAGTACTTGGCAAATAAATAAAAGTTTCAAATTTCCGCTGCTTAGTAATCTCTGTTATTACCTTGTGTTCATGAGTAAATCCGATTAGTGACCCCTTCTGGAGCCAAGTCTGGAAGTGGGCGTCACAGAAGGTCACTATAAATAGTTGGGTATATTATGTTAAGGAACTCAATAGATAATTCTAAGTGGAAGATTGTCACACCCCGTTCGGGAGGCCCCATTGAAGTGGGTGGATTGGTACACTTGGTACCAAATAAATGAGGTACGCGCATACTAAACAAATTTTCAAATGTCGACTTCGTTCAGTTATTAAAATTTTAAAAGTTTTATCACCCTTGAGGATGATAAGGACGTCTTAGGCCCAACCCAACCTCAAAATACATTTTAAGTGCTTCATCGGGGTACATATCCCCGAATTAGAAAACTAAAGAAATTTAATTAAAACAATCCACCACTAAGCGGAAGAGTGCCAAATGCGACGGGACATGACTTCCTTTCCTTGCCCGCAACATCGACCAAATGCAAGTGCTTCCATACTCTTAGGTACCTGAAATATATGCTAAAAAAGAAAAACTATAAAGTTGGTGAGTTCACAATTTAACACACACAAAACTGTAAACAAACAAGTTTGAGTTCACAAGAATGCAATTTAATAAGTGTATCTCAAATAAGTTCCACAATCAATCATTCTTTACCCGACGTGGTCCATTTCCGATTATCTTGCGCGCGACTACTCGCCAATAGAGTCTTCCTAAATAAATAGGGTGAACCCCATCATGGGGTTGCTATATGTCAAAAGTAGTATGCCGCCTTTGAGAGAGAGTCCCAAAATACATGGGCACAAAGGCGTGGGGGCATTATCCCCGAATAGCACTATCCATAATACTCGCGGTATCTATCACAAGAAATTAAGATTGTGTACGTGCGCGTCTAGTGGGGAAACTACCAGACCGTTAAAATGAGTAGTTGTATAACGCGTTATTAAATTAGGTATTCTTGGTTTTAATTACGTATATTCCACCCCGAAACAAATCAAAGTAGTAAATGGGAAAAATATAGTGAAACTCACCTTAGGTTTCGTTAATCCATGTTTCCAATTATCGATTGAGCATCCTATAGTTTTTAATACGTTTATGTGTGTAATCCATGCATAGTATTACAAAATAGCGTGGATGATTATTCATGTGGATTATGGAAAATTAAATAAAACAATTTTCACAAAATAACATGAGTGTTGTAAACAAAATATAATATCAAAATCGAGTGTCGAGTGTGTTAACATAAATGTGCATGTGGGTCTCGAGTATTACCCGTATGTGTATTAGGCCTGGAATCCATGACCCGAGAGTCCCCTAGGCAGTTCTGAGCATGTTCTAGTTTCTCGGCCCAAATCTGTGACGAGCTGGGCTCTCACCTGCCCAACTGTTTAAGGTACTGAGTGGGTTGGTTGGGCCCAAAGGGGTTATCACATGGATTGAGCCTGCTCTCAACGAGTTAGTTGGTAACTGTTGGGTCAAATACCGACCCGACCAGTTCTCTGGGCCTTAACCCGACCCATTAATAATGCTAATCCGACTCCAGTGGCCCGGTTAGGGGCTTTTTTGGGTTTTCGGTTTGTTCCAGTGAGATTGTTGGGTTGGTTTCGGTTCGTTTGGTTTTAATGTGTCGGTTGCATGCATGTATGCATGTATGACTTGTGTTTGATCCAAGCCACGTCTACTATGAACTAGCCAAGTGTGACCCGTCCCCATATGTGATCTGACCCGTATCCGAATAATGATCCATTATGTGTATTTTTGTTATTGCATGTATCAGATAAACCGTTTACCTTGTGACAAGACATTGATAAAGCATTTTGTTAATAAAAGTGGTACATAGGAGATAATTATATTTGTTTTTTCTCAAGGAAATCGTTCATAGTTGTGTGTTTAGTGAAATAACTTGCATACATGTTGATTTTAGTGGGTTTGTGACATTGTTCCTATCTCAATCAATAACCTAGTTGCATGTGACCATAGAGCCCAGGATAAACTAAGATCTAACAATAAAAATACTAATCTTGAACCTTTGAGTAGGTGACCCAATCGGTTGGAATGTAGCTTAGTCTTCCAATGTTGTTCCTAGAATGAAATCGTGTCACATATGTACAAGGGGAGTGCTAATCTTAATCTTAAATGATCAAGGCTTACCTTAGGGATCAATAGCTTACAATAGGTGATGACGGTGCTGGTAGACAATTGGGGATAGTGATGATGGATGGTGGGCAGTGGTGGTGCTTGAGTGAGATCGTAAGCTCCAATGTGTTTGAGATGATTTGAGAGAGAGAGAGAGAGAGAGTGTGTGTGTGTGTGTGTGTGTTCGAGAGTGAGAGAGATTGGAAAATGCAAAGTGAGGCTTCGGTTGGGGTATTTGGTAATTGTATAGCCAGCCAAATGAGAGTCGTTGAGGGTGACATGACCAACACCCAGTGAGGTGTGTGGTCATTGCATGTGTTCCGGTTAGCTAGAGGGAAGTGTGTGGAGGTGTCGATCTCAAGCTACCTTCTCCTATTGGTTCTTTTAAAATACATGAAATGTGATTGGTGGATAGGGGTGGTGTTAATTTATAATTTCAGTCCCTGGGCTTATTTAATCTTATGAATTCAGCTAATGGGCTAAGGATTTACGAGTTTAATCCTTAGATAAACTGAGTCTCTTAATCGGGTTCCATAACCGGTCACTTAATTATCCTTAGCGGGTCCTAAGGCCCAATTCGTTTAACTTAATTCTCGGGCTTAATTAATCCTCATGGCCCTACTCGTGTAATCCTAGTCTTGGGGTTAGCTCGTACCTTGCGGCACAGCCGAAATATGATTCTATTGGGCTTCTGGTTATTTCCTGGTCTCGGCCCAAACTAACTAACCTTATTTGGGCTTGCATTTGGTCCATTATCTACAGCCTAAACTAATCTCTAATTAGGCTTCTAGTGATTCGTTAGGCTTAATGGGCCTAACTATTGGCTTATTGGGTTTCCTAATGCATGCGGGTAGTTATGTTTATTTGTTTGTCAAAAGTGGTTCATTGGATCATTATCGGGTTGTTGTGTTATCATGTGGTTCACGTGTTGTGTATGTGTGCATGTGATCATAATATATGGTAAAGTAAGTAAAATAAATAGGTGAAACAAACCGCGAAAAATCTCTACTACTATTTTTCTATTATAATATAGGTGTGGGTGTTACAAAAATGACCTAGACGAAGCTAAGATTGGTTCTCAAAAGCTTAAAACTCGAGACTATTAAAGATTATGATTGGTTAACAAGTGGCCAGGGGAATATCTAATTGTGTTATACATTATTGATTTATGATCATGGACCATGACATAACATTCATGAACTTGCTACAGTTATTCTTTTAGAAGATGTAATGAAAAGAGAAAAGTGGTGTCAAGAGGTGTTCTTCAAAGATGACTAGTTTACAGACCTTGTAGCCCAAGAAGAGAGGTACCAATGTGAGGAAGAGGAGGCACGTCTGGAATCAATACAACTCCGTAATGTTAGCGTCCTACTAAAGGAGTCTCACAAGTAAAAGAAAAGGTGCTAGCGGGGCACAAGAATGCCTAAGGTGGGGTCCTAGGGTAAAGAGAAAGAATTGTCACCAAACCTAACGAAAGGCGAGTGGCAAGGAAAATACAAGTATGCCCGGGGGAAAAACAAAAATGCTAAAAGTACATGAAAAAGCTAGTGTAAAGAGCAAGATAGACCCATGTATGGCTAAGATAGAATCCACGAACAAGACGAAGTCAAATGGTGATGAAAGGTGTTTGATATATGAGCGTATGGGTAAACTAGATACCCACCAAAGGCTTAGTCAATGCATAAAAAGTCGTAACTTTGTAGTTAAAACTAAAAGGCTTGGGCTTAAGATGAAGAAATAAAATGGATGGATAAAGGCAAGAGTGGGGACTCCAGGTCGATCGATTGAATGAAACAGGAAGATCGTCTAAGTTAAGAGAATGGAAAGGGAAGCTGGTGCGATAGGCGACACCAATGGATGATTGTAACTTTGTACTATGGATGGACGTCTTTGAGAAGGTAAACACCTTAACTTTGTACAATTGGGTTTTAAATTATAAAAGAGTTGGGTGATAAGTATGAGGAACGGAAATACCCACCGCCATTTGTCACACCCCCCTCCTCCGCACCCTGCCGGTGTGGGGGAGGGCGTTGGACCGGCTGTCCGTATCATTACCCGAGATTACCAACGCTTCTAACAACAAACACATACACATACAACGGACATCCAGCCCACACATAAGAAAATGTTAGACCGACTCATGAGCGAGGATGCACTGCCCTCTTATTCGATCTAACAGAATCAATAGCCACCGGATATGGCCTCGAACTGAATAAGGATACATTATATCGAAGGAAACATAGTCATTATCATGTCTTCATAGTTCATTCATAGTTCATGGTTCATATTTCATAGTTCATACATGCCCAAATTCATATTAACAACAACAACCCAGCAACGTTCCAAGTTCATAATAGGTTCATTCCTACACTTGCTTACCTGCAACATAAGTCATTCATAACATGGTCAACAACAATGTTGTTGGTGAGTCTTAACTACTATCATATCATTAACAGTTTTCAAACACATACTGGTTATGAAATTATCAAATCACACCAAAGGTCAAACTTTATGTACTCTACGGTACGTCGCAATCAGCCGTAAACCATCAACGAGTAAGAATTCATATTCAACATATAAGGACACATTCCCCCTAGTTTCTTAATCCTAGAGGATCCGGATGAACATGGATAAATCAACTATAATGGCCGTTATAATCCCTTATATGCCTAGTGGCTCAACCTTAATGACCAGGAAGTATATGATGACCCACGCAGGGCATCTCCGAACTAACAGTGCTTGACAGGATAAGTTCATAACAGATATAACAAATACATCAAACAGAATTGTGATCTTAAACAGTTAATTTCATGAGAGAAGTCAGAGGACTCACACAAAGAAGTCAGAAACGGGCTAGACAGAAGATCCGAGAAAGTATCCTCTCTTAGATTCCTAGCGACCTATCATCGTTATCATGTTCATATTCGTCATATTCGAGGCTAACATGTTCCATATCATTCTCAGGTTGAAATTAGCATAAAATATAGTCACTGAATCAGTCTTGTTAATTTTTGGTTCATCAAAAATTGACCAAACATTCTGTCATTTTTCTTCATAGGCGTACCGCCTGAAAGCTTTCATTTTTGGGCGGTACGCTTCAAATGGTCGTCTGATTTCCAAATTTTCATTTTCGGGCGTACCGCGCCGCTTTATAAGTTTCTGGGCGATACGCTGGAATCTGAGATTCCGGTTCCTGTTTTTCATTTCCGGGCGTACCGCTCTGCATGCAGAGTTTATGGGCGGTACGCCCCCATCTGTGAACAGGGGCCCGACTATTTTGTCTTTTAGTGCCATTTTCATGTTTTGGAGTTTTAAGTCCAGAATTCATACCCGATCAGTTTCATAATATTCCGAGGGGTCAATTTTGGGTTCATTTGCAATCTAAAACCTTAACCAAAGCACAACCCCAATTCCCGAGCTTTCCAAATATGGTAATTTTCATCGTTTCGACCCCCGTTTCGTACAGATTTCATTAGGGACAGAATCCCTATGTCCCAATGACTCATTTCTTATATAGATACACTGATCCACTCTGGATTCGAGTGATCTTTACTTGCAAAGTTTCTATTTATGGAAAGAAATCAACATGCATGCATAGAAGAGTTGTACCTTGTGAAGAGATCCTTGTACAACCGAGCTTTTCAGCTTTACTTGCCTTCTCCAGTCCCCAATCTGCTTCCCAAGTGCTAAACTCTGATTGCATGCATGATCCATAACCAAATTTATGAATGTATGATCTTAAACAAACCCTAATTAACCTTCTTAAGCAAGAATCAACACATTCTCACCTCGATTAACCTTGAATTCAGTTCCTACACCCTCTGATCATCCCTCTTTGCATATACACAGCTGCAATCGTGAAGGTTAGGGCTTAGGGTGGAGGTTGCTTCTTGTAAACATATGATTAGTGGTGAAAATGGTTGAAGAAAGGCTTACCTTTGATGATTAACCTCTCCACAAAGCTCCTATGGCTGGAAAATGGTGATGACAGAGCTCTGGGACTGTCAAGAGAATGCTCTGGCCGGAAGTGAAGTAATTCACAAGTGTGTAAGGTTAAAAAGGCCAAAAACCTTGTTCTTATCGATCAGCCATTTTGAGGCGTACCGCCCCAAAGTACATGTTCCGGGGCGTACCGCCCGGATTTTGAGGTTCGTACATACCAGAATCCGACGGATGCCGCAACCCGACCCGTTTACCATCCGGGTCGCGTACCGCCTAGGATTTCTCTATCCTAGGCGTACCGCCCCAATTTGTAATTCAGAAACTTTTGAAAGTATCTCATTTGAAAATTCCAACTCGGATAATCGTTTTATTCACGAAGGTTACACCATTGAAAGTGGCCGTCAGAGTGGATGATTGACCTTATAGGCGTGACAATGGTGGCTGATAGGTGGTCAACAATAGAAGGAAGGCTGGGGGGGGGGGGTTGTTATGTCATTCTTCATCATTAACTTTCCAGAGGGTACGACGTCAAAAGATTTGTGGGTGGTTGCTAAGGGCTGTGGGCATTTTGGCGCCTTCCTTTATAATAGAAGAAGGTTTAAAAATGAAGGGTTTTGTAGCAACCACCTATTTAAAAAAACCGGAAACCTGACCGTTTTAAATTTTGGCGCAAATCTTAAATTCAATTAAATGGTGATTTTGGTGTTCGATGTTCAATTAAAACAAATTCAGTTTCTATTTAAATGTGGTTTTTGTGAAAGTTCAGGGCTAAACCCAATTCTCGACATCATGAATGTTGGATTACTCTTTTCCATATGGTAGTACTTTGAAAATGATGAACGTGGGCAAAAAACGGCAAGCGAAATGAAGTTATAACGACACAGGAATCGCGAAAACAAGTTTGGTGTTTGTTGTTGATTTACAAGACGCGTGACCTCTCTTTAAACTCATCCCATATCGCCCAAAAACCAATGTTTTGCTCCCTTTCTCACACATATATATCTTTGCTTGGTACCATATAGTATGCAACTCCTAGTTTAAGTATAAACAAGTTGAATAACCAATTTTTGATAGTTCTACAAGTGGAATACCCCTTTGGATATTATACGTAATAGTTTTTTATGCTTTCAACGAGGATGTACAGCCCTTTAATGCTCGTTCATGAAGAACCAATACAAAATAATAAGGAAAATTGGAATTAAATAATCAAAGTTATTGGGTATTGGCGGATAATAATCCGAGTTCCAATATTGGCTTACAATAATCCCAATTATTTGGGTCTTGGAATTCATTGGGCCGCCGTTAATTTTTCACTAACTCCGTTAGTTGTGTGCTGACGTGGCACATGCCACGTCAGCAAGTATGATGCCACATCACCTACCATGTCAGCAAAATGATGCCACATCACCTGCCACGTCAGCAAGTACTAGCGGAGTTAGTGAAAAATTAACGACGGTCCAATAAATTCCAACACCTAAATAATTGGGATTATTGGAGGCCAATATTAAAACTCGGATTATTATCCGCCAATACCCAATAACTTGAATTATTTAATTCCAATTTTCCAAATAATTAAGTATCGCAGCAAATGTCACATGCCATATTATAATTGGTTTCTAAATAAAAATAAGTTATTTATTTCAACCCTATAATATCATTCGTTTATCAAAACAAGAAAAACAAGTTTAAAAATATAAATAAAAGTTTCTTATTTAATATTCTACAAAACAAAAGGGAAATGTTACTTTTAACTAAAACCCACCATATTTTAAGGCATTAAATTGACTTTAGGATACGAATTTGTATGATTGATATTTAATAATAAATTAACTTTAATAATCAATATCTAGTTAATTGCTCTGCACATATTGATTCTCTATTTAAAATTCTTAGAAAAAGAACCTCAAGAATTAATTTCGAATATCTTGATTTAAAGTTAAAGAAGTCTTTCCCTCGTTTCTCTTCATAAGGAAGATTCTTAAAGGATAAGGAAGATTCTTAAAGGATGGAGGAAGTTGAATAACAACTCAGAAACGGTATTGAGGTGGTACGATATAATGTGTAAAAAGAGAAGAAAACACTTGTATTTGGTGTGAAATTTAGCCGTTAAAAAAAAATCATAATCGAAGACGAGAGAGTAGAAAATTCAATTGCTTATCAAATGTTTATTTAAATAAATCTAAATTAAATGAAACACCCCTAAATTTCATTATACTTTACGTTTGTACCCGATATATATCATGCGTATTATCATATGATAAAACTAATATTTGATTATGTAAAGCGTATGTAGATGACCTATTTATAGAATTATGTATTCTTTTTCTTTTTCAATAATTAAAACTAGTTAGTGTCCCGGGTAAATACCCGTTGTGATATAAAAAAACAATTAAACGAATTAAAAGATGAAAGTTTTTTTCTAACTATTAAACGAATGATCGAATTGGAGTTTAAGTTCATCAATGGTGGGTTTAGAAAGTCGCGACTTTGTTTCGTTCACAATCATTCGTTTATCGAAACCTAAGCAATATGGATCTAGTTTTGTTAGGTTTTCTTTCACGAATCCAAAGCAATTTACGGATCAAATTTTCATTGAGAAATGAAAAAGATATGATGAATCAAAGTTATGGTATTGTAAAACAAATATGGATAATTTTGCATGGAAATAATTTAATTTTTTGATTTTTAATTATAAGATATTTCCTTTTTGTAAATATCATTTATTTTTTTAATTCAAAAATCTATAAAAATGACATATAAGCTAATCCTAGATGGCACACCTTAAATTGTGCCACCTACACATTAAAAACTTGTGTTTATTATATACAGGGCCGATCCTGAGAATTTAGGGGCCCTGTTCGAGCTTAAAAAAATAGGCTCCATTCGAAAATAAAATTGTAAATAGAAAAGGTTTTAGATAAGACAAAAAATAAATTATAACGATAAATATAAGAAAATTATGATTTTAAAATAACATTCTAAGTAGTTACTGACAAATCTTGCAGATCTCTTAGCATTTATATTGCAAATTGATTGATCAACTTTGCATAGTTTATAATATATATAAAGAAAATTTTGAAAATACGAGCCCCTAAAATGATGGGCCATGTTCCATCGCATTTCTCGCACATGCTCAGGGCCCCCACTGATTATATAGTATAGATATAGATGTTTAGCAACTTGTAAATTCCATTTTTGTTTTTGTTTTTCAACAATCTAAATGTTAGCAACTTAGCATGATTTATTTGTGGGTAGGCTATTTACATCCTTCCTTATAACTTGTCGCACCCACCCTCTAAATTTTCATTTTTAAATTTTTTATAGTTTCCCCTTGACGTATAATTGTTTTCATAAACAAGTTTTTTAATAAAAGAAAATTATTTTATAAAAATTAAATTACAACTTTTTAAATAAAAATAGGGAAAAAAAACCTTTTAGTAGAATATTAAAATGGATATGGATTTAATTCAAGTAATTTTTTTAATAAAGCTAACAAAATGCTTTTATATCATAACTTAAAATTTAAAAGAAATTAAATCTTGTCATGGTTCCTCTTATAACTTTGTAGAAACATAACCAACTTTCGATTTTGTTTCAATTAGGTCACTCAAACTTTTTTTTGTTCCAATCAGGTAACTTAACTTTAAAATATGTTCTAATCCTAGATAAATGACCTGATTAGCAGGTAACCTTATCAAATTTTTTATAAAAACTGATTTTTTTATAAAAAAATGATTTTTTTATACAAAAAGAATTTTTTTAATCAAAAATCGAAATTTTATAAAAAACGTATTTTATAAAAACAATTTTTTTAATTAAAAACATTTTTTTATAAAAAGCGTTTTTTATTGAAAAAAGGTTTTTTTATATAAAAAACGAAAAAAAGTTATAAAAAAACGTTTTATAAAAAAACGTTTTATAAAAAAAATTCGTTTTTATAAAAATGTTATAACGTTTTTTATAAAAGAATTCGTTTTTATAAAAAAACATTTTTTATAAAATTTCGTTTTTTTTAAAAAATCGTTTTTATTAAAATTCGATTTTAAAAAATTTCATTTTTTATAAAAAAATAATCTTTTTTTTATATAAAAATTCAGTTTTTTTGAAAATTTTGATAAGGTTACCTGCTAATCAGGTCATTTATCTATGATTAGAACATATTTTAAAGTCGAGTGACCTGATTGGAACAAAAAAAAGTTTAAGTGATTTAATTGGAACAAAATCGTAAGTTGATTATGTTTCTGTGAAATTTTCCCTTTAAGGGATTAAAAAAAGTTCTATAAAATATATTAAAAACACTGTTTGTAAAAAAACTAAAGTTATATTTTAAGAAAACAAAAAATATGTGTTACAAAAAATAAAATAATTTTTTTAGAAAATATTAAAATGCTTAAAGGAACGGCGTTTTTTAATAAACAAACAAAAGTTACTTAGTATATGAATAAAATTAAAAACAAGAAAAAACTTTTAAATAAAAATTTGAAAATGAGTATTAAGAAAACTTTCTTTAATTGTCGTGTTAAATTTTTATGACTACTTTTTAGAAAACAATCATCTTTTTTAAAGAAATTAAAAAAATTCTGTAAGTTAGGATTATTAATTTTTAGTTTAAATTAAGAATGCGTTATAAACCATATAAAATAAAATTAAAGAGTTTGAATCAGGCCGGTGAATATTTTACATAAAAAAATCATTTCATTTACAAGAAACAAAAAAGTATAAATTTTAAGGCTATGTGTAATGTTAAAGCCGCTTCCTTGAATAAATTTTGACACGTGACATTTCAGACTTCAAAGGGTTAAGTGTAGTCATGAAGCCCCTTCCAATCATTACTTAATCATTAATTTTTTAAATAACAAATAAATTAAACATAATTTATTTAAATTGAAAACAAAAATTACATAATTTTATAAAAAGGTAGTCGTAATATATTTCATGCACCTACGTCCAAAGTTCTAACTTAAATAACAATCTTCCATACAACCGCTCATATTCGATAACAGATTCGTTGATAACACCCTCGTCGTGATCAACCTCCAGATCTCCCAACACCAACATCCGTCTTCAGTATATATCTTCGAACTTTAAAGAAATCGAGATTAATTTAGCCCACTTTGCTTTCAACTCATCCACTGTTCGGTTTGTGTATATGAGTGATGCGTGCGAAGATATATATAAATATAACCTGCAAAAATGATATTTAAATTTATAACCTAACTCATTGTTTCTACGCATGCATATAGGAAAGCGGACCTATCGTATGGCAACATGAAAGAATGACTTAGGGTCGACCTAAGGAAGCAATGGTGTAATCATACTTAACCTAACTAATATAATTAAGACTCTGTCATAATTCTTAATGACTAGTAGTAAGAGAACTAGGGTAGAAATGATAGATTGAAAAACCAGATATATAAAATCAGATAACATTTAAGACTAATCACTACTTCAGCATTACCTAAACCTGATATTGACGCATCGTAACTTAACTGTCTAAAGGAAACAGAGTCGCTAGAAACTGGTTCTACAATTATAATCACAACCACAATGAAGTATTCACGAATTAATATCTTAGTTATAAGGCACTAAACACATGACTTAAGACCTAGGATCATAGACCAATCTTATTCTGACTAATCATGATGGACTATCATATTATAACCAAATCACATACCATCACATATGCACAATACCTAGTCCACTTCACTAATCCTTTTAATCCAAGACATGGAAGCTAAGATTCATGACCAATTATAGCGACATACTTCAATCGAAACAGACTAATAAACATGCATAATCACCTATTCCTATCTAGGCTCGTTAGAGTTCCTAAACACATATTGGTATCGCCAGGTAGCAACTAAGAAACAACATCAATTTGACAAGCATAATACGTCTACATTAGTAATCAAACCAAGTACCATTAGGAATGGATCAAACACAACATTCAATAGCACAATTCTGATATGTAACAAGAACTATAACTGTTATTCTAAAATCATTATGTCATACGATAAATCAACGTCAAATCATAGGTAAATACTTGAAATAGATCACATTGTCTTAGACAATATCAAGAGAGTTAGCCTCTCATCATAGCTAATCTCACTATTACAACAGAAAAATAACTAAACATCATTATGAATGCAAACCGAGGGTAAACAATGGTGGAATCTTCGACTGGAACGAGTACGCGAACGATCTGGCACCTTGCTACACCTTCAACTTTGACTTTGGAACTGAGAACTGCTCCTGGAATACGTAAATAACCGTGGTCTCTAGAGCTTCAAATGAATGAAAATGGTACGTAATTATAGTTTTCATTTAGGGTTTCGGAAACCGGATGTAATGGGTCGTTATGCGGAAACGGGTCATGAGCGCCGCCATAAATCTATGATTTAGGGTTTTTGGAAATGATCTTGTAACGGCCCGTGATAGTGAAACGGTTTGTGGCATGAGAAATAAGTCAGATCTCCGATTCTTATGCAATTTCTTCTCAAAACCTCCTAAAATCCACAAATATCACTTTGGTCCCCTTTAATTACCTGTTTATGACAATACATAGCAAATAAGGGTAAAACTGATCAAAATAACGCATAAACTACCAACAAGTGCGGGTGTTTAACTAATAAAAAGATATGTACTTTAGAGCACATCAATGAGATCATTCTCACACCCCATATCATAGTCAAACATTAATTCAGTTATACGCTTCCCCTCTATTAATTATTTTATGCGATCCCAGTAAACTTCATTTTCTTCACCACTAGGATCGATCACTCTATACCAGTCTCCTCTTTAGCCTCCATGATACACCGATGAACTCGAACTCCTCATCTTTGGTCCACTAATTGACATTGTTGGTAGAAAAATATAAAAATGTGAAAAAAATGAAAAGAGGATTTAAAGATTTGAGGGAGAAGTGAAAAGATTTTATGGTGAAAATGTAAAAAAAAAAAAAAGTAATTTGTAGGGGAGAAAAAGGAAAAAAATTAAAAAATTAAATTAAACCGTTGTCATCAACGTTTTTTTTTTAAATTTAAACTCTCTCCCACCAGCGTCATGAACATCACGCCCCCCCCCCCCCCCCCTAGTTTTTACCTCATAGCGCCTGAGGGCGGTACTTGAAGCACTATGGGGTGCTAAAATTGGCAAACAACACCCATTACGAGCAGCCTAAGGGTGGAGGGTATGGTTGGTTTTTTGAAGTCTTGAAACTGGAAGATGCAGCCAATCACATTGCGCCATGTTAGAAGAGAGAAAAAAGTGACTTTGAAGAAAAATAGTAGTAAAATAGAGGCTATGATTGGTTTTAGAAGCCTTGAAGCTTGGGGTTTGAAAATAAAGGTAGTCAAAGACAGCCAATTTTCGTTGTTACCTTCTGCTTGGTGAAGCATCATCGGTTTCAAGTTGGTAGCCGTGAGCCCAAGCCGTCGAAGAAGGAGTGGAAGTAGCCTTCAAGCCGTGAAATAATTGGTAGCCGAGGGATGGTAGTGGAGACCACACCCTCCACCCTAATCTTACAAAAACTCAAGAGAGGGGTGAAACAAGTATTAGCATCCTTATTGGTTTACTTCGCCACATAGAAATATAAATTGGATTTTGAAGTTTAAACTATAACTGAATGGATATTAAACTGGTTGTTTTAAAGATCTATTGGTTATACTAGTGAGAACGGTGAGACCGTATATAAGAATTTGGTTATATAAAATAATAAAAATCATTACCAAAAAATATTAAAATTTAGACAATAGGGAAAAGATAACGAGAAAAATACCATCCTCTAGTTAAGTTTTAAAAATATAGGTTTACGTGGATAATATATTTATTGTTTTAAGAAAATACTTACGCTTAAACTATTTAAAAATAATATCATATGTATCAAGTTGGTTTGTTATCGGAAAATGAATAAAGATAATGTGTATTTAAATATTAGCACCGGTAAGAATAAGCACACTTATAAATTCGTAAGGAGTTAATGGTTGACGATAAGTTCAAATCCATCACCACCACCCCACCACCACCACCACACCACCACCACAACACCACAACCACCCCACCACCACCACCACACCACCACCACCACACCACCACCACACCATCACCACCACCACCCACCACCACAAACCACCCCACCACACCACCACCACCACCATTTTAGTTATGTTTTTATGTTATTGATAGTTGGTTTTATTATTGTATTTATATTGTAATTTGAAAGTTGAATGACTTTTATTTAGTAAAATAAGTTTGACAGTTAAATGTTTTTCAGTTTTTACAGACAGTGTCAAGTTTACAAAACAAACAGTCTTATATTTTCAGATTTCAGATCTTTAGACCACATCTTCAACTACAAAAATGAAATTAGATAAAATCAAATTTCAGACAGTTTTTATCTGTAAAAATAAACAACCCCTAAGTTATTACTTAAAGATGACCAATAAAGAAAACGTGATATGGTGAAATCAAAGTAGAATCAAACACATTACTCCTAATAAATATTAATGGGACACGCAACTTCAATTGTGGTGTAGTGGTAGAAAACTTGTGTTCTCTACTTGAGACACATGTTCGATTCTTACGGGCAACACTTTGGAAGGGGCATAGGCGATGAGGGGAGACTTGGGGCTGAAAGGTCACAAGTTCGATCCCTGAGCTCCCAGGTTTTACCACCCGGCCGCTCGCGGAGTTGAATTTTCCCTGGAATGAGCTCAACTGGTGTAAATAGTCTCCGGGTTTTCCGAAACATTCGTTGGCCGTTCAATATATATATATATATATATATATATATATATATATATATATATATATTAATGGGACACATAAGAGTTAATGACACTAGAGTAATGAATGTCAAAGTGTTTAAATTGAAGAAAGTAATATGTCTTTCATGATAAACAAACATCGAAGTTGTAACACACAATTGAACTCTAATAATTGATATATCCAAATAGTTAGAGTCAAATCCAAGTTTAGTGAATGCATATGTTTACTATTAGAGTAGTATTCAAACTTGTATCTGTTAGATATTATGTGTAAAACGATTATGATAATCGTTACACAAATAGAAGCATTTCACAAGAATAGAAAAAAATGAAGGTCAAACCGAACGACGTCGCAGTGAAAATAAACCGAACGGATGAAGCAGGAACGATCCCTGAAAATAGCAGACAGAAAACAAAAGGAACCGAGCTTGTGTTTGACACAATTCCCTTAAACACATTCGACGTCTGTTCCCAGGGTACACCGGTTTGAAGCAGCGTGTACTGTCGGACTATGATACTTGCCTGAAACGTGATCGGAATAAAGCAGCAGCAATAATTGAGATCGGCCAGAAAACAGCAGCAGTGTGTAATTCGTATATGCGCATCTGCTCAAAACCGTGTATATATATCACATGGATGTTAATGTGGATTATGATCATTAAAACAGTTTAATGATCTGCATTAATAATCGGTTTGTAATGCAAAAGATTTTTGCAGTTTTGGAGGCAAAAAATCCCTTCTAGAATTTGTTCAAAACAACCTGGTAACAAGCAAAACCCGACTCGTACGAACCCGGTGTTTCGGAGCCACATTCGTGTTTGCAGGTCGCGCGGGCACGAGTTCAGAATTTCAACCCAAATAACCATTTCCGCGACCCCCCCCCCCTCCCCCACCCCTTTCGCGAGGGTATGATCCAGAGTAAAACATGACACTAGAGTTGTCAATGGCTTTGAGGTTTACCCTTATAAACTATAAGAACTTTTGTTCCCCACCTATGTGGGATAGAATGCACCACATTTCTAAAGTTGAACCAAATGTTCTTTGAGATTAACATCTCATTCACACACACTTTTACAACAATCCCCCACATGAATGGAGGTTGATCTTAGAAGCAACTTAATCCCGATCGAATTTCAGTAGTTGAATCTTGCATACGATAGGTAGGTCTTACCCTTTGAACCTTCGCTCATGAAACACACTTAGTCTACTGGCTCTGAGTAGGCGGTGACGCCTTTGAACTCGTCTGTCGTTTGTGTAGGAAACAATGTGATTCACATAAGACTCTCATTGACAATATCAAGTCCTCATAGTTATGTTCGTTATGGTAATGAACATTAGCCTGGTTCTGCGAGAGCTCTTAGGTATTGTGCCCCCACTCAATGCCCTTCGAAGCGACCCCACTTCTCTCTCACATAGGTGATTCACCACGTACGGCTACCTCGATCGTATCATTAAAATCCATAGGCTTAACCTCGTACTTGTCACTTTTAGGAATGGACTATGAGATGTACCGATTCCAATTATACATCCCCTCCTTAAAGTGCGTGGGTTTATCAATTCCCCCCCCCCCCATAGTGACCTCACTGGTTCATACAATTAGGTTGTCCTATTGAACTCAGATCTTGGGGATCTCCAGTCAACTGAGTTAGGTTTTCCTTCATATGAACCTTAATCTTTCAAGGGCTTCAGTTCCATTCCCATGGACGACCTCTGAACTAACTCTCTGCTTAGGCTTTTTCTTAGCGGATCCGCAGTATTATCCTTTGACTTCACATAGTTAACAGTGATAATTCCAGTAGAGATTAGTTGTCATACCGTATTATGTCTACATCTTATATATCTATTTTTACCATTATACATTGTGCTACGAGTTCTGCCAATTGCCGATTGGCTATCACAATGTATACATATGGTCGTTGCCGGCTTAGGCCATCTTGGTATATCTTCAATAAATTAACGTAGCCATTCTGCCTCTTCATCAACTTTATCTAAAGCGATGAATTATACTTCTATCGTGGATCTAGCAATAACCGTTTGTTTTGAATATTTCCATGATATGGTTGCACCTCAAAGGTGTGAATACATATCCACTTGTCGCCATGGAATCATTCGTATTAGATATCCAATTTGTATCACAGTGTCCTTCAATCACTACTGGATATCTGTTATAGTGCAGGCCGTATTCCCTTGTGTACCTTAAGTACCTAAGTAACCTAATCACACAACTCCAATGAGTTGAACTTGGATTACTCGTGTATCTACCTAGCTTGCTTACAGCATATGCTAAGTCTAGTACAACTCATCAGATACATCAAACTGTTAATAATCCTTGAGTACTCTAGTATGTTAACAGGCCGGTTTTCCTCTGTTCTTAGCTAGATGTTGACTCGTGTTACTTTGGAGTTCCAGCTACATTAGAGTCATTTGCATCTAACTTCTCAAGAATTTTGTCCACACAGTGGGTTTGACTTAAACAAGTCCATTTTGAACTCGTGTGATTTTAAATTTCCAAAAACCACATTTGCCATTCCCATGTGTTACATGTCAAATATTGCTTCAAGATGAGCATATCATCCGCATGGAAGCTAGTGGATCGTCCCCCGGGATGCCCACCACTCGGTTATCATAACCTAGATGGCTCCCGCACTTCATCAAACCAACCAAGATAATTTGCAGCTAAGATCTATAATCTTAACTTGCAATTTGTATTATGTGTTCTTAACTCGCACTAAGCACCCTTTGTGACCACATTGTAGTCTTTCCAAGGTGAACACATCCTTATGACTATTGTGTACTCGACTTAGTCATATGTTTCGAATCCTAATTTCCTAACATTTATCAAATGCAAGTCAACCCCACATTTAAGCGTTACTGGATAGCATCTAAGTAGGGTAGTGAGAGATTCTCCCTTTCATTTCATATATATATATATATATATATATATGAAACTCAATAAAACTCATTAAAACTCACTAAAAATAAAACTCAGTTTTGTTAATTTAGTTTTTTTTATTTGCGATAAGCTTTTAAGAACAAAAAAAGACAATTTAAAAAAAAGAAAAACGAAAAACATTAAAAATTGAACATTTTAAGACAATGAGTTTTAAAACTCAATGAGTTTAAAACTAAATAAACTCAATAAAACTCAGTGTTGCGTTTAAAACTCATTATTTAAAAACTCATTGTCTTAAAATGTTCGATTTTTAATGTTTTTTGTTTTTTTTTAATTTATTTATTTATTTTTTTGGTTCTTAAAAGCTTATCGTAATAAAAAAACAAATTTACAACACTGAGTTTTATTTTTATTGAGTTTTATAAGGGTCTACGGGGTCTACAAAATTTAAGGGGTCTACACGGAACCCTTCCCTATATATATATATATATATATATATATATAGAGT
>JBCNJP010000018.1:11262231-11396745 GCA_039602395.1 Deinandra increscens subsp. villosa | reverse complement strand
GTCAAATTGATGTTAAGGAATGTTATGTGTGATCTTGTATGCCTAATTTATGCATGATTTGGCCCCTGCATGTTTATGACTACATGATTTCTAGTAAGATTGAAGTGGGTTTAGGAACCCACCTCATGTGGGTCGAAATTTGGGTAGATGGGAGGAGTGGGTTGGAGTTCTAAACCATAGTAATATGATCTGTATGAAAGATTTGATATTTCTCATGTTGCATAATGAAGCTATGTATGTATAATCAAGGATGGTTTGATTGATAGACTAAGAACTTTATAATTGTAGGGATGTTAAATGTGCACACCAAGTGTTTGATAAAACGTCTAGGTGAAAGATGATGAAAGATTAAAGTGTTTTCTTATGCTAGACTTGTATGCTATGAGATATCAATGAGATGGTGTATTTGAATATGATAAATACCAAGTAAAGATAGATTCTTGATGTTAATCATGTGTGCTAGTTGTTGTTAAAAGATGGGTTGGGAAATCAAGTGTAGAAACACTTGACATTTGTTGGAGTGAGTTTGTGTAATGTTGATTGAGTGGATACTCGTGGTTAACTAATAATCATGGTAATATAGGTGAATCCGGTGGAAGCTCAGGCCACCAACGTGAAGGAAAAGCAAAAGTTTAAACGCCCAAGGTAACGTAAGATTTGGTTTAGTTATGCATACTACATAACAGTGATTATTGCATATGTATGTGATGTTATAATAATGGTAATTAATAATAGGACGTACATGTCCCTAAAGATGGAATAGACTAATGAACTTAAGTGAGTTTGTATAAAATCTGCGAATTGACCCATTTGGGGTAAGATAGATAGAATTGGCCCTTTGGGTAAGAGGTGGAAGCTATGCTTCCAAGAGAATGGCCTTCGGGCAAGAATAGAGGTAGAACTTGATGCAATTCGAGCATAAGTTGGGTTAATCCTATATTGTAAATGTGTGATTTTGATGAATTTATGAAAACGGGTCAAACGGGTTGGGAATTTATTGATTTGATCCTTGTAGGTTGATCCTAAGAATGTTGTGGAAGTTTTATGGAATTGTTGTGAAATGCACTAGATGGAAGGAATTGAGGTACTTTGGCTGAAATTGGTTATGTGCAGGGAAATTGGAACTTGGCCAAGAATTTGGCTAAGTATGAAAACAGGGGAATTCTGGGCGGATCCCTGGAAATCCCTTTCCAAGCGTATCGCTTGGAGAGTTGGAACCAGGAGGCGATACGCCTGAAGTGGTAGGCGTATCGCCTGAAAGAGTAGAGTTGCTAGGCGATACGCCTAGATCAGTTTATTACGGAATTTTATTATTTACTTATTTTATGCTACAATAGATGAATGTATTCACTAATGGTCACCTTCTGCTAATACGTTACTGGTAATTGGTGGCAGGTGGTAGGGGTAAAGTGGGAGCGGGTCAGGATTGAGCATCTTGGAAGAAGAACCGAACACGAACCAAGGGTTAGATGATATGGAAGGCCAATGTACTTCTATTTTGTTTAAATGGCTGTGTACTCTGATACGTTGATTAGGATGACGCACTTAATATTTTGTGTAAACTAACGTAATGATAGTCAAGTATGGACCCGTTTATTTATAAAAAAAAATTTAGGGGTCGTTTTCTCATTTCGAAATTTAAAAGATAGGTAATGGGTTGTTACAAGTTGGTATCAGAGCCACGGTTTGAGGGATTCAAGTGTTGTGGGACACTTGAACTCAAACCAAGTGCTCGGGGAATTGGTTCAGTGTTCGGTTCAAAGCTCAATCGGGTGACCCGGTAAGTATTTAGTGTTGTTTAAACTTTAAATATCATTGACATTTTGTGAATAAGTAGGAACTTGAATGTAAGTAATGCGTACAATTCAAGTAAGAATGTAAAAGACGGAATGAAATTAAGCATTTGGGGATGAGGAATGAAGTCTCATACCCAAACTGCGTAAGACGTAATAAGAGGGCAGATTGGCCTAAGAGGTGTGAATAAGATGTAAGAATGATGAAATGACCCTCGATTGCGATATTCGCAATGTGGGTAAGATTGAAATAAATAAGAGTGGTGGTGAATGATCCTCTTGTAGCGACAAGTGGATGGTTATGTCGAACTTTGTTTTCACATAACGCATATGGATTGTTAATAAGATGCTAACCTATTGTAAACTTTCAGTTGCAATGGCTAATGAAGGTGATCAAGGGGGAGCTTTGACGGAAGCCATGATGACGGAAGTCAAAAAGATCGTGTCTGATGAGGTCGAGACCTCCGTGGATGCTAGTGTACGGCTCCACGTGGGTAAGATGGAAGAAACTCTAATGGAATTACTGGATCAGAGGTTTGAAGCTTTAAAGAATGAGTTGAAAGGTGAAGGAAGTGCAAACAAAGACAAGGGGAAGTGCACGTATAAGGACTTTATGTCGTGCAAGCCCCCACTTTACACTAGTGATGCTAATCCGATAGCTTGCCATAGGTGGCTAACGGATATGGAGGATGTGTTCGAAAGAAGCAAGTGTGATCCGAATGATCAGGTGATGTTCGCTACTGGTCAATTACGGGCGCGAGCAAAGGATTGGTGGGATATGATGAAGATTGAAAAGGGAAGGAGGCAAGTGGCAAATGCCATGAGATTGGGAGCAATTTAAAGAGCTGTTTGAAACTCACCATAGCCCACCAATCTGAGGTGGAAAAGTTACAAGAAGAGCTCTCTCTAGTTTCGACAGAAGAAAGGGCAACCGATTGCGGAAGTGATAGGCTTCTTCCTTGATAGGGTGAAGTTTTGTAAAGATGAGTTGCGAACCGAGAGACAGAAAATTCATCGGTTCAATGGTATGTTACATATGGACTTTAGGGAGTTTATAAACGCCTCTAAGTGTCAAACACTTGAAGAATTGATAAATGCGGCCCGTGAAAGAGAGATGGAAATTAAGAGGCAAGTTGAAAGGGGTGAAAAGAGAGGGATTGAAAGTAACGCTACGCCTAGTAAGAAACCAAAGGTGGCGGAGATACCAAAGAAGGGTGAGAGTAAAGTTAGTGGGACTTCAGGGTGCCCACATTGTGGTAGAATGCATAAGGGAGAATGTTTTCTGAAGACAAAGCCATGCTATAATTGTGGGAAGACGGGACATGGGTATGCTCAATGCCCTAGTCCTAACAAGCTGTGTTACAATTGTGGCCAATCAGGCCACAAGAAGAGTGAATGCCCGGGGTTGAATCCGGGTGGGAATTCAAGTGGAGTGAAAGTAGAGATTCCCAAAGCCAGAGGGAGATCCTACCAAATGACCGTGGAAGAAGGAAAGATAGATCCAGGGGTGGTGACAGGTATATTCCTTGTTAATTCCATTCCTGTTCATGTATTGTTTGATACGGGTGCGAGTAGGTCGTTTGTTTCACTCGACCTTATTCGTCATCCCTCCTTTGTTACTGATAAGTTGTTTGTACCCTTAGAAGTAGAGATAGCTGATAACAAGAGTGTGGTAGTATTTGATGTATGTCGTAATTGCAATATTTCTATTGAAGAAGAGGACTACCCAATCGACCTCATACCTATGTTAATGGGGGAGTTCAAGGTAATAGTGGGGATGGATTGGTTATCGAAGTACCAAGCCAACGTAGACTGTCGCCGCAAGGCGATACAACTAATATCGCCAAGTGGAAGGAATGTTCAAATTCAAGGAGAAAGAGAAAACAAAATGATGTTATGCTCGGTTATGAAGGCTAGAAAGTACATCCAACACGGGTGTAAATCCTTCCTTGCTTATGTGAAGGATACTACCATGGAGAATAAAAAGATGGAAGAGGTACCAATAGTTCGGGAGTATCCCGATGTGTTCCCGGAAGATTTGCCCAGTATTCCACCGGATAGAGAGGTGGAGTTCCGCATTGAATTGATACCTGGTGCCAAGCCGGTTGCTAAGGCTCCATATCGTTTGGCTCCTACAGAGATGCAAGAGTTAATGAACCAGTTGCAAGAGTTACTTGACAAGGGGTTTATCCGACCCAGTGTTTCTCCTTGGGGAGCACCGGTCCTCTTTGTTAAAAAGAAGGATGGTAGTCTAAGGATGTGTATAGACTACAGAGAACTGAACAAGCTGACTGTGAAGAATCGATACCCGTTGCCTCGAATTGATGACCTATTTGACCAGTTACAAGGCGCGAGTTGGTTCTCCAAGATTGACTTAAGATCGGGCTATCATCAATTGAAGGTGAGAGAAGAGGATATACCAAAGACGGCATTTCGAACTCGTTACGGGCACTACGAGTTTCTGGTGATGTCTTTTGGGCTGACCAATGCACCCGCGGCTTTCATGGACCTTATGAACCGTGTGTGTAGACCCATGTTAGACCGGTCAGTTATCGTCTTTATTGACGATATACTCGTGTATTCGAAGAATGAGGAAGAACATGCCCAACATCTACGCGAGGTGTTGGAAATTTTAAGAAGAGAAAAGTTGTATGCAAAATTTTCAAAGTGCTCGTTCTGGTTAAGAGAGGTACAATTTTTGGGGCACGTGATTAGCTCTGAAGGAGTCCTGGTGGATCCTTCTAAAATTGAAGCAATAACAAGATGGGGTACGCCGAAAAGTCCAACGGAAATTCGTAGTTTCTTGGGTTTGGCGGGTTATTATAGGAGATTTATACAAGATTTCTCTAAGATAGCCTCGCCTTTAACCAAGTTAACTCGGAAAGATGTGAAGTTTGAATGGGGAAGAGAGCAAGAGGAGTCCTTTAGAATATTAAAGGAAAAATTAACACATGCTCCGGTATTGACTTTACCGGAGGGCACGGAAGATTTGGTGGTGTATTCGGATGCTTCTTACCTTGGCCTCGGGTGTGTACTTATGCAACGAGGAAAGGTAATTGCTTATGCCTCTAGACAGCTGAAGACTACTGAGGCTAAGTACCCTACTCACGATCTTGAGTTAGCTGCGGTGGTTTTTGCTCTAAAGATATGGCGACACTACCTCTATGGGGTTAAGTGCACCATTTATACGGATCACAAGAGCTTGAAATACTTCTTTGATCAAAAGGAGTTGAATATGAGGCAAAGGAGATGGCTAGAGCTTATCAAGGATTATGATTGTGAAATACATTATCATCCTGGAAAAGCTAATGTAGTGGCGGATGCCCTAAGTAGAAAAGGGGATTTGGCTCCTATAAAGGTGAGATCCATGAGGTTGGTTGTGACCTCGAGTATCCTTGATACTATCAGGAATGCTCAAGTGGAAGCCGTGAAGGAGGATAATTGGAAGCAAGAACGAATTAAGGGGATGGTAAAGGACCTAGTTGATGGCGGGGACGGCTTGAAATATCGGTTTGGTCGTCTATGGGTTCCGAACACGTGTGGGGTGAGGGATTTGTTGTTGAACGAGGCTCATAAATCTCGTTACTCAATCCACCCGGGGGCTACTAAGATGTATCGCGATTTGAAATGCGATTACTGGTGGCCCGGTATGAAACGAGATATTGTAAAGTATGTGAATAAGTGCATGACTTGTTTGCAAGTGAAGGCGGAGCATCAAAAGCCTTACGGGAAATTGCAATCACTTGAGATACCCGTGTGGAAATGGGAGCATATCACGATGGATCTGCTCACTAGCTTGCCAAAAACGGCAAGGAATACGAATGCGATATGGGTAATTGTGGATAGATTAACCAAAAGTGCCCACTTTGTGCCCATTAACGAATCTAGTGGCTCAGAAACATTGGCGAGGATTTTCATAGATGAGATTGTATCGATGCATGGTGTTCCCGTTTCGATAACTTCCGATAGGGATACACGTTTTACCTCGCGGTTCTGGCAGGAGTTTCAAAGGATTATGGGTACCCGATTGCATTTCAGTACTGCATATCATCCTCAAACTGACGGACAGAGTGAGCGGACGATTCAAACTCTCGAGGATATGTTACGAGCTTGTGTCCTTGACTTTGGGGGGAGTTGGGATAAATATTTGCACTTGGTGGAATTTGCTTATAATAACAGTTACCACTCAAGCATTGGTATGGCTCCATATGAGATGTTATATGGTAGAAAATGTCGAACCCCACTGTGCTGGGGAGAAGTGGGTCAAAGAGAACTTGCCCACAATGAGATTGTGGAAATAACTACCGAAAAGATTGCTATAGCCCGAACACGTTTGAAGGCTGCTCAAGACAGACAAAAATCTTATGCTGATAAAAGGCGAAGGCCTATCGAGTTCCAAAAAGGGGACCATGTATTGTTAAAAGTATCCCCTTGGAAGGGGGTAATCAGATTTAGAAAGAGGGGTAAGTTAAGCCCAAGGTTTATTGGGCCTTTCAAGATCGTCAAGAAAGTGGGCAAAGTTGCTTATAAACTGGAGCTCCCGGAGGAACTTGGTGGCATACACGACACATTTCATGTGTCTAATTTGAGGAAGTGCCTAGCGGATGAGACGGCTTATGTACCACTAGACGATATTGAAGTGGATGATAAGCTAAACTATGTGGAGAGACCTGTTGAAATCTTGGACCGGAAGGTCAAGCGTCTCAGAAATAAAGAGATCAATCAAGTCAAGATAAGATGGGAACATAGGAAAGGATCGGACGCCACGTGGGAATCCGAGGAAGAGATGAGAAGATACTACCCGCATCTCTTCGGGTACGTATTTTAGTTTCGGGGACGAAACTCCCTTTAAGGGGGGTGGAGTTGTAACGTCCCAAACTCTCTTATATGATTTTTATATGAAATTGTTTTGTTTGGCACGGGAAGGGTCGGGTTGTGTGGTTAGTAAACGCACCCCGACGGGTTAGTAAAATACCAACATAACTATTAAGTGGTGTTTTATGACTAGATGAATTGTTACTAAAAGATTAGGGGTTTAAATGAATAAAAGATGAATCTAGGCATAATATGATAAAGTAGTAAAAGAAGGGGGCTAAAGTGTAACTTTAGATTAAAATAGACAAAAAGAAAAAGAGTCTGGGATTTCTCCCAGACGTGGTTCGCGACCAGAGAGAGAGAGAGGGGGAAGACTAGGGTTCAACTCAATTCCACCTTAAATCCATGAGTGTAAGTGAAATCTTGCTAAGAGAGGGCTGGAATTCGACTAAGGAAGGAGTTTAAGGTGCGATTTTAACACCAATTCTGAATCCTTGCACCAAGTAAGTGTGTTTGATGATTAGGTGATTTTGTGAAAGATCAAGATAGGTCAAATTGATGTTAAGGAATGTTATGTGTGATCTTGTATGCCTAATTTATGCATGATTTGGCCCCTGCATGTTTATGACTACATGATTTCTAGTAAGATTGAAGTGGGTTTAGGAACCCACCTCATGTGGGTCGAAAATTGGGTAGATGGGAGGAGTGGGTTGGAGTTCTAAACCATAGTAACATGATCTGTATGAAAGATTTGATATTTCTCATGTTGCATAATGAAGCTATGTATGTATAATCAAGGATGGTTTGATTGATAGACTAAGAACTTTATAATTGTAGGGATGTTAATTGTGCACACCAAGTGTTTGATAAAACGTCTAGGTGAAAGATGATGAAAGATTAAAGTGTTTTCTTATGCTAGACTTGTATGCTATGAGATATCAATGAGATGGTGTATTTGAATATGATAAATACCAAGTAAAGATAGATTCTTGATGTTAATCATGTGTGCTAGTTGTTGTTAAAAGATGGGTTGGGAAATCAAGTGTAGAAACACTTGACATTTGTTGGAGTGAGTTTGTGTAATGTTGATTGAGTGGATACTCATGGTTAACTAATAATCATGGTAATATAGGTGAATCCGGTGGAAGCTCAGGCCACCAACGTGAAGGAAAAGCAAAAGTTTAAACGCCCAAGGTAACGTAAGATTTGGTTTAGTTATGCATACTACATAACAGTGATTATTGCATATGTATGTGATGTTATAATAATGGTAATTAATAATAGGACGTACACGTCCCTAAAGATGGAATAGACTAATGAACTTAAGTGAGTTTGTATAAAATCTGCGAATTGACCCATTTGGGGTAAGATAGATAGAATTGGCCCTTTGGGCAAGAGGTGGAAGCTATGCTTCCAAGAGGATGGCCTTCGGGCAAGGATATAGAGGTAGTACTTGATGTAATTCGAGCATAAGTGGGGTTAATCCTATATTGTAAATGTGTGGTTTTGATGAATTTATGAAAACGGGTCAAACGGGTTGGGAATTTATTGATTTGATCCTTGTAGGTTGATCCTAAGAATGTTGTGGAAGTTTTATGGAATTGTTGTGAAATGCACTAGATGGAAGGAATTGAGGTACTTTGGCTGAAATTGGTTATGTGCAGGGAAATTGGAACTTGGCCAAGAATTTGGCTAAGTATGAAAACAGGGGAATTCTGGGCGGATCCCTGGAAATCCCTGTCCAAGCGTATCGCTTGGAGAGTTGGAACCAGGAGGCGATACGCCTGAAGTGGTAGGCGTATCGCCTGAAAGAGTAGAGTTGCTAGGCGATACGCCTAGATCAGTTTATTACGGAATTTTATTATTTACTTATTTTATGCTACAATAGATGAATGTATTCACTAATGGTCACCTTCTGCTAATACGTTACTGGTAATTGGTGGCAGGTGGTAGGGGTAAAGTGGAAGCGGGTCAGGATTGAGCATCTTGGAAGAAGAACCGAACACGAACCATGGGTTAGATGATATGGAAGGCCAATGTACTTCTATTTTGTTTAAATGGCTGTGTACTCTGATACGTTGATTAGGATGACGCACTTAATATTTTGTGTAAACTAACGTAATGATAGTCAAGTATGGACCCGTTTATTTATAAAAAAAATTTAGGGGTCGTTTTCTCATTTTGAAATTTAAAAGATATGTAATGGGTCGTTACACTATACCAACTGAAATCACTAAAAATCATCAAGATTTGAGTAAATAATCTTCAAATTTTTGGATTTTTGAAAAATTCTTCAAAAGTGACAGCTTGATCAAATTTCAGGTGGTTAGAGTCATTTGTAGTGAATTTGGTATTTAAGTAATCTGCTCTTACATGGATTTCGCATCTAATGGACTAATCTAACCTTTGATTCCTGAAAATTGATTTCAAATCTTTGATTTCTCAAGAACAGGAGCTGAAATTTTCCTAAGTGTTGAATTTTTTTTGAAAATTTTCAATTCTCCTAAGAACTCATTGATTTCTTGCAAGGATTTGGCAACTTTGAACTATTGTGTTAAGGGTGTTTGTTGTGGGAATTTGAATGAATTGAGGATCTCTTTCTAAGTTTGTGAATCATCTTAATATTTGACTTAAGAAAATGGTTGAAGGACAAAACTTTGCTCCGGTGATTCAGAACAATAGTCGACCTCCCAAGCTAATGGGGGCCAATGACTTTGATGACTGGAAGGACAAGTTGAAAGTCTTCTTGGAATACAATTACTATGACTTGTAGACATCAGTCACAGTGGTCCTACTAAATTTACTATGGAAGAAGCTGTTGTTATGGGTGCTGATCTTTCTGTTGGTGGGAGAGCTAAGATTTACAAGAAGCTTTCTAATTTAAACCACCACTAAGCACAATAAGCTCAATTTGGATAAAAAGGCTCTTGGTTGCATCAAAATGGCTCTCTATGATGAGCTTATGTATTAGTTTTGTAGAGTCTAGAATTTTATGAGGCTCTTGCATTAGAAATACTTCTGGGCTAGTTAAATGTAGTTGGGCTATGATCATGTAAATGGGTTGTGTGCTGACGTGGCACATGCCACGTCAGCAAGTATGATGCCACATCACCTACCACGTCAGCAAAATGATGCCACATCACCTGCCACATCAGCAAGTACTAGCGGAGTTATGAAAAATTAACGACGGTCCAATAAATTCCAACACCTAAATAATTGGGATTATTGTAGGCCAATATTGAAACTCGAATTATTATCCGTCAATACCCAATAACTTGGATTATTTAATTCCAATTTTCCAAATAATAAAGTATCGCAGCAAATGTCACATGGCATATTATAATTGGTTTCTAAATAAAAATAAGTTATTTATTTCAACCCTATAATATCATTCGTTTATCAAAACAAGAAAAACAAGTTTAAAAATATAAATAAAAGTTTCTTATTTAATATTCTACAAAACAAAAGGGAAATGTTACTTTTAACTAAAACCCACCATATTTTAAGGCATTAAATTGACTTTAGAATACGAATTTGTATGATTGATATTTAATAATAAATTAACTTTAATAATCAATATCTAATTAATTGCTCTGCACATATTGATTCTCTATTTAAAATTCTTAGAAAAAGAACCTCAAGAATTAAATTCGAATATCTTGATTTAAAATTAAAGAAGTCTTTCCCTCGTTTCTCTTCATAAGGAAGATTCTTAAAGGATGGAGGAAGTTGAATAACAACTCAGAAACGGTATTGAGGTGGTACGATATAATGTGTAAAAAGAGCGAAAAACACCTATATTTGGTGTGAAATTTAGCCGTTCAAAAAAAAAATCATAATCGGAGACGAGAGAGTAGAAAATTCAATTGCTTATCAAATGTTTATTTAAATAAATCTAAATTAAATGGAACACCCCTAAATTTCATTATACTTTATGAATAAATTGTACGTTTGTACCCGATATATATCATGCGCATTATCATATGATAAAACTAATATTTGATTATGTAAAGCGTATGTAGATGACCTATTTATAGAATTATGTATTCTTTTTCAATAATTAAAATGTTTAGCAACTTGTAAATTCCATTTTTGTTTTTGTTTTTCAACAATCTAAATGTTAGCAACTTAGCATGATTTATTTGTGGGTAGGCTATTTACATCCTTCCTTATAACTTGTCGCACCCACCCTCTAAATTTTCATTTCTGTGTTTGGCGCACTTGCTGAAAAGCTAGCTGCTAGTTGATAAGCTAGCTGTTAGCTGATAAGCTAGCTGACAAGCTAGCTGACAAGCTAGCTGCTAGCTGATAAATTATAAGCTAGCTAATAAGCTAGCTGATAAAAAATAACGTTTGGTAAAAACTAGCTGATAAACTAGCTTAAAAATATAAAATGACATAAAAGTACATGTCATAAATGTAAATAAAGATATTTATTTATAAGTTAGGGAAGGGTAAAATTGGAAATATTATAAAAGCTAGTTGAAAAGCTACTCCAACTAGCTTTTCAAAAGCTAGCTTATAAGCTAGCTTTTTGACGTTACCAAACGGGGCTTTTAAAAAAAGCTAGATTATTAAAAAAGCCCCGTTTGGTAACGTCAAAAAGCTAGCTTATAAGCTAGCTGATAAGCTAGCTTATGGCGCACCAAATTTTTTATAGTTTCCCCTTGACGTATAATTGTTTTCATAAACAAGTTTTTTAATAAAAGAAAATTATTTTATAAAAATTAAATTACAACTTTTTAAATAAAAATAGGGAAAAAAACCTTTTAGTAGAACATTAAAATGGATATGGATTTAATTCAAGTAATTTTTTTAATAAAGCTAACAAAATGCTTTTATATCATAAACTAAAATTTAAAAGAAATTAAAACTTGTCATGGTTCCTCTTATAAAAGTCGGTGTGTTTAAAAGATTAAAAAAAGTTCTATAAAATATATTAAAAACACTGTTTGTAAAAAAACTAAAGTTATATTTTAAGAAAACAAAAAATATGTGTTACAAAAAATAAAATAATTTTTTTAGAAAATATTAAAATGCTTAAAGGAACGGCGTTTTTTAATAAACAAACAAAAGTTACTTAGTATATGAATAAAATTAAAAACAAGAAAAAACTTTTAAATAAAAATTTGAAAATGAGTATTAAAAAAACTTTCTTTAATTGTCATGTTAAATTTTTATGACTACTTTTTAGAAAACAATCATCTTTTTTAAAGAAATAAAAAAAATTCTCTAAGTTAGGATTATTATTTTTTAGTTTAAATTACGAATGCGTTATAAACCATATAAAATAATTTTTATTATTTTTTAGTTTGAATCAAGTCGGTGAATATTTTACATAAAAAAATCATTTCATTTACAAGAAACAAAAAAGTATGAATTGTAAGGTTATGTGTAATGTTAAAGCCGCTCCCTTGGATAAATTTTGACACGTGACATTTCAGATTCCAAAGGGTTGTGTGTAGTCATGAAGCCCCATTCAATCATTACACAATCATTAATTTTTTAAATAACAAATAAATTAAACATAATTTATTTAAATTGAAAACAAAAACGACATAATTTTATAAAAAACTAGTCGTAATATATTTCATGCACCTACGTCCAAAGTTCTAACTTAAATAATGATCTTCCATACAACCGCTCATATTCAATAACAGATTCGTTGATAACACCCTCGTCGTGATCAACCTCCAGATCTCCCAACACCAACATCCGTCTTACGTATATATCTTCGAACTTTAAAGAAATCGAGATGAATTTAGCCCACTTTGATTTCAACTCATCCACTGTTCGGTTTGTGTATTTGAGTGATGCGTGTGAAGATATATATAAATATAACCTGCAAAAATGACTTTTAAATTTATAACCTAACTCATTGTTTCTACGTATGCATATAGGAAAGCGGACCTATCGTATGGCATCATGAAAGAATAACTTAGAGTCGACCTAAGGAAGCAATGGTGTAATCATACTTAACCTAACTAATATTATTAAGACTGTCATAATTCTTAATGACTAGTAGTAAAAAGAACTAGGGTAGAAATGATAGATTGAAAAACCAGATATATAAAATCAGATAACATCTAAGACTAATCACTACTTCAGCATTACCTAAACCTGATATTGACGCATCGTAACTTAACTGTCTAAAGGAAACAGAGTCACTAGAAACTGGTTCTACAATTATAATCACAGCCACAATGAAGTATTCACGAATTAATATCTTAGTTATAAGGCACTAAACACATGACTTAAGACCTAGGATCATAGACCAATCTTATTCTGACTAATCATGATGGACTATCATATTATAACCAAATCACATACCATCACATATGCACAATACCTAGTCCACTTCACTAATCCTTTTAATAAAAGACATGTAAGATAAGATTCATGACCAACTATAGCGACATACTTCAATCGAAACAGACTAAATGAACATGCATAATCACCTATTCCTATCTAGGCTCGTTAGAGTTCCTAAACACATATTGGTATCGCCAGGTAGCAACTAAGAAACAACATCAATTTGACAAGCATAATACGTCTACATTAGTAATCAAACCAAGTACCATTAGGAATGGATCAAACACAACATTCAATAGCACACTTCTGATATGTAACAAGAACTATAACTGTTATTCTAAAATCATTATGTCATATGATAAATCAACGTCAAATCATAGGTAAATACTGAAATAGATCACATTGTCTTAGACACTATCAAGAGAGTTAGCCTCTCATCATAGCTAATCTAACTATAACAACAAAAAAAAACTAAACATCATTATGAATGCAAACCGAGGGTAAACAATGGTGGAATCTTCGACTAGAACGAGTACGCGAATGATCTGGCACCTTGCTACACCTTCAACGGCTTCAATCTTGACTTTTGGAACTGAGAACTGCTCCTGGAATACGTAAATAACCGTGTTTAGTCTCTAGAGCTTCAAATGAATGAAAGTGGTACATACTATAGTTTTCATTTAGGATTTCGGAAACCGAACGTAACAGGTCGTTATGCGGAAACGGGCGTGAGCACCGCCATAAATCTACGATTTAGGGTTTTTGGAAATGATCTTGTAACGGCCCGTGATAGTGAAACGGTTCGTGGCATGAGAAATAAGTCAGATCTCCGATTCTTATGCAATTTCTTCTCAAAACCTCCTAAAATCCGCAAATATCACTTTGGTCCCCTTTAATTACCTGTTTATGACAATACATAGCAAACAAGGGGAAAACTGATCAAAATAACGCATAAACTACCAACAAGTGCGGGTGTTTAACTAATAAAAAGATATGTACTTTAGAGCACATCAATGAGATCATTCTCACACCCCATATCATAGTCAAACATTAACTCAGTAATATGCTTCCCCTCTATTAATTCTTTTATGCGATCCCAGTCGTAAACTTCATTTTCTTCACCACTAGGATCGATCACTCTATACCAGTCTCCTCTTTAGCCTCCATGATACACCGATGAACTCGAACTCCTCATCTTCGGTCCACTAATTGACATTGTTGGTAGAAAAATATAAAAATGTGAAAAAATGAAAAGATGATTAAAAGATTTGTGGGAGAAGTGAAAAGATTTTATGGTGAAAATGTAAAAAAAAAAAAAAGTAATTTGTAGGGGAGAAAAAGAAAAAAAAATAAATTAAACCATTGTCATCAACGTTTTTTTCTTAAAATTTAAACTCTCCCACCGGCACCATGAACATCACGCCCCCCCCCCCCCCTCCCCCCAAAGTTTTTACCTCATAGCGCCTGAGGGCGGTACTTGAAGCGCTATGGGGTGCTAAAATTAGTAAGTAACACCTATTACGAGTAGCCTAAGGGTGGAGGGTATGGTTGGTTTTTTGAAGTCTTGAAACTGGAAGATGCAGCCAATCACATTGCGTCATGTCAGGAGAGAGAGAAAAAAGTGAGTTTGAAGAAAAATAGTAGTAGAATAGAGGCTATGGTTGGTTTTAGAAGCCTTGAAGCTTAGGGTTTGAAAATAAAGGTAGTCAAAGACAGCCGATTTTCGTTGTTACCTTCTGCTTGGTGAAGCATCATCGGTTTCAAGTTGGTAGCCGTGAGCCCAAGCTGTCGAAGAAGGAGTGGAAGTAGCCTTCAAGCCGTGAAGTAATTGGTAGCCGAGGGATGGTAGTGGAGACCACACCCTCCACCCTAATCTTACAAAAACTCAAGAGAGGGGTGAAACAAGTATTAGCATCCTTATTGGTTTACATCGCCACATAGAAATATAAATTGGATTTTGAAGTTTAAACTATAATTGAATGGATATGAAAATGGTTGTTTTAACGATCTATTGGTTATACTAGTGAGAACGGTGAGACCGTATATAAGAATTTGGTTATATAAAATAATATAAAAAAATCATTACCATAAAATATTAAAATTTAGACAATAGGGAAAAGATAACGAGAAAAATACCATCCTCTTGTTAAGTTTTAAAAATATAGGTTTACGTGGATAATATATATTTATTGTTTTAAGAAAATACTTACGCTTAAACTATTTAAAAATAATATCATATGTATCAAGTTGGTTTGTTATCGGAAAATGAATAAAGATAATGTGTATTTAAATATTAGCACCGGTAAGAATAAGCACACTGATAAATTCGCAAGGAGTTAATGGTTGACGATAAGTTCAAATTGATTGTATTTCGTTCTTCTAGTGAAAAAGTTATAAGTTAATTTTTTTTAACGACTAATAAATAAAGCTTTGATCCTTGAAGAGAGTTTACTGGACAAACGAAGCTCTCTACGGGAGCCTGAGCTATCAACAGTTATTGAGTCTATCTCTGTGAAAACCTACTTTCACGAGCGGCCGAGTGATAAAACATGTTGGATTCAAGGATCAAACTCGTAACCTTTCAGTGTCGAGTCTTTCCCTCATTGCCAGCTACCACGAGGACAAGTTCTAGTAACCAATAAGTTGATTGATCGGATGACAACTAGAATAAATACAATGAATTGATGAAAGTAAATGATCACACCCAAGGTTGCATTAGCAACACATGTAACTTGATTTATTATTTTTTATGATAAACACTACAAGACCAAGGAATACAATAAGGGCTGTTTGTTTTTGCTTAATATCGAGGGGAGGTTATATCTGCAGGCACGCAGACATGTGCAATGAAGACAATTTGTTTTTTTTTTCTTATGAAGATCTTATTTAAGCTTAAAACCTCTTCAAAAAGCTTATAATCCTATGCTTATTTCATCTTCACACTAGAACTCACAAACTTAAAAACAAAAGACCAACCACCATCACCACCACCACCACCATCACCCCACCACCACCACCACCACCACCACCACCCCACCACCACCACCACCACACCACCACCACAACACCACAACCACCCCACCACCACCACCCCACCACCACCACACCACCACCACCACCACCACCACCACACCACCACCACCACAAACCACCCCACTACACCACCACCACCACCATTTTACTTATGTTTTTATGTTATTGATAGTTGGTTTTATTATTGTATTTATATTGTAATTTGAAAGTTGAATGACTTTTATTTAGTAAAATAAGTTTGACAGTTATATGTTTTTCAGTTTTTACAGACAGTGTCAAGTTTACAAAACAAACAGTCTTATATTTTCGGATTACAGATCTTTAGACCACATCTTCAACTGCAAAAATAAAATTAGATAAAATCAGACTGCAGACGGTTTTTATCTGCAAAAACAAACAACCTCTAAGTTATTACTTAAAGATGACCAATAAAGAAAATGTGATATGGTGAAATCAAAGTAGAATCAAACACATTACTCCTAATAAATATTAATGGGACACATAAGAGTTAATGACACTAGAGTAATGAATGTCAAAGTGTTTAAATTGAAGAAAGTAATATGTCTTTCATGATAAACAAACATCGAAGTTGTAACACACAATTGAACTCTAATAATTGATATATCCAAATAGTTAGAGTCAAATCCAAGTTTAGTGAATGCATATGTTTACTATTTAGAGTAGTATTCAAACTTGTATCTGTTAGATATTATGTGTAAAACGATTAAGATAATCATTACACAAATAGAAGCATTTCACAAGAATAGAAAAAAATGAAGGTCAAACCGAACGACGTCGCAGTGAAAATAAACCGAACGGATGAAGCAGGAACGATCCCTAAAAATAGCAGACAGAAAACAAAAGGAACCGAGCTTGTGTTTGACACAATTCCCTTAAACACATTCGACGTCTGTTCCCAGGGTACACCGGTTTAAAGCAGCGTGTACTGTCGGACTATGATACTTGCCTGAAACGTGATCGGGATAAAGCAGCAGCAAAAATTGAGATCGGCCAGAAAACAGCAGCATTGTGTAATTCGTATATGCGCATCTGCTCAAAACCGTGTATATATATCACATGGATGTTAATGTGGATTATGATCATTAAAACAATTTAATGATCTGCATTAATAATCGGTTTGTAATGCAAAAGATTTTTGCAGTTTTGGAGGCAAAAAATCCCTTCTAGAATTTGTTCAAAACAACCTGGTAACAAGCAAAACCCGACTCGTACGAACCCGGTGTTTCGGAGCCACATTCGTGTTTGCAGGTCGCGCGGGCACGAGTTCAGAATTTCAACCCAAATAACCATTTCCGCGACCCCCCCCCCCCCTCCCCCACCCCTTTCGCGAGGGTATGATCCAGAGTAAAACATGACACTAGAGTTGTCAATGGCTTTGAGGTTTACCCTTATAAACTATAAGAACTTTTGTTCCCCACCTATGTGGGATAGAATGCACCACATTTCTAAAGTTGAACCAAATGTTCTTTGAGATTAACATCTCATTCACACACACTTTTACAACAATCCCCCACATGAATGGAGGTTGATCTTAGATGCAACTTAATCCCGATCGAATTTCAGTAGTTGAATTTTGCATACGATAGGTAGGTCTTACCCTTTGAACCTTCGCTCATGAAACACACTTAGTCTACTGGCTCTGAGTAGGCGGTGACGCCTTTGAACTCGTCTGTCGTTTGTGTAGGAAACAATGTGATTCACATAAGACTCTCATTGACAATATCAAGTCCTCATAGTTATGTTCGTTATGGTAATGAACATAAGCCTGGTTCTGTGAGAGCTCTTAGGTATTGTGCCCCCACTCAATGCCCTTCGAAGCGACCTCACTTCTCTCTCACATAGGTGATTCACCACGTACGGCTACCTCGATCGAATCATTAAAATCCATAGGCTTAACCTCGTACTTGTCACTTTTAGGAATGTACTATGAGATGTACCGATTCCAATTATACATCCCCTCCTTAAAGTGCGTGGGTTTATCAATTCTCCCCCCCCCCCCTTAGTGACCTCACTGGTTCATATAATTAGGTTGTCCTATTGAACTCAGATTTTGGGGATCTCCAGTCAACTGAGTTAGGTTTTCCTTCATATGAACCTTAATCTTTCAAGGGCTTCAGTTCCATTCCCATGGACGACCTCTAAACTAACTCTCTGCTTAGGCCTTTTCTTAGTGTATCCGCAGTATTATCCTTTGACTTCACATAGTTAACAGTGATAATTCCAGTAGAGATTAGTTGTCATACCGTATTATGTCTACATCTTATATGTCTATTTTTACCATTATACATTGTGCTATGAGTTCTGCCAATTGCCGATTGGCTAGCACAATGTATACATATGGTCGTTGCCGGCTTAGGCCATCTTGGTATATCTTCAATAAATTAACGTAGCCATTCTGCCTCTTCATCAGCTTTATCTAAAGCGATGAATTATGCTTCTATCGTGGATCTAGCAATAACCGTTTGTTTTGAATATTTCCATGATAATGGTTGCACCTCAAAGGTGTGAATACATATCCACTTGTCGCCATGGAATCATTCGTATTAGATATCCAATTTGTATCACAGTGTCCTTCAATCACTACTGGATATCTGTTATAGTGCAGCCCGTATTCCCTTGTGTACCTTAAGTACCTAAGTAACCTAATCACACAACTCCAATGAGTTGAACTTGGATTACTCGTGTATCTACCTAGCTTGCTTACAGCATATGCTAAGTCTAGTATAACTCATCAGATACATCAAACTGTTAATTATCCTTGAGTACTCTAATATGTTAACAGGCCGGTTTTCCTCTGTTCTTAGCTAGATGTTGACTCATGTTACTTTGGAGTTCTAGCTACATTAGAGTCATTTGCATCTAACTTCTCAAGAATTTTGTCCACACAGTGGGTTTGACTTAAACAAGTCCATTTTGAACTCGTGTGATTTTGAATTTCCAAAAACCACATTTGCCATTCCCATGTGTTACATGTCAAATATTGCTTCAAGATGAGCATATCATCCGCATGGAAGCTAGTGGATCGTCCCCCGGGATGCCCACCACTCGGTTATCATAACCTAGATGGCTCCCGCACTTCATCAAACCAACCAAGATAATTTGCAGCTAAGATCTAGAATCTTAACTTGCAATTTGTATTATGTGTTCTTAACTCGCACTAAGCACCCTTTGTGACCACATTGTAGTCTTTCCAAGGTGAACACATCCTTATGACTATTGTGTACTCGACTTAGTCATATGTTTCGAATCCTAATTTCCTAACATTTATCAAATGCAAGTCAACCCCACATTTAAGCGTTACTGGATAGCATCTAAGTAGGGTAGTGAGAGATTCTCCCTTTCATTTCATATATATATATATATATATATATTTATATATATATATATATATATATATATATATATATATGAGGCCCTCCCTTGTATATGTGCCATTTTATAAATAAAACACATATGTTCTTAAACCATCATTTGTTTTCTTAAATGGTCTCTCCCCCACATGGCTTGCATTTGAGAAGTTTCATGTGACATTACTTGTGCTTAGATCCTCATGATTTGAACAACATATGTATCACTAAGCCCCCAAGCACACAATTTTGACTTATTGATGCAAGCAACACATGCTTTTCCAAGCATATCATACTTGGACTAATTCTAAGTCAACTTCTTGCACACGCCTAGAAATTTCGGAAGAACCACACTAGTTCGGAAAAACCTGTCCGGAAGAACTTTAAATTACTAAAGGCGTTGAAAAACTAGGTAATATTAACTTCAATGATCAAGTCATTTAAGTTTTCTCACAGGTGATATCATGTTCCTTAAATCGAATGTAGGTTTTCTTTGGAATTTGTCTATACACAAATCTAGTACTGTGTTCGTGGGTATCTTGAATGTTATATTTGATTAATCTCCACAGAGCATTACAATTTACAACCAACCAAATACTAGTCTAGCATGCTTTCTACAATACTTTAGTCTGTGGACAGAAGATGCATCATTCTGTTTTGTCACAACCTCCATGGTTATTTCAATATCCATTTCCCACATCCACACATCCGTTTAGACAAATTCATGAGACTACACCAATGATATTGTGAACGTCTCATATGTATGTTACACAAACACACATAGTCCATTATTCAATTTTTGGGTCACATCCTGTTTTTCTTGACCTCTAAGCATCACCCTTGATTCTTAAGTACCTCATCATGAGTCTTAATCCGAAACACCCTGGTGAACACATTTATAATCGATGTGAATGGATCTAAGATACACTCACTTTTATTTGAGATGTAGTTAATAGATTGACACTAAGTGGTGTATTATCCCCTAGTTGTCTTATTTAAACTATTTGTTTGGGATACTCTCCCGAAGGGAACCGAGTCCTCAAATAGTTCAACAACATTGAAGGTAGTAGACGCATCTACATGACCTTCATAAATCTCTGAATATTCATAATCTACAGTACCATATATTGTAATCCATAGTAACATATCTTGCATTCATATGTCATAATTCATACTCGTGCATCCCAATTATGTTGAACACATCAACACTACAAGATATACCATATTCGTGTATCTTAGTACACCTTATCATCTACCATTATGTAGAGGTGTTTCATATATGATTTATATGTTTAATTTTCACTCACAAGTTATACAAGTGCAACCGACTTCTAGTACTATCTGATTGGAAATAATTTGAATAAACATTTGCATTGTAATGAGCAAATATCAAAGCATGAATGGTGGATCGTCTACTCGATCTAGCTATTTCGATATACGAGACGTAGTTAAACGATTGTTTTATTGATCAATATGAACAACAATACAATCTGAAAACACAACGACACTTTAGAGAGAAACACAGAAGACTCCTCACAGAACACACTCAGATTCACACACTTAAGCTTAGAATTCTTTCAATAAGTTTTTTACAATTACAAAGATATACGTATTTATACTATAAGCACTGGTCACGAACTGGAGGTCCACGAACTGCCAGTTCGTGGACACGAACTCAACCAGATCGTGCTCCACTTCGTAACGTATCTTCGGTCAAACTCCCCCTCAACTTGATGGTTAGTCCGGATCTTGTATACTTGACGATGCAACTTGCAATTGTATCCTTATCAACATCTTCAGAAGATTTGAAGTTATGATATATTCCTTCACTTTAGTACCTGACCAACATAAATAATTTTGGTGTAAAACGTCCTTTTGAGACTCCAAAATATTTAAATATTTTCAGCCTTTTGAAAATCTTGTATCTCGTGTCGATCAAATCGAAAATACAACAGAAACAAAATCTTTTTGGCTTTATTAAACTTTATGCTAAAACACAGCAAAAATCTTTTTGATATTTTCAGAAAGGATTTAAATAATCCCAACTTTTGAGTGTTGGCCGATAATAATCCCACTTTTAATAATAACTCCCAGTGGTCCCAAATTTCACCGTATTTACTAATAATGGTCCCGACGTTAAAAAACTTAACGGTGTTAATATTTCTTTTCAACCTCAATCTTTAATCCAATATAACTTCTTTCAAATCTTGATGAAAATTCAATCCGTAAGTTGTTATGAACTCGTGATGAAAAACCGAATCTATAGCAACAAGAATCATTGAAAACCATCAGGAATTGGTCAATCCACCATTGTTGAAGCTTCATGAAGAAGATGAAGTTGTGAAATTTGAAATCCGATTAAAACTCCATGAAAATCAATTCCGTAACTTGCTATAGATTATGAGAACATGCTAAATCTACCAGAATCGACCAATAGCACAAATACAATGGAATTGATGCTCAATTTTTTTTTATCTAAAGTCATAAAAAAACGTAACTTTGATGCTTTTGTTCATCATCATAATCTCTTAAAAACCTAAGCAATATGGATCTAGTTTTGTTCGGTTTTTCGTCATGAGTTCATAGCAACTTACGGAATGACTTTTCATCAATATTTCAAGAAGTTATGGTGGATTAAATATTGGGGTTGAAAAGAAATTGATAAAAAAAACTTAACGATGTTAAGTTTTTTAACACTGGGACCATTATTAGTAAATATGGTGAAAGTTGGGACCACTGTGAGTTATTATTAAAAGTAGGATTATTATCGGCCAACCCTCAAAAGTTGAGTTTATTTAAATCCAATTTTCCTTTCAGAAATGAAATAAAATCAACAAAACAGAAATATACTCTATATTTATGAGAAAGATCCAAACGTGAGATCATATCAAACATAACGCATCTAGCACATTTCAATTTTGACATTATCAGCATGTAGATCAAGATATATCAATATCAATTCTTTTTTTAACATTTGACAAATCAATTTCTACAGCTTCTGATATATTTATGATGTATTAATCAAACACTGATAACATGGTCATCACACTATTCAGAATTATTGGCAACTCATTTTTTTAATTCTATTGTTCTCAGAAATGAAATCATCCATTGTGTGTCATGCAAAAAGAAAGCAGAACCCTAAACAACAACAATCAGGTCGACAAAACCCTAAACAAACAACTATCAGGTCGGCTGGTAAGCAACAGAGAAAGTCTGCTTGTTTAGGAAAATAAGAAATAGCAAATAACGCAGAAATTATAGAACCCAACAACAATTAGGTCGGTACTCTCGTACACATAGAGAAAATCCGATGAGTTATACGAAACACCAAGAAAATAAAGCAGAACCTCGAGACAATACAATCTGGAAACACAAAGACACTTCAGAGAGAACACAGAAGACTCCTCATAGAACACACTCAGATTCAGACACTTAAGCTCAGAATTCTTTCAATCAGTTTTTTATAATTACAAAGAAATACGTATTTATACTATAAGCACTGGTCACGAACTGGAGATCCACGAACAACCAGTTTGTGGATACGAACTCAACCAGTTCGTGGACATGAACTAAACCAGTTCGTGCGCCACTTCGTGTACAACATTCTTTGTAATATCGTCTTGTTCAGATACTTCACACGACGAACTAGATCATGCTCTAACAAGTAAAACTAATCAAAGAACTTAATTACGTCGAGGAGCACCGAGCAGAAGTGAGACGAGCAATATCGATTAGGCTAGGGATTCATGGCATACAGAGTCGGGGAAATCTTCTAATGGGTTTAGTCGACGGTGGTGGTCGTTGCTGCGGCGTCTTGATGTCATCCGTGGAGGCCGGAGATGATGAACGGAAATTGTGGCCAGAGAAGATGATTGAGTAGAGACGGTGATGAGATTAGATTTTGATCTCGTTCAGTGATTCAATTCAAGTGTGTAGATGATACAGAACTGGCTTTTAGTTACATATCTATGTTTTATTATTTTTATTATATATGTTTATGTTTTAAAATTTTTAATTCATATCGGTGTTTTTAAGACAGTGGTATAATGGTCATTTGATACTCATTTAACAGAAAAAATTAACGGACATTGAACAAAGAATGAAAAGTATTATGATTTGGTAAACCTCTAGACCATAGCCGTTATAGATAAAACTTAGGGACGAAAGGTGAAATTTGTATAAACCACATGGATGAATCTCGTAAGTTACTCTTTTATTAATGATGAAACAATTTGGCAAAAGATTGCGTAAAGCCTATTTAATTTTTTTTTATCAATAGACATCATCAGCGTCCGGTTACCCGGGGTTTAATCTGGCAATCATATTACACATGACACCCGCGAAACGTTAACTATGTGGGCAACCGAGACTATCCGTTTGAACCGTTCCGTCTCCAGAAAAATGCACCACCAACTAGGATAAAACCGGGTGCCTCAAGCACCGAACCCACAACATCATGGTCACTGGGTCTTTTATCATTAACGGATGACCGAACCCACAACTTCATGATCACTGGGTCTTCTATCATCAACGGATGACGATTGATAGAAATCTCAAGATCGTAAAACCTATTTAATTGTTTCGTATAAACACAAAAACTAACGTAACTCATATAATTAATATTCATATTAATACATTTAGTGTTAATATTTTTTATTGAAATAAAGTGTCTAAAAATAAACCAATCACAAAGTGAAGTACGTGTTTGTAGTCATCTGATGGTTCACCCTTTAACATTCTGTTTCGGTCCAGTAATACCTGTATAAACCGGAACCGATTCTTGTTTCATTCTGTCCGGTTCGAAGTCTGTTTTTCATATTTCATTGGTTTCTATTTCGGTTCGGTTCGGACCAATACTCACTAATTATTATTATTATTTATTTTTATAAAACAAATAGAACAAACGTACTAAGCATTCTTTATTTTGAACGGAGAGATTATTATTAATTTAAAACTAGTAAAAATAATGAATTTAATGAGAAGGTGGAGTTACAAAAACGAAGTAGAAATAGTACAGTACAAACAGGAGTTGCACACCTAGCTCTTGTCATCTAAAGAAAGCAACCACAACTCCACAAGCCAGTTGGAAACCCAATACACCCTCTTTCTCTCTCCAGAACTACTTTCTCTCTCTAAAAACCCCACCACCATTTAATCAAAAACCAGAATCAATCCAATTTTGCTTTCACGAAACCCTCTCTTATTTCCAAAAATTCCCCTCCTCAATGCCTACTCTCTTTCACCACCCAACTCTTCCCCTTTAATTAATCAACCCCAACTCGCCTGAATCAGATCGCCGGCAACCATGTCCTCCGGCTTCCCTCCCGGCCACCCAGATTACCTCTCCAACAACCTCACCGGAAGATCCATATCCTTGATGAATTTGACCAACAACAATAGCAGCAACGCGCACCGGTCGCCGCTCGCCGGAATTCTCGCCGATTCGTCTTCTCATATCGGGCTCCGGCGACCGGACTTGATGGGGAAGCGATCTCTGGCGGAGTTTCAACACCATCAACAACTCCAACAACAAGCTGCGTTTTTCTTGAGAAACGTGAAGCACAGGCCGTATATTCAGCATGCTTCTCCTGTATCGCCTCTTTCTCTCCTCGATTTCCCGAGTTCGCCGGAGGTTTCGTCGGTTTCCAACACGTCGTCGTTTTCCAATACGTCGTCGTCTGTTCCTCGCTACGGTGTTCCGGTGATGCGTCCAAATCTACAGAGTTTCAATCCGATGAATAATAATAATAATAATAATAATAATAATTACCCGAATAACCCCCGAGGCAATTTCTCGCGAGTTTGTTTCTCGAACTTATCGGCGAAAATATCGCCAGCTGGGCAAGAAACGGAAACGGAAACGGAAGGGAAGATGATGAAACGGTTACAAGAACTAGAGAAGGAGCTTTTGTTAGACGATGAAGACGGAGAAAACGACGTCTCCGGCGTCACTAACGCCGTTACTAACAGCGAGTGGTCGGAGACGATTCAGAACATCCTCGCTCCATCTCCGGCTGCCAAGCAGCCGGAGAACATAGTTTCTCCGTCTCCGACGTCATCATCGTCGTCCTCCTGCGCATCCTCCTCCGCTTCTCCGGCGACCCCAATTTGCCCTAGCCAGCTATTCTCCGACGCCGCCGCTGCGATCTCCGACGGAAAATCCGACTCCGCGGTTGAAATCGTCAACCGCCTTAACCACGTTTCAAACGCCGTCGGCACGCCGGAGCAACGGCTGTGTTTCTACATGACGGCGGCGCTCCGATCACGGCTGAACGTCAACTCCTCCCCGGCGTTGGAGATTTACGGAAAAGATCACATTTTATCTACGCAACTTCTGTACGACAAATCTGTGTGTTTCAAGCTCGCTTTAATGGCGGCAAACGCCACGATTCTCGAGCTCGGAGTTTCGGAGAAGAACTCGGAGAAGAATTCAGAGAAGAATTCAGAGAAGAAGAAGAAGATTCACGTTGTGGATTTTGATATCGGGCAGGGGGTTCAGTACGTGTATTTACTTCACGAGATCGCGTCGGCGCGTGAGGACGGGAAAGATTCGCCGGTTTCTTTAAAGCTTACAACTTTCACAGATTTCGGCAATGGTGGAGTTGATCGGCTAAATGTCGTGGGAAACGGTCTCAAATCGCTTTCGAATAAATTGGGTGTTACGTTTTCTTTCCACGTTTCGTCGTTGAAATTATGTGATCTCAATACGGCGTCGTTAGGGGTGGATTCCGATGAACTTCTGGTGGTGAATTGCGCTTTTAAGCTGTACAAATTGCCGGACGAGAGCGTGACGACGGAGAATTTACGAGACGAGGTGTTGCGGCGCGTGAAGGGGCTGTCGCCGGCGCTGGTGACGGTGGTGGAGCAGGAACTGAACGGGAACACGGCGTCGTTGGAGACGCGCGTGGGGCAGGTGTTCGGGTACTACGGCGCGTTGATGGAGTCGCTTGACGCGACGATGGGGAGGGAGAGCTCGGAGCGCGTGAAGATCGAGGAGGGGCTGAGTCGGAAAATGGTGAACTCGGTTGCGTGTGAAGGGAGAGACAGGGTTGAGAGATGTGAGGTTTTTGGGAAATGGAGGGCCCGAATGAGTATGGCCGGGTTCGGGCTGAAATTGGCGAGTCAGGAGCGAGTGGAATCGTTGCTTTCGCGGGTGAACTCGGTGACACGTGGGAATCCGGGTTTTACGGCGAAGGAGGAGGCCGGCGGGATGAGTTTCGGGTGGATGGGACGGACGCTCACCGTCGCATCGGCGTGGCACTAAAAACACGAATTTTAATTTCAATTAATTAAAATTGAGATTGTAATATGATATCCTGATTTAATATGAAATATATGCGACTTTGTAGCATCATAATTTGAACTAATTTTTAATCTATTCTAACTTTTTCTTTCCTTTTTAGATTCCTTGAACCGATTTGGTAATTCTTTATAGTCAACGTACATATTTAGAAATGATAAATTAACGGAACGATTAATTTCTATGTGAAAACCAATTCAAAAATATCATGTTTGCATCTTGTAGGATATCTTGTAGGATATGAACTATTAATTTTCTGTTTTGTAAGGCTTACACAAATCACTAGAATATCGCCTTTAAAACTGATTTAAGTACATTAAAAGAAAGTATATTGCATATTTGGCAATGCTACAATGTTTCCTAGTAAAATTGAATTGGTACAAATAAACAATATAAGTATATGTCTTTAGGGTTACCGGAAACGATATTAACTCTTGACATTTAGGCTTTGTTTGGTAAGAAACTTTTACTTTTTTGGCATTGTTTCAACCACACCTATAAACAAATAAAACTTTTATAAATATAGAGGCATAACGAATCTGTCAAAGAAAAAACTCCATCTTTCAACTACCACCTCCATTAGATATAATAATATATATAATCCATCCAGCTTATATTCTAGAAAATTTCTTTTATTTGTGAACTAAAATCACACTACAGATTATGATTAAGTAGTGGTAAAATCCTAACTAAAAGTTGTTGGGTTTTAAATTTGTATAGATTTATCAGATGAAAACAGTTGTAGCAGATGTTAAGAATATTAAGAATATGATGTATTTGCTTAGGGGGAGATACATACATTTGTAAAAATATAATGTATTAGTTGATTTATTTAATGAGTTAAATATAAATATTATTTAGATAACAAATCGAAGGAATCTGATTTAGCTACCGCTAGGGTTAGGGGTGTTCATTTGTGTCAGCAACTCTAGTGATTGAGATCGTTGCTCATGGTTTTCTAGTTTTGGTTAACCGTTCTACACCCAAGGTACATATCTAAACAGGGGTGAATCCAGGAATTTTTTTTACTGGATTCACCTTTTTTTTTGGGTGGTCGGAAATCCTAACAACTAAATGTCAAAATTTTCAGTATATTCAGTTCGGGTCGGATCGGGTGTAATATGTTCTCTAATCTTATTGACATCTTCTTATCTTCGATAAGGTTTTCATTTAATAAATGATTATTACTTTTAACATGTATAACCAAACCGTTGTTTTTTGTTTATTACAAATTACTTTTTGTTTATTCTTTAATCTTTATTATAGTTGCACTTGTATAAATATAACCAAAATAACATTTTAAACAGAATTAGAGTAGTTTAGTTGGTAACATAGAACGTAATAAGCTGAGAAGCGCATGTTCAAAACCCGGCAGTTGACGTTTTTTTATTTATTCATAAATAAACGGATAAAATGAGAGTAAAAAACGGAGGGAGAGGGAATCAAACAAAGGACCTCTCGTTTAAGTAATATGACGCGAACCAGTTGAGCTAAGAGGCTTTGGTGACTAGGATTCACTCCTAGCTATATATATGGATTCACTTCTTGTATTATATATAAATTTACACTAAAAATCCGAAGATCACTGGGTTCCCGTGAACCCGGTTCCTACAACGTAGATCCGCCCCTGTATCTAAACATCATATATGATTGCGTTTAATGTTTTTTCTGTTATTGTTTTGCATTTGGACTACTAGTGGGTAATCCAGAGATTCGTTCGGATTGGTTCATGCACACGTTGCCACATTAGTAATCGTTGATGTTTCTATCACCCGAGACTAAGTGTAGTTGTTAAGCCCCATAAAGCCCCTACCTTGGCGTTTTTTGCCATGTGACAGATAACGTGGCAAAGGCTTGATCACAATTAGGCTGTAGTGGTTAAAGCTCCATAAAGCCCCATGCAATCATTACACAATTATTTTTTTCAATATAAATACACTAAAATAAATAAAAACTAGTTTTATTAATGCAGACAAACAATTTTATAATAAAAGTACACGATTAAACGTAACAGATAGCAAAATAATTGATTCGCTTGAGGAAATCCGACACCGGTAGTAGCTTGAAGTCGCTTCCAGTTTGTTGATGGTATCGCTCTTGCGCTTCCTCCAACGCGTTCTCATCTTGGGTCCCAAAACAACGTCATGGATGTCGTTGAACCTTCTGAATTTGTTTTGCATGTGCATCCATTTTCCTGCGATTGCATCATGTTCACGATATGGGGTATCGCGGAGCATAGCAGCATGAAACTTGATCCAACGTCATTTCAAAATCCTTAACGATAGCGGGTGTTGTTGAAAGTGTCCAACCAAGCTTGTGCCAACTTAAGTTCTTCTTCGGTTGTCCAAGGTAGAGGCGTCATCATTTAAGAGTTGTGAAAGTTTAAAGAAATGTTTAGAAAGTGTGGTTTAAAAAATAAGCAAAGGATGTTATATATATGTTATATATGTGTTATTTAGAATAAAGAAAAAAAAACAAAAATAGCCGTTGGTAACGGTAGGCTAGTTGGCCAAAATAAAGCCCATAGCGCCCCGGGGGTGGTGACCCAGGTGCTATGGGGCGCTATATTGCCCAAAAAAAAGTGGGCTTCATGCCCACTACACCCAGTTTGACTAAAAACCGAGTATTCATTTATAGATTTACAGAAGAGGAGTCTTTTTAAAGAAATCATTTTTCACTAGAGGGCCAACAGAAAATGTAGCGGATCTTAAAAAAATTCAAAAACTACAAGTACCATCTGCTGAGGTTGAAATCACCAAATAACAACTAGTTGTTGTACGTGGGCAAGCAACGGTTCTGGGATCAACTATGTTAAGAACCTGAGAAATATGGTTATCTCGTTTAAGATGATAACATCTATATGATAGATGAGGCCATGCCTACCAACTACAAATCTGCAATATCAATCCAGAATCTGGTAAATGACTTGAAGGCTGAGATGCAGTCCATGTATGACAACCAAGTCTGTGACTTAGTTGATTTATGTTGTGCGTTTGGGTGTATAAAAAAATATGCCAATTATGGGTCGATTTCAACACCACTATTGCATTTAAGCTTTAAATTTATAAACACGGTAACGAACAATCACTATACATCACGTACACGGGCAAGTGCACCCATCACGGCGTAGTATAGCAAATGTAAGATACCGAATTGTCCAATGACACAATGCATGGAAATGAGGGATCTTAATACTTCACCTTTTTTGACAGCTAACCAGATCTACTGTGAAGGATAAATAATTTTATAAAGAAAAATAAAATATAAAAGAAAAGAAAGATAAAACGGGTTTTAGTCAATTTAGTCGAAGATAATATTGCTTTGGGGAACTTGTCGATGGCTATGTTGGTAAACTGTTTATTTATAGCATTTCCTTAAGATTTTCACCAACAAGCGAAGATACCGCATTCCAGCCTCAAATATCATCTCACTTTCATCCAGTAATCACCCATTTGGTATGAATCCCAGGAGTATTCATGTTGTTGGGAACAAATGCAGTGTGTGTAAATACCATTTAGTTGTAGGGCCTTATGGTCAAAAAACCGTTACACTCGATTACATTGTCATGAACCAGCAGGGGAACAACCCACTCATCGGGTTATTTTATTATAAAAACATCTTTTTAAGCGACTAAGGTTTGTTTCCTTCATGTACCGCTCTCGCGCATACATGAGCGGTCGTAACCAGAGCCAAGTCCACCAACACATTCACCACCAGATTTACATGCTGGTAAAATATTACCAACCCTTTATCCCAACTAATACCTTCAGACCGCACAAGCGTGAAAACCAAGTTTGTTTACATAGACATAAAACACTTGAATGTATTGCTTTGCATGGGGTGCAAGTCACCATAAAGATCATGCATCGTCCCTCATTCGGGTGTCACAGATCTGACTGATGAGCTTTCGACTTCTCAAATGGTTCGCAATACACAAGGCACACTTGTTTAAAAGAGTGACAATAAACTTTCAGTTAAAAGAGTTTCCATAAAGTCATTTTTGCACACCTTAAGGCGAGTTTATAAACTCATTTACCAACCCGCCAAATATTCGTTTTCCCAAAACAAGTCTAAGAATTTAGCCAAACATGGCTTTAAAGATATGTTTAAGAGAAGATGAAAGATTCATAGACAAATGCAAATCAAATTCTACTTAAGTTAATGTTCTTGCAATCCTGACGAATGACTAAAACACCAAAACAAGTGGCTCAAAAGATGTAAAACGTGGCAGTAAACTAGAGGGAGATAAGAATTTAGGGGTTTGAAATGGAGGGCTTGGACTAGTATTTATAGGCAAGTCCCGGCTGGGAACACGGGCCGTGCTTGTCAGCGCACGGCTCGCGTTTGTCAGAAAGTCTACAAGAATATTCGAGTATCAGGGGAAAGGGTCGTGTGCGTCAGGGCACGGGTCGTGCCTTGCCAGAAGCCACGGGTCATGCTTGTAGGGACACGAGGTGTGCTTCTCAGATTCTAGAAGATGGCTTTTTCGGGCAGCAGATGTGGGAATACGGGCCGTGTCTGGGTGAACAACGACCGTGCTTGGCCAGAAATTACATAATTCAACATCTTTTCTTCATATTTGGTTTTTTTTTTTTTTTTTGTAATTTTGACCTATATTACTCTGAGAAACTAAAAAAGGAGACAATACAACTTTGTTTGTTGATAGTTAGACAGAATCATCCCATTTTGTGGGGAATATTTATTATAAAAAAATATATATTTTAGCGCATATCAATCTACCTTCCGACAACCGAGCTGTATGGAGTTAATGAGTTAAAAGAAGAAAATTGACATGGACAGACACATGTATACCTTCAAAGCTAGGCTTGTAACAAAAGGTTATACTCAGACTCAAGAAATTGTTATGAGGAAACCTTCTCGCTAGTAGCGATATTTAAGTATATCATGATTCTCTTTGTCATTGCTACGTATTATGACCTTGGAGATATGACAAATGGAGGTCGAGATAACCCTTTTCAATGGAAATCTAACCAAACACGTTTATATGTCTTAACTAGATGGCTATGTCGATGCAAAGAGTCCTGACAAGGTTTACAAGCTTAAGAAATTCATTTATGGATTAACGCAGACATCTCCAAGTTAAAATCTCTATTTTTACAAAAAAAATCAAAGAGTTTGGTTTTATAAAAAATGAAGATGAGCCGTGTGTTTACAAGAAGACAAGTGGGGGAGTTCTTACATTCGTAGTCTTGTCTATAGACGGCATACTATTCAATGGAAATGCCATTCCAACATTGTAAGACGTCAAGTCTTGGATTAAAAAGTGTTTCGAAATGAAGGACATTGACAATGTCGGATGTGTTCTGAGAATAAATATCTATAGAGATAGATTAAAGCGGCTTATAAGCTTATGTCAAAGTGTATATATTGGTAAGGTCATTAAATGTTTTTCAATGCAAGATTCCAAAGCGTGATTTCTTGCCCATGGCACACAGTATGATCCTAAATAAAATCAATGCCTGACAACGGACCTAGAGAAAAAAAAGGAAAAGGCTCCATATGCCTATGCTAAATGATCAATTATGTACGTGATGCTTGCACTATACCAGATGTATCGTATGCTTTGAGCATGGCAAGTATATATCAACAAAATCCAGGTGAATATCAGTGGATTGCAGTAAAGAACATTCTTGAGTATTTGGGTTTGTTCGGGTGTTCGTCCAACAAGCTCTAGTGACTGAGTTCATTGCCACCACATGTTTTGCTTAGCATGGTTAACTTATTGATCAATTATAAAAACCCTAAACACATTCCGGTTGGTTAATCTAGCTTTTTTGTAAATATTTGCATTTGGACTCTGATGGGTGATCTATGTTTTGGTCGATCCGTCCGTGCACGCGTTTTCGTTAAACCATATTTTGATTTTTAAACTCGTGTATGAAAGCCAACAGACGCATCTTTCATTAAATCTAGACATTGTTCTAAAAGGTCCGCATATCTATATATATCATTCGTAATAAATTCGTAGCCCGTTCCCCAATACCGGAGAATGGGGACTTCTTCATCGTACCACTTAAGCAGGATTCGTAAATGTCGAACGTCATTTAACCAATGGAGTCTAAGATCCCATCAATTTGGAGCTCTAATATGCACTTATTGCTAATGTGGCCAAGTCGACAATGTCATAGATATGTTTGATAAAAATCAGAATTTCATCTTTTAGTGTTTCTCCCTATAAATTGAACTACTAGATGAACTAGTTACTTTGATTTCATAAATTCCATAATGAAGCTGGATCTCAAAATAAAACATGTCATTAAAGTAAGCCAAAATGTTATCATTATCAAAAGCATAATGAAAACCACATTCACGCAAACGAAAACATAAATCATGTATCTATTCAAACTAGGTACATAGTAGATTTTGTCTAAATTTAAATACAGACCACTTGGAAGAAGTATGGAAGAATCTCGGATTGCCTTGACAACAACATAGTTTCCATTTCCAACATGAAGCTCGAAGTCGCTTGCTCTAAGTTCTCTAACTCTCTTTAGTCCTTGCAAAGAATTGCAAATATAAAGGCACATCCGGTTTAAACATCCAATATTTGCGTGAAAAAATAGTTTAGTTGATCAATATCAATAACCATCCAAGACTTACAAACCCTTTGTTGAAATTGTGGTTGTATTTTACAATCATCCACCGTGTTCTTGAAATTGTGTCAAACATGCCATATATATACTGATATGCACTTCTTGCAAATGTTATCATTGTTGAAACTGTGATTGTTACATTTTGCAATTACCTTTTGGTGAAAAATCTCCATCAAAGAAAAGCAACAAAGAAGAAGAAAGGGAAAGATAAGAAAGATGATGATGAAGACCATGAAAATGTTACTTTTATGACGAGTTCTAGATAGGCAATGGATGATATCTAGTTTCGGAAGACCCGATAACTGCCAACCAACAAAATTTAAACGCATATCGAATAAGGATAGAGGTATATTACAATGCCTCAAACCATTAAGTTCAAATAAATTCTCATAATCTTAGAAGCCACTACACTTGGTTAATCTAAAGCTTAGCATATTTAATGAGCTTTATTTATAAATTAAGTTTCATAACAAAAGTGGTTGGTCAAATGACCAATATATGGAAGAGGCAAGGAGCCAGCTCATGATCGATTCTCAAAATAAGAGTTCCAATCCCTTTGGGGACATGTTTGGAAGATCGTTAAAGATCACCCAAAGCACTTCGGTTCTACCAAAGTTCATGGTTATCAAGCCTCTAAAAGAACAAAGATAAGCAATAGTGAGGAGTATACAAATAGCACTCATGCATTTTGGATATCACTTGATAAAGATGGAAATGCTGTTGATGATAATATTCAAGTACAACAACCTTCAAATCATCCAATGGTGAAGGGCAAAGCCAAAACAATGGCTAAATTAAGGGGTAAAAGTTTCTCGTCATCCATTTACGAAGCCAAAAAGTTGAACCTCGGTGATGATTTGGTAGAGATAAAGCTGGTGAAGAAGGAAGTCAAACAACATCTCATGGAGTTAGAGGAAAAAAGTACTTTTATGGACACAACTCATATGACCCCATTCCAAAAAGCCGAACATGGGGCTTATTGTAACAAAATCGAGGATAAATAGAGCATGCCTCATTTCGATTAGTTTTAATTTCTAATTTTAGTTTGTTTTTGTATTATATTATGTAGCATTCTTGTTGTTTTAGGTATGTAGTATTTTTTTTTACATACTATAATGCAAGTTTATTATTATTTAATTATTTACTAGGTATTTATATTATTTTTCAAATAAAATGAATTATTATGTTACATACAAATAAGAAAGTAATGATGATATGGAATTAATGAGGTTGCATGTGGTAATTATGCGTTTGTTAGTGTTGGGACAAAAAATTACATGTAGGAAGAATGAGTAAACAACTAATTTGACATGCTGATTAAGTCAACAAGTATGATAAATAACAATTAGCGTTACGTACAGTCTTAATAGCATTTGCTGATTAAGTTAACAAGTATATATGAAACTTTTATACTTTTCTCGGTTACAACACTGATCAACTGATACAAAATTTCTTTTTAATGTTCATTTTTACTTCATTTGAGTGAGTTTTCTGTTTATTACAGGGATGTTCTTGTGGTAACCAGGATACCATTCTAATTAAATAGTGCGGGTTACATGTCTTGCAATATATAATTTAATGATTTATTCTTTCAAAGAAAATCACCATATATACTTGCTAGAGAGCAATGAGAGATACGACAAAAACAAGTTACTTTAACTTTAAAATTCAAACACATATAAAAATATATCTAGACATAATAAACAATTACTTCATAAACTTTAAAAAGAATTAGAAGATATAATAAAAGACCTTTTTCTATTATATTGTAAAAGGTAGTACGATTATTATATTGTAGATATTAATTGATTAATATAATATATTTAATGTAGAATATAACGTTAATTAATTAATATAAGATAAATATTCTGCTACACCCGCAAACAAAACGAATAAACGTGGTCAATGGCTTTGGCCCTTTATTGACATGCATGGCTGCCCCCAAATTCAAAACGAATAAACCGTTCTCGCAAGGTGACCGCCCCGTTTATATGTAATTAGGGATCTTTAAAAATTATGGGCCTTGTGTCTCCTTTTAAAAAAGCATAGGAAAAAGTTGTAGGAAAACCGTTCGTAAATTTAATTAAAATAAATACTTTTATTTAAGTACGATTACAACAAAAGGAAATCTAGTCTATTACAATACACGGAAAGGAAATTCTACTCTTATCAATACGATTACAAGGAAATAAAGGAAGTTACGATACAAGGAAATACATGAATTACTTTACAATTACAAGAAATAAGGAAATTACAATTACAAGAAATGAAACAAATAGACAAATGAGAACAGTAATTAAAGTTTAATAAGTTTGATAAAATGAAATAAAGTTTTAGAAAGATAAAATGTTGTATTAAATCTTGAAAGCGTAAAAAATCAAAGGAAGAAAACAAAGTTTTTGGCGAAGGATTCGGGTCAAAACCCGGGTCCCTTAAAACAAATTCCGGGTCTACCGAAGATCCGTTTTGTTTCCCAGGGTACAATCGCCTAAACCGTATTGTACGGCCGGGATAACTCTAAGCTTAAAAATACCTTTGAGTTCTCGAAGAACCTGACGAACAGGATGAATAATGGAAGAAGGAGAAGAAGAGAGAATTTTAGAGAGAGGAAGAATTCAGTGAATTCTGGTGTGTTTTGCCCCAACTAATGAGGCTGTATTTATAGTGGTGGGAATTCTTGTTGAGCACTCAAAAGTTAATTCGTAGTCAAACTTTGCATTAAACGTCTTTAATGCAAATTGATTTCTAATTAACGCGGAATTACCTTAATTAGCTCAAAACGCGTTTACAGCTGTCAATCCGGAGGAATCTCCGCGTAACAGCTGTTTCCGGAAGAACTGATCTTCCGGTTCAACTTCCGCTTGAACTCCAAGCGGAGCTCCTTTTCCACTTGAACTTCAAGCTCCTTTTCCACTTGAACTTCAAGCTGGATTTTTTCCGGTTGAACCCAGTTCCGCTTGAACCTGTTTTCCGATTTAACTCAAGTCCGCTTGAACCTCTCTGCCCACACCACACAGGTCCGCTTGGACTTTAACCGGAACACCTTCCGGTTGAACCCAAAAACAATAAGTGCGCCATCAAAGCGCAACATTGCGCCTCATACGCCCACGTCACGTGCGCGCGCGTGTGCGAGTGCTAGTTAGGGGTGCTTCGCACCCCTCAGGGTCCAAGGGATGTGTCCTACTAAAGGAAACAATAGTTGGTAAGGTTCCCACCTTATAAACCACTTTTGGTTTCAATCCCCAACCAATGTGGGATGAGTTAACATGCTATACTTAGCATTTTTCTCTCTAATTTTCGCAGCTTCACTAGTTGCGAGACCTCAACTTTGAGCTTCGATATCTCATTCATACGAGCTCGGATTTGGACGTGGTTTGATGCGTTGGAAATCCCTCACAACGTACTACACAAACCTATAAAATACAGAGGCAACAACCTATGTTATCTATATTTTATTTTAGTCCAAAGTTGGTGAAAAACTCATTTTCACACTTAGTGAAAAAACACATTTTTCACTAGTTTTTCTCCCAAAATTCCAACAAAAGTTTGCTTGAACACGGCTCGATTACAAACGAGCATAGCCGGCTTGTCTGGTTTGTAGACGAGTCAAGATCAGCTTGACTCATGGCTCACTCATTAGTTGGTTCAATGGCTCGTTAATCCGAAGAGTCCATTGCATGATATGGGGGTTTAAGCTGGAGATTAAATGAAACCATTGTATTGATTTTAGGGTTATTGACTTCAAATAATTCTAACTATCACTTTTTGACCAATAACACTCCCAACTAACGAATTTCCCTCTGACACTCCCAACTATCGACATATTTTCCTCCACCACTCCCTCCGTTAATTTTCTTTAACCATGTTAGTCATTTGCCTATGTGGCCACAAGCCACGTAGACATCCACATAATCATTTTATACCATGTAGGACAGCCACATAAGCAGCTGACTAACGGAGTTAAAGAAAATTAACGGAGGGAGTGGTGGAGGAAAATATATTGATAGTTGGGAGTGCCAGAGGGAAATTCGATAGTTGGGAGTGTTATTGGCCAAAAAGTGATAGTTAGAATTATTTGAAGCCAATAACCCTTGATTTTAAATGTGGAATGGCATATTCGTCTAAGACTAATTAAAATTAAACCACGATAGTGATTGAAGCATAACGACAATCCTTTAAAATTTGTAAAATTAAATAGAGTGAAGATCAAGCTTCTGAAAAGTTTTGAAATCGGCATAATTGTTGGTCTTGTTGTACGGGAGTCATTTAAATCTATTCACTTGTCAATCTATTCACTTATCAAGATGTATGAAGATCTAATTGTGTAGATTCAGACACTTGGTTGATGATGATAGAGGTTTGCAAGCTTGAGTTGATAAAATCTACTTTGATCAAGATAAACATTTGACAAGGGTGTTAGGCATGGCTGGTCCTGAGAATTTAGATGCTCAGGGCGCGAGTCGAAAATTTGCTACCTGTTAAAAACTTTGTTTAAAAACTTTAAATATTACAACACAAAATTTTAAGGGTTTGGAACCTAGTCAAGCTAAGCGGCTCATCCCTACGCCGATATTATTAAATAAATAATAAGTTTCAAACTTACAGTTAAATTACAACATATAAATCATCTAAAATGATTTTCATTATCTTCAAACATTCTATCAAATTCGTTTTCATTTTCATCAACATTATTTTCCTCAACATTATAGTCTTCAACATTATTATCATCAACATTATTCTCATTACCATTACTATCATCAACTTTATTTTCACTAATATTATTGTCTTTCATATTCTTTTCATCAACATTTTCTCCACTAGTATTACCTTCATGTCTAAAATATTTTTTTAAAGATCCTTGTAAAGATTGAGTAAGTTTTGTTGTTGTTTTTTTTCTTTCTATTTTGGGCACCAGATGGTTGTACACGAGGGGCATGATATCAATGACAAAAATATATTTAAAAGTAGAATAAATGGAACAATATCACCTGATGAATAATGACTGATGTGATGTTGTGTTCTCTTAGTTTGAAAAATAATAAGATTGTCGTTCGCAATTGATGCCCCATTCCAATTTGATGCTCAGGGCTGTAGCTCATCTGGCCCATGCCCAGGGCCGGCCCTGGTGTTAGGATAATTCGACAATTTTGTTCTATCGCAGTGACTCTGTGATAGAAGATTTGGTTTTGTTCTATCACAATACCAACTTCGATATAAGGGCTTTGATGACTCTATCACATCCTCTGCGATGTTTTTATATAAAAGTCAACTGTTTGGGGTTCGAGTTAATGATAAGGTTGAAGTCGATCTCCACATCAATTAATCTACACATCAATTAAGTTCAAGCTAAGGTTAAGCTTCAAGTTAATTAATTCCATGTTGAGTTTATTAAATCCATATTGAACTAATTAATTAATTTGTTTAAAATTAGTATATTTACTAGAGGCGGCTAGGAGAGCATTAAACTCTATAAATAGATCGAACACCTAGCCTCCATTTGTAATTATGAGTCTTAAGAGTTAGGTTTCCAACTGAGAGTCTCCAACTTATGAAGATCCCTCTTAGGGTAATTGTAATACTCTCCCTGAGCTAGCTCGGGAGAGTGTTTGGGATCGCGGGATGCTCGGGAACACCATGACGTGGTGCTCGGGGAGGTTGCTCGGGAGAGGGCCACGGGGGTGGGGCACCGAGATGAAGTAGCTCGGGAGAGGGCCATGGGATTGTGGGTCCCCCTACTTTGGGGTCTCGGGATGCTCGGGAACACCATTACAATCAAAAAGTGTGGTTTGGGAAAAAATGAGGTGGCACCTCAAAAATGCTTGGGGTCGCGAGGTCGCGGGGTGGGTATTACAATTACCCTTAGAGGGGGTGAGAGCTTTGAGAGATGTATGTATGTATACTTTGTAACATTTCGGTGATTCGGTTTTTCGATTTTTGACCTGATTTTTGTACCCGTGATCGATAATCAAATATAGAGTTATGTTTATTATGATTTTATTATACTTATCTCATGTTTGTTGATCCATTATTATCTTCGTTGATCGATTTGATGTTCAATTTATTACTATTTCAGATTTTACCGTGAGCGCGTCGTTATTTACGTTTAACCGAATTCGAGCAATCTAAGCATGTATGAGGCTTGTGTGTAATACTAGTTACACACACAAGTATATACAAGTTAAGATGTGCGAAATTTCAAGGTTTAGAATGCAAACGGCGAATGTTCGGTAAATCCCGCGCGATTTCAATTTTTTAACCGGGAGAACACGTTTTTGAGTTTCGCATGTCAATTTTATCACATTTATGAGTCTTATAATCACAAATCATGTCATGAGCCATCACACACTATATAAAGTCATGAAACATTGGTGAATTGCTTAAAAGTGATACGTACGCAAAACTGACCAAAAACGTTGTATGTGCATTATTTTAACAACCGTAATTCGTTATGTGATATTTTTATGCTCGTTTTGATTGGATTAAATGTGGTTAGCATGTTGTTAATAATAAAATAGAGAAAATAGGAGAAAACGGGGCTCAAATCGGGCAAAAACACCGATGAAACGGGAACGAAAACGGACCGCGCGACACCGAGAGGGGTGTCGCGGTACGTGAAGGAGCCTAGTGGGGGCTTCCCGATACGATCATCGACATCGGGTCGGGACAAACCTAAAAATTCCCTATAAATTCATGTTTTCAAGCTTAGATACGTGTCAGTTTTCATCCTATTTGGTATGTTTTCTCAAACCATGCTTCTACCTTCTTACATCCTTCCTTCTACTTGACCAAGATCTGAATTTTATGTGTTTATAAGGCTATGCATGAAATCTAGGGTTTATGTAATCAAAAATATAATTTTTATGCATAAAGTTTATATTTTTCTTGTTTTTATGTTAGATCTTTACGGATCTTAGATATGCATGAAATTTGATGCTTAGATCTTCATAAAAATGTCATCTTGGATATACATCTAGGGGTTGAACTAGAGAAATCATCATCACGATTATAGATTTAGGGTTTTGTTAAGCAAAGATGTGATTTCATGCATGAAACTTGTATTTTTCTTGATTTCTATGTTGGATTTTTGTAGATCTTAATCATGGATGAACTTTGATGCTTAGATCTTCATAAAAATGCCATCTTGGATATAGATCTAGGGTTGGTCATGACATTTGGAAATCTAAAAAGTAGATCTAGGGTTTTGACATGAAATGTTGTAATTTTTATGATGATTTGGTGATGAATGATAATGCCTGTTAGATTTTGTTTGCATGCATGTATAGATCCATGAATGATGACATTTCTATGATATATCATGTTATATCTAGGTACATCATGCATGTTTTGATGATGTAACATGATGAAAATAGGATTGTGCATGAAAAATAACAATTAAATTAGGTTTAATTTGAAAATAAATAATTTTGCATGTATAAAATAATTGTTAGGGAAAAATCATGCTAGATCTTACATGTATAATATGATGTGTAAATTTTTAGGTTTAAAAATAATTATTTATTATCATGTTTGGCTCTATGTTATTCCATGAATATATATATATATATAGTAGGATCATGTGAAAACGCATATATTTTGTGAAAACGCGAAAATCATCTTAAAACCAACATAATTTTTTTCATACGTTAATATATTTTTTAAAAATTTTAACCAAAAGTCTTATAATTATGTTATCTTTAATTCTATAAAAACAAAAAATAAAAAGTTAACAGTTTTTTATTTTTTATTTTTTCTGTGATACACATGTGTACCAAAAAAAAACTCATACTCTAGTATGAGTTAATATTTGTTTTCTCTAAGACACACCATATGTGTTATATTTCTGTCATTTTTTTGTGTTGTTTTTAATGATACACATGTGTACCACACCAAAAAAAACCCTCATATACGTGGTATATATTACTAGTTTTAAAAGGAAATTGCACCATAAGTCTTATAGTTATGTTATCTTTATATCTAATGAAAAAATAACACTTTATAACTTTTTTTAATTATATGTTGCACATGTGCACTATGTTTCATTAACATTAGTACCATATATATCTTAGTGTTTTTAATATGTTTTCAACATAAGAAGTGTTTTTACACATGATAATTCGTTTTTGTGCAGTAGTAATGATGATGGTACTAATGTGTATCACACGGAAAAAAAAAGCCGTTAATTTTTTTTAATATTTATTTCCAGAATTGAAGATAACGTAATTCTAAGACATTTGGCGCCAATTTTATGAAAAAAACATTAACGTATGAAGAAGTTATGTAGGTTTTAATATTGGTTTTCGCGTTTTCGCAATATAAAGAGTTTTCGCAGGATACTTCCCCTATATGTATATGTATATATATATATATATATATATATATATATATATATATATATATATATATGAAGAAGATCATTGGATACCCCCCTAAGTATTGGAAAACCTGAAAACCCAAGCATTTTAGGATAATACCTATATAATATTTTTTATATGTCAAAATTTGATTTGAAATTACCTTATTTATCTCTCTTTTCATATCTCTTTAACGTATAATAGAAAAAAAACCTAGTAATTGTTTGTTACACCTATGTAACTATAGCGTTAGTGATTACACCGGTGTAACAATAATGATTATGTTACACCCGGTGTAACCTTTTTAAATAAGGTGCATTTTTTGTGCATTTTCTTGTTCAGAAGTAGTGTTACACTTACATCGTTGTAACTTGGTTTTCCAGGTTTTTCAAAAATATAGGTTTTTCACTGAACCTCTCTCTCTCTCTCTCTATATATATATATATATATATATATATAGGTTTAGGTTCAGCTAAAAAAACCATTTCACCTAAGAAGGCTAGGAAGCAATCACGTGCTGACATGTGTATATAACACACTAACACAATGCATAAAAAGTAAAATATGTTGACACACTAACACACTGGATACAATGTGTTAGTGTGTTATTGTCCACGTGTCAGCTTGTGATTGCTTCCTAGCCTTCTTAGGTGAAAGTGTTATTTTAGAATAACTTTACCCTATATATATATATATACATACATACATACATACATACATACATACATACATACATACATACATACATACATACATACATACATACATACATACATACATACATACATACATACATACATACATACATACATACATACATACATACATACATACATACATACATACATACATACATACATACATACATACATACATACATACATACATACATACATACATACATACATACATACATACATATCTCAATCCTAATAAAGCAATAAAATGATTGTCACATGTCTTCGTTTTAGAGGGTCCACATCACCACTGCCACATGTCAAACTCATAATCAATTACAAAGTTAGTAAATCACCAATTAAAACTAATTAGAAATTTTGTCCAAATTAAATTTTTATTTCAAAACAAATGACAAAATTAATGTAAATTTGATAAATTTACTCAATTTTTTGAGTCTTTTTTTTTATAAATTAATCAATAATTTGTCAATTATAATAAGTTTTTTTAATTATTTTATCATTTATTGTTTTATAAGGATTTCACGTCAATTATAATTTTCAAATCTCTCAATCGTTTTTTATTTATTAACTTACATTAGTTAATTTAATGACAATTCATAATCAATTTATCTGATCTCCATAATCAACTCCCGTTTTTTATTTGAATTACTTTCATGTTCATTCAACTTCTTTTCGACAATCGCTGTTGTTACTTTCTACATCCTTGTTGTTACAGCGATGTAACAACATTCTGTTTTATTGTCACAATATGTGTACAATAACAAGATTTTCATACTACAACACCCTAATCAAATAATAGACAAAGTTAGTCATAACACCCATGTAATATAACATAATAGACAAAGTTAGTCATAACACCCATGTAATATAACAATACTGTAATACTGCAACAACCACATTAGGGTAAAATTACAACACTGTAATACTGTTACAATACTGTAACTTTTTCTGTTTCAAAACTTCAGTACACATATGTAAAATTATTGTTACACATATGTAACCTTCAATTTTTTCTTGAAAAATATACATGAAATTATTGTTACACGAATGTATATTACACAGTTGTAACAAAATTTGTATACGTTGATTAGTTATTGTTACAGTTGTGTAACAATCGTTACTCTGGTGATAAACTGGTGATCAACGATTTTTTTTCTTTTATAAATTTAGTTTGTTTTTCTTTTCTAAAATTTGGTCTGAAAATAAAAATTAAAGGAGAGAGAGATATATATTTTAGGAAAAAGGAGATTGAGAGAGAGAAATTGATTAAAACTTTTATTAATAAAAATTTCATTTGTCTATTATGGCCTTCATTAAACCTCCCAAATTTATCATCTTGCGCTTATTTGATCTCAACCATTAATTTTAAATCAATGGTTAGAAAGCAGTGGCGGACATAGGGTGGTTCAAGGGGTGGCACGTGTCACCCCTTAAACTTGTACGCGCAGTGGAAAATTTTGGGAATTTTTCGAATTTTTTAGATTTTATCACCGTGTGTCACCTCTAAAATTTTTTTTTATGTGTTTCTAGTTCCGCCCCTGTTAGAAAGTGGTTATCCAGGTTTTCTAAAAATTAAGGGTATATATGTATATATATATATACATATAACATCGATTGTATAACATCGATTTTTTAGTTCAGGGCTAAAAAATGGTTAAGAAATCAAGGATAGTTTTTTTTTAAATTTCCGATAAAATATATTTATTTCTCGTTCTCGGAAATGTACATATGTAAAAAAAACATGGTGAATTTACATATGTATAAGAAAAAAACTAGGTGATTTACATATGTAAAAAAGGAAAAAAGTTTTAAAAAAAATTATAAAAAAATCTGCTAGGCGGTTCTTTTTTTTTCACCAAAACTAATAAAAATGTATGTAGAATCCATTTAAAAAATAAAAACAATTTTTAATATTGTCCGTGTACGCTTGATAATCACGCAATATCTTGCCACCGTATTTTTGGTAGCAAAATGGTGTCAAAAGAGCAATTGTCACCATTTTGCCACTAAAATATGAATGGTGTCAAAAAGACAATTGTCACCATTTTGCCACCAAATATGTTGTGAAAAAACCCTTTGTACACACAAGTCATAATCACGCAAGTTATATTAAATAATCACGCAACACAAGTCATAATCACGCAATTTATATTACATAATCACGCAAGTTTTACGAAGACGAACTTAAAAAAGTTTTGCCACCAAATATGTTTTGGTAGAAAAATGGTGTCAAAAAGGGAATTCTCACCATTTTGCCACGAAATATGTTGTGAAAAAAGCCTATATACACGCAAGTCATAATCATGCAAGTTATATTATAATCACACAAGTTTTACGAAGACGAACTTAAAATTTTCTTTTTGCCACCAACTATGTTTTGGTAGAAAAATGGTGTCAAAATGTTAATTGTCACCATTTTGCCACTAAATATGTTGTGAAAAAAAATATATACATAAGCACGCAAACTTTATTTTATAAGCAATTGCCACCATTTTGCCTTGTGAAAAAAATGTACAGGTCATAATAACGCAAGTTATACATAATCACGCAAGTTTATTTCATAAGCAATTGTCACCATTTTGCCATCAAATATGTTGTGAAAAGATGTACAGGTCATAATGATGCAAGTTATACATAATCACGCTTATACATAATCACACAAGCTTTATTTCATAAGCAAATGTGACCATTTTGTCACCAAATACAATAATCACGCATGCTTTATTTCATAATCCCGCAAACGTCACCTAGACGCATAGTCGAGTTCTAAAAAAAAGTTTTTTAACTTCAAAATAGTATAGAAATACTATACTCGAATTAAAGAGAATTAAATACTCGATTTTATGGTGTTTTTTTTTTTAAACCGATGTGATATGAAAAAGTTATAGACGTTTATAAAGATGGAGGGAACTTTTTTATAGGTTATACCAATTTTACCCCTCTAGGTTATTTGCACCCTTAATTTTTTTGTTTTGCATCTGGAAATGTTACATATGTAACAAGACCGCTTTTTGAGATTAAAAAAAAATCCCCGATGCGTTTTTTTGATTTTTTCCACCTAGGGGTAGCCTATAACCTAAAGAATCACCATAAAAAATTGAAGGAAAAAAAAAACTTTTTGACCCCGTTTTTTAAGAGTTTCGAAAGTTTTCCTAACTCGGAGTGGTTTTCATTTTATCCTTTCTCTCTCTCTCTCTCTCTCTCTCTCTATATATATATATATATATATATATATATATATATATATATATATATATATATATATATAGGGAGATGATCATTTGAGAACCAATTGGGTTTGAGAACTTTTGAGAACTATTCTGAGCCACAAGTTATATATAAGGAAATCCCCCCCCCCCCCCCCATGAATTTGAATGCTTCCCCCCTGAAAATTAGTGGCTTAGAATGGTTCTCAAAGAAAAAAGTTCTCATTTGAACCTAACCCTATATATATATATAATGTCGTAAATATAAATAAATAGTTTTGTTAATTATTAGTTGCTGGCGTATGACTTTATTTTTAGAATTGGTCCTTAATTAAATCCGTATGTTATCACTTAAAAAAACCACAACATGTCATTGAGTCGATTATGTCATGTCGTGTCGAATCGAGTCACGATAATTATTTATTTATTTATTTATTTATCTATTTATTTTTGGTTTCATCTCGATCGAACGTCAAGGTGATCTCCGGACTTGATTCTCATCCCGCTATCGTTGGCCTTTCTCTTTTCACGACACTACTATCATGTGAGTATTAATATCCCCTTTTTACTTTATTGATTTGGGGTGTAACGTGTACTAGTACTCGAACTCTAGAATGATGCACTTTACTCTAAAACTATATGCGTATTCTGTGAACGTTATGTGTTACTCTAGTATGACAAACTTGTGACACTTATTTGTTATAATTGTGAACGACCTCTAGAATGACCTCATGTGACATTAAATGTAAATATCCGGAGTTTAAATGCTAGATCTATCGTTGTGACGACCCACCTGACTTGACTGGTATTTGGCATCGGGTGATTGGTAACCTTACTGTCAGGGTTGGCTCATACACCTTTTGTTTACTCTATTTCATATTTTGTTTATCGTACTTGGTTTACACTTAACCAATGTTTTAAAAACCGGTTTTTTAGTTGAACCGGAAAACCTTCCGGGACCGGTTCGACCGATCGCACCGGTTCGACCGATCGGACCGGTTAGACCGACTGGTTGAACCGGTTAGGGGATTTATATATTTTTTTTATAAAAATGCTAATAAACTTGTACACCCCAACAAAAGTAGTTAAAATACAATTATAATCCACTCAAAAATAATATCAAATATGTATTTCATAAGAAAATATAAGTTTTAAACTTTAAAAAAATAATAAAAAATAAAAAAAAGTTAAAATAAATAAAAAAATCAGAAAACCGGTTGAACCGGAAAAAAACCAGAAAACCGGCCGGTCTAACCCGGTCCGGTTATTGCCAAAAAACCGGGATATAAAAAACCGGTGAGGAGGGCGGTTCGCGGTTGAACCGGCCGGTTCGAACCGGTTTTTAAAACATTGCACTTAACTCATGGGACGCATGCTTTTAAACTATGATACTCTATTAAACCTATGTTTACTCACCAACTCTTGTAGTTGACTCGTATGTTGTACATGTTGCAAGTAATGATGTTTGATCGTGTTGCTTATCATCATAGGATCGCATGGACCTTAGTTGACCTTATAAAATAATTTGTGACTGTTATGATTATGACCTTTAAGTTTGTTTTGGTAAATGTTTGATCGTTGTATGAACCGTGTTTGATCTTTATGAAATGAAATGGGCGTAATTAAGTATATCGCAACATAAATTAGTGTTGTGTGAATCTAGACAATCATAACACCCCGACATATTTTACCGTCGATTGGGGTGTGACATACTTGTATGTATGATTTCATTGTAAGCATTTGGTTACATGTAATCATTCAACTTCTATCAAATGAAATCATCTCTACTTCATTTTATACTCTGTTTTGATTATCTCCTAGACATCATCTCATCCCACTTACGAAACAAGGAAAAAATATACATATACAACTATTCTTTAAATGCTACAATGTACAGAAAGGTGAAAATTTAGCAGCTCACATGTTATATATGTATCAACGCAATAATTAAAAGTTAAAAATGTTACCTCAAACAAGCCCTTTTACAACAAGATCAAATTCCTTAATGGAAAACTTGCCAAATTTTCAGCTTCAAAAGTACGAAGACACAATCTTTTAAGACACCGGTAATTCTTCTTAAACATCATAAAAGATCTCCCTTCTGGAAACTTTATTCGCTTGCATCTTTGTAATCCAATCAGTCTTGAAATTGTGTGTTGTATTTCATGGTCATTCTTTCGATATTGAATTCTCTGAGATTCAGTTGCAATTTTAGCATGACTTTAAAATTCAACTAAAGTCAAATTAACATTTGTACATAGCTATTCAAATCTGGACATCATCAACATCAAACCAAATATATACCTGAAAAACAGTGGCGAAGTTTGAAAATATCAAGTGGGGGGTCGGGATCTAAATTTTTTTTTCCTAACGCCAATTTTTAGCTAAATGGGGGGTCGAAACCGAAGTATATCAAAATTTCTACACGAAAATTATATACCCCCTGCATCGCAAAAAAAAATTTGGGGGGTCGGACGCCCCCTCCCGCCCCTTAAAAGCTGCGCCAGTGCTGAAAAAAATGGACTTTCATGTCCACTACACACAACCTTATATCTGAGGAAACACTGTAGATTCTCTACATTCTTTTAATATTTTTTGAAAGTGGTTCTGAGTGAAAGAGAAAGAGAATGTAATGATAATGATATAAAAAATATTATCTAATTTAAATAAAAAAAACTATAATATTTTTTAATTAAATTATAAGGATAAAAATAAATAACATAATATGAATATATGAATGCTCTTAGCAATTCTTTCTCCATCATTAGCACAAAAGCCATCATCATATACACAAACAACACAAGCATGACACTTCACATAATATATCCATCTAACTTTACACTGACCACAAATAGCACCACAATTACAAAAATAAACATAACAATACAGATTATTAGGGATATTTAATAACAAACATGAAATCCCTATAAGCAACATCCTACACAGCTACACTAGTAATTCCATCTAAATACATAAAAACTAACTAGCACAAGGATATTACATAAATAATTACAGATTATTGTAAAAATCAACTAGCACGGGTAACATATAAATAAAAATCAGACTCAAGCACAAATACTATACTTAATTCTATAGCTAAATGATTCAAAATAACATGTCAATTCAACTCAAACATTCATAGCACATTGTCTCTTTCATAGCGGAAACATGATAAAAAAGATTACGACAATAAAAATATCAAAAATTTATTTATTTTTTGAATGGCGGTATTTTATTAAATACAAACTAACTCAACAAGAGTTAGGAAAAATTACATCAAAAGAAAAGGATTATACACCCCAACAAAAATTCACTTTTGCTTGACTATTGTTATAGACAAACCAAATAAAGGAATAATAGACAACATTGTCAAACAACTCGCTCTTCCGAGCTTTGAATGGTTGAAAAACAATATGATTTTGCAACCTCCAAATAGCCCCTAAGCCGTATAAAGGATAGAAAATGATATCTTTCTTTTTTCTCGAGCAGTGAGGATTCTCAACCGAATAAAAAGTAATTCAAGGAGTATCGTGAACGAGCCAATTGATATCTAACCAAGCAAAAATCCGGTCTAAGACTTTCGTAAACACATCAATATAACCAAAGATATGAGATACCGATTCGACATGAAAAGTGAAAAGTGGACAAAGAATTGAATCAATCTCAATGCCCCGATGGGACAAGTTAACACGCGTCAAAAGCTGGTCAAGAAAAAGCCTCCAAACAAAAATGTTAACCTCCTTGGGGACATACCAAATCCATTTCGTTTCAAAATCACCGATGGGAAAAATATGCGCGATCAATATGATTATGGACCTCCATAATCGTGAAAACAGAATCACCATCAAGATCTCAAATCCACGTCATCGCTATCAGCCTCCAGCTGAACCTCTTGTAAAACCGTCATAAGATCATTCAATTGTTCTTCTTTGGCTCCACCTCTAACCGAACGACACCAAAACCAAACCCAAACCAGGATCATCACAATAGTTACTAATAGCTAGACACTATCCTTGTTCAATGTTAGAGCAAACAAACAGGAAATGGATGGCACAACGGACGATCACCCACCCATATTCCTTCCAAAATTTAGTCACATTACCGTTTTCAACACGTTCGCGAAGAGCATTAGAATTAGAAGGAAACAAAATCTAAGTAATATCAAAAATTTATCACTCTAATCAAATTTTTTAAGAACAAATATCAACATCGGATACTAATTTAATACTTAACTCTATAAAAACATTTTTGAATTCGAAAACAATCCTAAAACAACCAATAAACTAATTAATCTAATAAAAAAATCGTATAAAACGGAAGTCTCAAATAAATTTACCTTGAACACGATCATCATTATTCGAAAAGTCAAACATCGAAAATTTTAAAATCGATAGCATCCTCAAATGTGTTTACATGGATCGGTTTTCAATTGATTTCGACAATTGAATGCCCTAGTGATATTTAGATATTGATTTTGAAATATTCTTCGCGAGAATGAATAATCTTATGATTGAAGGCATTACCCTAAGAAACTGCATAATGTAAAAATATGATGTACATTTTTCTATTGCTTCTCACGCAACTTGACTTAGAAAAAACTTTCATTCCATTGTGTGTGGTATGGGTGTGTGTTTTTTTTCTTTTTGTTATATGCAATTCATCATCAAAAACACACATATTAGGTGAATAATTGGAAGTAGACCCATCCTTCACCTAACGTGAAGTGTAACCCTTTCACATTGAAAATTTGAGATTTAAGATGTTCATGGTTAAATACCATTATATAAACATGATCAAATCTTTTGTTTTTTATACTAAATTATTTGGACCCGGAAAAAGTTAATAATGTAATGTCATACACTTTAACTTTAATTTACATGTGAATTCCTTCAAGTTAAACTACATGGTTTTGGTTAAAAACGATACAAATTAAAATAAGATAAACTTTTTTTTTTACTTAATTCTGATACTTCGGTTCTTTCTTTTTTTCTACGTTTTTTTAACAAATTTCTAGATTTTTTATTATAAATACAGAAACATATATGCACTTTAGAGTTTATTGGATTTGAACCACCAACCTGACTATGAAGGTGTGACGTACACCACTTAACCATTAAGATGTCTCTTAGAAAAAAAACGTATTTTTTTTCTATTTTAAAACTTATTTTTTTCTATTTTCTGTTCATTGAATTCAATATATCTCGCACATACATTCATCATTCATGTAATGTTACAGGTTGTAACAAAAAAATGAGAGGTCTTGGGTTCAAGTCTCACTTGTAACAAAAAATAAATAAATGGGGTTACAGATTGGGGCAGGGGGTGGTCTCACCTATGGTGAGTTTCCTCCTAAGGGGGATTGAAGATGATCGGGTGGATGATGTAATGTCCCCGTCAGTGATCCAAATATGTGTTTCAAAAAAACATGTAATGTTATTAAATTCAATTCATTTTGCTATTTTGGCCTCACAATATAGCTGGACGTCCAGTATTTTGTCATTTGAGTATAGTGGATTAAAAAGGTAATATATTAAGTAGTTTAATATGCATGCAGATATCGAATTTAGTAAGATAAATAAGAACAACGATAGTGAATTTAAAATAAATAATTTTGTTTATGAAATAGAAGAAAAATAAGAAGAAAAAAATGTGATTAAGTCACTTGGGTAAAAAGAAAGAATCCAAAAAAGTTTGTTTCGATATTATTTTATATGGTTTGTAAATAAAAATAACGTAGTTTTGAAGTGTGTCATATGTAACTAGGTATGTGTAGTTTATGTATAAATTTAAATATAGCAATTTATTTGAAATGAGTATTTATTCATGGCCTTAATTATAGTATATATTTTTTTTTGAACGGTCAACTAAACGAGACCTGAACTTGAATCGGGAAGCCCAATGGCAAAAGGCCGTCATCGACGTCCAAGCCCATTAGTCAACCAGTTCCAGAAAAAACCACCTCCGCAAGCGGCCAGGTGGAAAACATGTTAGCTCAAAGACTCGAACTCGTGACCTTATGTTTACTAGTCATCCCATCATCGCCTATACCACTAGGACAAAGCCTAATGATGAGGATTTACAAAAGTGATGGTTATTGTCTATTTACAAAAATGATGAAGATTCAAATCTTTATAAGTGTAAGGTTGATAGTTTTGATGGAAAAATTTGTTAAAAGAAATTGAAATGAGTATTTAATAATCCCCAAAAAGGATATGGATGATGCTTATTAATAATGGACCAAACGCCAACTAATTATGGGTGCTTGAATTGGATAACAAAATTAATCTAGAAATGAAACCCAATCAACAAACGAAATATACACCAACGAGCAATTGTCTCAATGGTATCTGCGAAAGAATTGAGTTTCAGACTGAGAGGTCAGGGGTTCAATCCTTACAGGGGATTTTTCTGATAGTTTCCCCCTGAACTGGTGTCTTGGTTGAGTGCAGGACTGATGTACGAGCTTGTTTATAAAGGACGTACCAGTCACTGTCACCCCAGAAGTGGAGATGATTGAGTGGATGGATAATACCCACTGTCACCCCAGAAGTGGAGATGATCGAGTCGATGGATAATGCCCCCGTCAGTAATCTGAAATCACCGTTTAAAAAAAAACGAAATATACCAAGTAACCACTCACAACGATATAGGAATAATGAGTAAGGGGAGTGGGTCCATAATAAGATTTATTTAAAAAAGTGTTTTGAACACTTTTTTAATGTGTATACCTAGAAGAAAAATATAGACTTAACATATCTAATATCTTCTTGATGAAAAATTTTAATATTAGGTAGTCAACATGTCAATAGACCAATCCAACCTCTTTTAATTTCACTCCTAAATATACTTTACCTACTTTATTTTCAAATTGTAATTTCATTTTTGTTAGTTTAAACGTTATAAAAAAAAAAACAATGAAAATAATCTTGGCACACTAAAGGGTTTGTGACTTTATATTGTAAATGAGTTGAGCAAGAGTTCTACATTCATAGTAAATATTAATGTAAGTAGTAGAGATTTAAAGAGTCTACTAGTTAAGTCCTCTAAAATAAATGAATAAATCTTTACACTATGTTATAATTGTTGCCACCATACTTTGTTTCTTTATTATTAAATCAAATGCAAAATAGTTCTATTATTTAAACCTTTTTTTATTATTTTCATAATGTAGCTTTACCTTTTATTTATTATATCAGTTAAGGAAAAAACTAACAATATAAATGTATCAGGCATCCTATTTAATGTTTTTAATTCTAAAGTTGATATAAAGTGAGCTTGAAGACATAGATTCATTCATTTCATGATAGATTTGATAAAATTTCGAGGAGAAAAGGACATCAAAACCTAACTTAAAGTAGATGCAATTTGTCATTTGAGAGTTATTTTTTTACCTTCAAATTTACTTTTGCATCTAATCATATTCTTATACAACCAAATATACCTTTTTTAAGGTTTATATCACAATTTCCTTTTCTTTTTTTAACTTTTATATACCTTTTAAGAATTTTAAATTCTTTTTTACATAGATATAAAAGATTATGACCAATCACACGTAATGCAATGAGCTTAAAAGTATATTTATAAAACATAATGTTGAGAAATTATCCACAATTCTAAAGTTTCGGTTGGTTTTAATAACTTGTTAAAACCTTAGGGACTAAAGTTGTCATCGGGTGAAAGTGTGGGGTGCAAAGTGTAAGTTGTTTGTTAGTCGTTGGTGTATATAGGTTGGGTTTGTTTTCGATTGTTGTTAACTTTTCGTTTCAATTCTCTGCTTGTAATCTCTCTCAAATCGTTATCAATAAAGTCTTAATCGATTTCGTTTGAATATTCATTGATTGTCTGAGTGTTTGTGAGTGAATCGCTATCGAATTTTAACAAATGGTAACAGAGCCACCGATCAGCTCGTTCTTCAGCTCCAGCAACTTAAATTCAAAGAAATCGACGATTCAAATTAAGGCACAATTGTTGCGATCAAGGTCAGTGAAGGTTTAATGGTGTCTGCAAAGTATCAGGTGGAAAAATTCGACGACAAGAATGATTTTATCCTGTGGCGTGTAAAAAATAAGGGCACTGCTGGTATATCAGGGTGTTGTAGACGCATTGAAGGGCGATTCCGGTAGGCCTAAAGGCTATGAAGATGCAGATTAGCAAGATATTATTGAGAAGGCACACAGTTCTCTTATCTTGAGCATTGGGGATCAAGTATTGCGTGAAGTGGCCAAGGAAACCACCGCTGCAGGAGTTTGGTCAAAATTGGAAGCTTTGTATATGACAAAGTCTTTGGCAAATCGGTTATTCTTGAAGAAGAGACTCTATACATTCAAGATGTCATTAGGTACAAGTTTAGATAATCATCTTGATGAGTTTAACAAGTGTTGTTAGATCTTGAAAATATAGAGATAAAAATTAAGGATGAAGATCAAGCAATACTGCTTTTGACTTCACTCCCTAATTCTTATGAACATTTTGTTGATACTCTCATTTATGGGAGAGAAGATTTAGCTATGACAGATGTTCTTGCAGCCTTGAATTCAAGAGAGTTGAATAAAAGGCTTGTGCAGGTTCATGATGAATCAGGGGAAGGGCTAATGGTTAGGGGTATACAAGACCAAAAGTCATATAAACCTAAGCAGTCTAGCAAATTTAAGTCAAAAATTAAGAGGAAATGTTTCATTTGTGGATCAGAGAAACATTTGAAGAGAGAATGTCCTGATAGGAATAAGAAAAGGAAAAATGAAGGGACTGCTTTGAGTTACTCTAGGTCATATGGGAATTCTGTTAATGATGATAGTACAGATGGTTATGAGAGTGTTGAACTCTTAGTTGTGACTGGCCATAGTTATAAAACCTCATGGATTATGGACTCTGGATGTTCTTACCATATGTTACCTAATAAGGAATTATTTAATGATCTTAAACTTGAATGCCTTGGGGAAGTAAAATAGGAGATGCTAGACCTTATGTGATCAAAGGGTGTGGTAGTGTCAACCTTAAAATGACCAATGGTACAGTAGTCAAGTTGGCTGATGTAAGGTACATACCTGGTTTGACCAAGAATTTGATATCATTAGGCACTTATGAAAGTGCCGGATACAGTGTGAGTCTTAAAGATGGTAAAGCTAGAGTGGTAAATGGTTCTATGGTGATGTTAACAGGCACGAGAAGGAATAACAATTTGTATATTCTTGACAGTTTAGATAGTCAAGAAGGTTCAGCAAATGTTACACAAGACAGCAGCCATTCAAGTGCTTCTTTTATGGCATAAGAGGCTTGGGCATACGAGTCAACAAGGTATGATAGAGTTAACTAAACAGCAAGTAATCAAAGGATTAGACAAATGTGAATTTGGCTTCTGTGAGGATTGTGTTATGGGTAAGGCTCATAAGGTAAAGTTCAGTAGGGGTAAGCATACTACTAAGAATCCTTTAGAGTATGTTCATGCTGAATTATGGGGGCTTGAACCAGTTGCATCTTTAGGTGGAGCTTTGTATTTTCTGTCTATTATTGATGATTTCAGTAGAAGAGTATGGCTATACTGTATTAAGCATAAATCAGATGCTTTCAGTAAGTTTAAAGACTGGAAGAATTTGGTTGAAACACAAAAGGGAGTCAAGGTAAGGAAGTTGAGAACAGACAATGGGCTAGAATTTTGTAGTTGAGAGTTTAAAAAATTCTGCAATGATCATGGGATTGCTAGACATCTTACTATTCCAGGCACTCCACAACAGAATGGGTTAGTGGAGAGGATGAATAGAACAATTATTGAAAAGGTAAGATGTATGCTACATTCTTCAGGATTGCCAAAGGTGTTTTGGGCAGAGGCAGTTTTCACTGTTGTCTATTTGATTAACAGATCACCGTTATCTACAATTGGGATGATGGTGCCTATGGAGAAATGGTCTGGATCTTCAATTAGTTATCAAGACTTAAAGGTGTTTGGTTGCTTGGCTTATTCACATGTGAGTGAAGGAAAGTTAAACCCAAGGGCTCAAAGATGTGTTATGCTTGGATATCCTGATGGTGTTAAGGGTTATAGGTTATGGGCTCTTGATAAAGGAGGCTCAAAGATAGTATTAAGCAGAAATGTGATCTTTAGAGAAAATGTGATGTATAGTGATGTTATGGCAGGAAAGGCTTTAGATGAAGATGTTGATATAAATAAGGTTGACCTTAAGGTGGAGCTTGACAAAAGTAAGAAATATGATGAGTATGATACATTAGAAGACCAAGGCACCTCAGGGTCAACATCTCATCAGTCACCTGAATATAGCATAGCAAATGGTAGATCTAGGAGTAAAATAATTGCTCCTGCTAGATTCAGAAGTGATGGTGATCTTTCTGATTTTGCTTTCAGTATTGCAGAAGAAGGAGGACTTTCTGATCTTGTAACATTTGAGGAAGCAGTGAACTCAATTCATAAGGAGAAATGGATCATGGCCATGAAAGATGAAATGGATTCACTTCATAAGAACAGTACATGGACTCTAGTAAACAAGCCTGCTAACACCAAACTTATTTCCTGTAAGTGGTTGTACAAGGTGAAAGATGGAATATCAGGGGAACCACCTAGGTTCAAAGCTAGGCTAGTTGCCAAATGATTCACACAGAAACCAGAGATAGATTATCATGAGATATTCTCACATGTTGTGAGACACACATCTATTAGGCTAATATTGACTTTAACTGCATGCAGAGATTATGAATTGAAACAATTAGATGTTAAAACAGCTTTTCTGCATGGTTTTTTAGATGAGAAGATTTATATGAGTCAACCTAAAGGGTTTGTTGTAAAAGGACCAGAAGAAAAAGTGTGTTTGTTATTAAGGTCCTTATATGGCCTCAAAAAGTTACCTAGACAGTGGTACTTAAGGTTTGATGATCATATAACATTTCATGGTTTTACTAGAAGTCAATATGATAGTTGTGTGTATTTCAGGGAGTACAATGATCAAGAGTACATATATTTGATGATATATGTCGATGACATGCTGTTAGCATGCAAGGACAAAGGCATAATAGAAGAGACTAAAGATATGCTTAAAAGGGAATTTGAAATGAAGGAATTGGGGCCTCCTAAGAAAATTTTGGGAATAGATGTAATAAGGGACAAATTTAATATGGAAATAAAGTTGTGTCAAACAACTTATATTAAAAAGATTTTGGCTACATTTAATTTTGAGTCATGTAAAAGTGTATATGTTCCTTACAGAAATGAAGGAATTGGGGCCTCCTAAGAAAATTTTGGGAATAGATGTAATAAGGGACAAATTTAATATGGAAATAAAGTTGTGTCAAACAACTTATATTAAAAAGATTTTGGCTACATTTAATTTTGAGTCATGTAAAAGTGTATATGTTCCTTACAGAAACCAGAGATAGATTATCATGAGATATTCTCACATGTTGTGAGACACACATCTATTAGGCTAATATTGACTTTAACTGCATGCAGAGATTATGAATTGAAACAATTAGATGTTAAAACAGCTTTTCTGCATGGTTTTTTAGATGAGAAGATTTATATGAGTCAACCTAAAGGGTTTGTTGTAAAAGGACCAGAAGAAAAAGTGTGTTTGTTATTAAGGTCCTTATATGGCCTCAAAAAGTTACCTAGACAGTGGTACTTAAGGTTTGATGATCATATAACATTTCATGGTTTTACTAGAAGTCAATATGATAGTTGTGTGTATTTCAGGGAGTACAATGATCAAGAGTACATATATTTGATTATATATGTCGATGACATGCTGTTAGCATGCAAGGACAAAGGCATAATAGAAGAGACTAAAGATATGCTTAAAAGGGAATTTGAAATGAAGGAATTGGGGCCTCCTAAGAAAATTTTGGGAATAGATGTAATAAGGGACAAATTTAATATGGAAATAAAGTTGTGTCAAACAACTTATATTAAAAAGATTTTGGCTACATTTAATTTTGAGTCATGTAAAAGTGTATATGTTCCTTAAGCAGGTCATTTCAAACTGTCATTTCAAGATGCTCCCAAGACTGAACATGAAGTCAAGTACATGAGTGAGGTTCCATTTGCAAATCTAGTTGGTAGTCTCATGTACTTAATGGTATGCACAAGACCAGATCTTGGGTATGTTGTCTCTCTAGTGAGTAGTTTTATTTCAAATCCAGGGAAGTATCATTGGCAAGCTGCTCAATGGATATTGAGGAACCTTAAGGGTACTATGGATGTAGGAATAAATTTAGGTGATTTCTCAAATGATGTATATAATGTAGTTGGATTTGTTGATGCTAACTTTGCAAGAGACATAGATACAGGGAAGTCTAGAACTGGGTATGCATTCACTGTGAATGGGTCATTAGTTAGCTAGAAAGCCTCTTTGTAAAGTATAGTGGCTCTGTCAACTACTGAATCAGAATATGTAGTTGTAACTGAAGCAGCTAGAGTGTCTTTGGTTAAAAGGGTTCTTAAGTGAATTAGGAGTTGATCATGTGAAAGTTGTGGTGGTTTGTGGCAACCAGAGTGCAGTTGCTTTAACCAAGAATCACGTTCATCATGAGAGAACCAAACATATTAATGTAAGATTACATTTCATCAGAGATGTAGTTAAGACTAAGCAGTTGGAGATCAGAGGGATTGACACACTGGAAAATGCTACAGACATGCTCACAAAGGTCTTGCCTGCCTCTAAGTTCTAGTTTTGCTTGGATCTCTTGAATATTGGATGACAAGAACTCTACAGGTTTTTTACTTGATTGGTTGATCTTACAAGGTCCTGGCACACTGAATGTACAAATCCTGTGGATCACTGGCATTTGATGATGCATGGTTCTTTTTTGATTGATTAATTAGGTGTTTTTCTCCTGTAGGGTCATTTTGGTCATTCTTAAAAAATAAGAGATTTAAGTTCTACTATGATGTTTTTAGCTTAGAGAATTGTGTCTAAGGTGGAGATTGTTGAGAAATTATCCACAATTTCTAAAGTTTCGGTTGGTTTTAATAACTTGTTAAAACCTTACGGACTAAATTGTCAAAGGGTGAAAGTGTGGGGTGCAGAGTGTAAGTTGTTTGTTAGCCGTTGGTGTATATAGGTTGGGTTTGTTTTCGATTGCTGTTAACTTTTCTTTTCAATTCTCTGCTTGTAATCTCTCTTAAATTGTTAACAATAAAGTCTTAATCGATTTCGTTTGAATATTCATTGATTGTCCGAGTGTTTGTGAGTGAATCACTATCGAATTTTAATGCATAATATTTAGTCCAACATAAAATGTTAAAAACAATTGTCATGGCTCCACTCTCTTTAAGATGTAGATGAATATGCACGGAGAGATGCAAACCAATAGTTCAAGAGGCAAAAGGCCAAAAGCCATGAGAATATATGAATACTCAATCAACAAAATAACCTCCTCTAAGGGCACGAGGAGTATACATGTGAGTTTTGTGGAGATCCGATGTGGTTGTAGGTTTCTGATGGAGAGGGAGAGAGAAGATCGTGACAATGAGTATTGCCCCACTCTGGTGGAGCTATGCAGGGAAGATGATGAAGGCAATGACACTCCTTCCACCTAACCACATAAAATTACAATGAACCGTCATTACATTAACCTTCTCTAACAGCAGCAAAGTTTCCTACCCAGAATTGAGACTATACTATTGAGCGAGCCCGGTGTGTTGGCTTCGACTCAGGAGGGACTGGTGGCCTAACTAATTCATAGTTTTTAGTTTTTTAGTCGCCATTATATATACTACTTTGTACTAGTAATTCTCTTTCGAGCACCTAAATAAAAAAGCCCTAGTTGCTGCATAATAACGGTAAGTCACACCGACCGAACCATTTTAAATCTTTGTATTCCAACTTCTTCTTGATTTCTTGTTTTGAAGTTATGTTTTGTCAGTTGTATGCATGATTATACCTCAAAAATTGGTATCAGAGCTCCGGGCTCGTTGTACACAGATCTAACACCACTTATTCTCTGGGTTTGAAGGTTTAAAGATTCAAAGGATTTCCAACGGCGTTATTGATTTCATTTTCTTGTAGTAACAAAAGTGACGTCTACGGTCGTGGACTTATATATGGCTCTTAGAGATTTTGACAAGCAGGGGCGGACCTATGCCTAGCCATAGCGTCCGCTACCCCTGAACTTTTCCGGCAATGTGCATTTTTTTTTCGGTATTTCGCTACCTCTGAAACGAATTTTTCGCTACCCCTAAAAATATATTACGCTACCCATCCAAATTTTAATTGATTTCTATTTAAATCCCAATATGAAAATATGATCAAAACCCCCGCTAATTACCTAAAATCGAATAATTAATAAGTTTGTGCACTTTAAAATAAAACTTGTAAGTAGGGGGGGGGGGGGGGTATATGTAATTGTATTAAACTAATATAAGTCAAACAAAATGACACTCCGCCTCTTGGATAAAGTCTCTTTGGTGAAGACCAAGGTTCAAACCTTAACAATGGTGTAAAATTGGTGGAATAAAGAAAATAAAATTTGCCATAAAAAAATGGAAAAGTAAGAAATAGAACCCTCTTAAAGGTCTTAACGGTTAATTTATCAAATATTTAATTGTACATTAATTTACCCAAATTATTCTGTTAATCGCTTTTGTCTCAAAAGTTTTTTTTTTTAAACAAGCTTTTATTTTTTCATCAAATTTTATTATTATTAAGGTTTAAAATTTGATCTAGCCAATTGCCTAGGGAAGGTATCCAAAGACATTATAAATAAAAAGTTTTGGATTTATGTCTCACTTGTAACACAAAAATAAATAAACGAGGGTTACAAGTTTGGCCAGAGGGTTTTTACACCTATGATGAGTTTCCTTCTGATGAGGATTGGAGTTCATCGGGTGGTTGATATAATATCTCCATCAGTTATCCAAATATACTATTAAAAAAAACCAAAAAAGTTTTAATCTCCTCTGAGGATGAGGTTATTGTGAGAAGTTTATTTTGGATAAGAAGGATAAGAAGGAATTATAGCCATTAGATCTTCAATTAAATGAAGATCTATGGCTTAAAATTTTCCTGGGTAAATTAGAGAGAAAAACTAAAGAAAATAAAAGATGGAAGGGTATTTTTGACTTTTTATTAAATTCACCCCATTTTTTAAACCTTCATAACTTTTAGATACGACATTATTTTTTAAAAAAAATTACACCATAAAAACGAGCGTTTTTTTATCTTTAAAACGCGTATAGTGTTGCTATATAAAAAAATTAAATTTTTTTTTACTCTTTCGATTGTATCAAAATGTTCAGATCATTGTGTCATTGTGTCGTTGCGTCATTATGTCAAAATGTTCAAATCATTGTGTCATATTGTGTCAAAATGTTCAGATCATTGTGTCATATGGTGTTAAAAACCGAAAGAGTAATTTTTTTTAATTTTATATATAGCAACACAATATATATACTTTTGACACGACGACACAATGACACAATGATCTGAACATTTTGACACAATGACACAATGATGTGTCAAAATGTTCGGATCATTGTTTCATATGATGACAAAAACCGAAAGAGTAATTAATTTTATATATAGCAACACTATATATACTTTTGACACGACGACACAATGACACAATGATTTGCATATTTTGACACAATGACACAATGATGTGTCAAAATGTTTAAATCATTGTTTCATATTGTGCCAAAAACCGAAAGAGTATTTAATTTTATATATAGCAACACTATATATACTTTTGACATTTTGACACAATGACACAATAATCTGAACATTTTGACACAATGACACAATGATCTGTGTCAAAAAAATCGAAAGAGTAATTTTTTTTTCATTTTTATATAGCAACACTATATGTGTTTTAAAGATAAAAAAATGCTTGTTTTTATGGTGTAATTTTTTTTAAAAAATAATGTCGTATGTGAAAGTTATGAATGTTTAAAGAAAATGGAGAAGTAGATAAAAAGTTAACAAAAGTGTTTAAGACTAAAATACTCCTCCTTCCTTTTTTATTAGATCAAGATCTAATGGCTGAAATTCCTTCTTATCCTTCTTACCCAAAACAAACTTCTCATTTAAACCTCTCTTTTGATAATAGTGGTACTATGGATTATTATGAATTTGTAGCTGCCACGTTGCATTTTACCAAAGTTGACAGAGAGGGTCATTTATTTGCGGCTTTTTCGTATTTCGACAAAGATGGCAGCGGTTATATTACGGATAATGAACTTCAACAAGCCAGCAAGGAGTTTGCAGTTATCAAAGAGATTAATTAAAATAACACCCACTAGTTTAGCCCAGTGGTAAAAGTGTATGACTTCTTATAAAGAAAGAGGTCTTGGGTTCATGTCTCATTTGTAACAAAAGAATAAAAGATGGGGGTTATAAGTTGGCCCAGAGGTTTTTTTATCAATTGTGAGTTTCCCCGTGATGAGGATTAGAGATGATCGGGTGGGTGGTGTAATGTTCTGTTAGTGATCCAAATTTGTCGTTAAAAAAAGATTAATCAAAATAGTGTTAGTCATTTCTTTTTGGTATCTTTTCGTTTAATTTGTGATTTGTAATCTTTTTGTGACGTTATCATTCTAAAATTTGTTTGCGTAGTTTAAGACTTTTTTCCACAAATGCTTTTTCATTCCCGTTGCAACGCGCAGATCCTCTGTTTCGTAAGGACATAATTTTCAACTATATCTACAAGTTTTTTAGTTTATTGTAGACCTTATGAAGGCTATACAAAACAAAGAAGTGTTGCTATAATAAAATTTGAAAAAGGGTTAGAATTTTGTTTGACTTATTAGGCTACATAATTTTTTACTTATTTTCTGATTTGTCTATGCCTCCTCGAACACAAACCATTTAAAACTCATAAGTCACGCCTACTTGTTTCGTGGTGGAGCCATGATAGGCGAAAAGACCCTAGCACACTGCCCTTACCCCAAGGAGCGGACCTTGCCTTTAGGAAGGGGTAGCGTGCGCTACTCCTAAACTTGCACCGCGATGTAGAAGTTTTTTCTTAACATTTTCGGTAATTCTTATCTTTGAAACGATTTTTCCGCTACCCGTGAGATTATTTCATGCTACCTCTTGAACTTTTCTATGGTTTTATTTAATTTCCGACATGAAAATATGATTAAAAGCCCGTTAATAAATAAAACCGAACAACTAACAAATTTATGCAAATTAAAAATACAGGTTGTAAGTTTAGAGGGTAAAGTAAAAATTGTTAAAACTAAAATTTGGAATTAAAAAACAAAAGTCAACAGCAACAAGCCAACAAACAACACATCGTGAACAAAAAAAAGCTCTTGTTGCCCTTCGCTACTTCTCCTGCCATCGGTTGTGCGCCTCCCGCCAGCGCTGAATGTCGTCTGCTGTCGTTCGTCCGCCACCTCCACTGCTGCGTGCTGCCCCAGCGGTAATTCGTAATCATCTCCTATTATTTTCCTTCATAATTCATATTCTCTTATTTTAGGTGATGTGTTGCAAACACATCTGGTTTTCCCTTGTGTTTTGTATAGTGTCGGAGTCAGTTTTGCTTCATTTTAAGTTGTTTTAGTTGATTCTAATTAAGTTTTAGATTTGAGTCTTAATTATATTTTTAATGAAGTTTGTAGGTGATGAACCACAAAATCCCACTAGTTATAGGTAGAATCCAACAGTTCACTATTAAATCTATATTTAGAATGAAAGGTGAATGGTGAATTGATCTCTCTTATTGATTTCGTAGATTTTCAATGTACATGATGAATATCTAGAGAAAACACATAGTTGATAGTGTAATCTCTGTCCAAAAGTCCTCTTTCATTACTAAAATGTATTTATTTATATTAATCGGAAAGTCACATCCTCCTCATTCATAAGTAGATGCACTTGCTCTCCTGGCCATCGCAAATGCATCGTCTTTATCATGCCCCTCATCCAGATGTTGTTTGAAGATGCTTACTGCGGAAATGCTTGTCTTTCGTCATTATTTACACATCTGAACTTAACACATCCTTATCAGTAGGTGTTTGAGATAAATCCTGAGGCCACACGAGTTTGTGAGAAGTTGAAGAGGAGAGAAAAGAGACCAAGAGCTGAACAAGAAGCCCTAGGCGTATCGCTTAGGGAGTGGGAAGTCCCCAAGCGATACGCTTGGGGATAGATGGTCAAAGAGAGTCAACAAAGGTCAAGCCCGATTATTTTGTCGGTTTATGTGGGCGGGTGTATCACCTACCACTCATCAACCTTCCAAGCGATAACGCTTGGAGGGGTTTTTCCAGCAAACCCTAACATAACCTTATAAAAGTCGACTTTGGGGTTTCTTTTTGGGACTTTTGACTTGCAGCCGACTCTAGGGCGATTTTGGACAAATTTCAGAGGCAAGAGAGAGCTGGGATCAAGAGGAAATCACTAGAGGATCGATTATTCAGCATCAATTCATATTTGGGTTCTCGATTTCTTCTATTTTCTTGTATTTAACTTCGACTCTATCATGTCTTCTAGTAAAAGACTCAGTTGTATTGTGTTTTCTGTTGTGAACATGATTGTTGGCTAGGCGTTTAGTGCCACCTAGACCATTATGATGATGGATTGACATTTGCAACTTTATTCGGTATTTGATGACTTGATTCATAAATTGACAATTCTTTAAATCCCACTGATTATCATGATTTGATGCATATGTGTATGTGATTTGGGGTTTTAGTTAGAATTCTAAACTTGTCCAATTTACGAATGTCTTTCGGTTTGGGTTGGGTATTTTATTAGTGTGACTATGTGTTTACAAGTGGATTTGATTAGCTACTTCAGTTAGTCATAGTTTAAAATATGAATTATTACCTTGATTCTCATTTGCTGCTATTTCTAGACAATCCGAAAGGTATTAGGAATATCGGCTAGTTGGGTTGGTTGATGAACTAGGATAACATTATCTCAAAAGGAGGTGCCCTAGGAATTTAGTTAATCTGCTATTTCGTGTCAATTGTGATAGTTAGTGGTAGCTCCTGCTAGTCTAAGGTGCTAGAGATTGTTTCGGAGGTGGTTAAGTTTAGTTGAAGTAGGAAATACTCAAAAGGTGAACCCTTGTTCGAGCGTTAGACTTGTCTGTTAGGAACAATCCGGGAGGTGACCTAACCGCCATCAGAGTTGTCAAAGTCGAGTAAAGTTGTGAGTGTTGATTAGGATTTCAGGTCTAGGTGGTACATTTCTCAGTATTTGAATTTCCCTTAAGTTTCCCTGTTTCTGGTTGTTAGTTGATTAGTTAGTTAATTTAGTTAATTAAACCTTTCAAACCAAAATCTTTCAAATTTCCAATTCATTAAGTCCTAGATTGAGTCTTGTTCATTAGTGTCCTTAGGGTTCGATATCCGGTCTTCTGTAGTTATATTGTCACCCATAGGTACACTTGCCTTAGGTTCGGTTTAGTTTCGGTAGTTTCGGTATTATTAGTTGTATCTAGGTCTAGGATAAAGTCTTAGTTTTTATTAGTCATTTTTAGTACCGTTTCGAACACATCATTAGGATTTAGGGTTTAATGAGTAACAAATTTTATGCTAAATTATGTTAAGATTAAAGAAATATCAACTATGTGAAATTGTTTTGGGTTAATAATAGGTTGAAATTGTTTTAGATTCCTAAATCCTAATTTCATATTGTTTTCTTGACTTCTTGTTAAAATTTTAAGGTTCATCTAGGAAGATGAAATCAAAGCATAAATGACCTCTTATTAGCAATTTGTTTAAAAGAAAAGCCCAAGAAAATGATGAAATTTGTCCGACTCCAAGTCTAAATATTGAGACTAATTGTATGCAAGAGGATGATAATATTGGTCCAACTCCTTCAACGCGAAATACTATTGATTTGAATGCTCTTCCCCCGGATCCCTTCGATAGACCACCTATTGCTAGTTATCACCCTAATCAGTTTTTTTTTTTTTTTAACTTTAAATTACTATTTTAATTGAAATCGCATTTAACGAACGCACAAGACTCAAGTTACCACGCAGGAACGGCGGGCAACAAGCTGCGCCGCCAACCCTTTTTGAATAGCAAACCCTAGACGTATGAAAATAACATTCTGTAATCTAGAGTTTACGATATTCCCAAACATGACTTTCTGGATCCGACGCAACATGGCAGCCGCCGCCTAATCAGTTAGATGACATAAGAAAAGCATACCTTGTTAAAAAGGTTTATCAACCACGAGCTTATCAATTTAAATGGAAAGACTATCCTAGTGGCGGGAGACGTTTTAATATAAAATGGTTTGATCAATATGATTGGTTAGAGTATAGCCCGAAAGAGGATAAAGCATATTGCTTATGTTATTACTTGTTTAATGAAAGTGTTGGTAATCAAGGTGGAACAAATACTTTTGCAAGTAAAGGCTTTTGTAACTGGTCTAAACCAGGTGCCTTAAAAGATCATGTTGGATCACATAATAGTGTTCATAATAATGGTCTAAATCGGAAATTGTTGACGTACTTGCTTTTATTAAAGAAAATGGAGAAAGCATTCAACAACGACCTAATGCAAGAGGTACTCTATCATATTTTAAGAAACTTGAATTTGTGTTTTATATGCAATTGTTGGATGAAATCTTAGGTCTCACAAATAGTCTATCGAACCATCTTCAAAAAAAGGATCAAGACTTGTTGGATGAAATCTTAGAGCATGGGTTTGATGATATGTTAGCAAAAAGTCACATCTTTTTTGTGAAAAACACAACATTGAGATGTTAGATATGACAAAAAGTTTTGGCAATCAAAGAGACCGAAAGAATGTCAGTACTAATCGACATCATTTTGAAGTTGAAGTTTTTAATATGGTTTTGGATATGAAAATTTCAGAACTTGGAAGTCGATTCAATGATGTATCAACTAGTTTGATAGAAAATGTGTCGGTTTTAAATCCTTGTGATTCGTTTTCTAAGTTTGACACGTCTAAGATAGTGGCATTCTCTGAGATGCGTCCGAATGATTTTAGTAATGGAGAAAGATGTTGTTTTTTGGGTGATCTTACGGTCTTTATCACACAGTTAAGGAAGATGATACATTTAAAATTTTGGATGGAATGTGTGACCTTACTCGTGTAATGGTGAAAACCGGAAAACATAATACATTTCCTTTGGTTTATCGGGTATTGAAGCTAGCATTGGTTTTACCAGTTGCAACGGCAACCACTGAAAGATGTTTTTCGAAAATGAAGCTTATCAAGACAAATTTACGCAATCAAATTGGTGAGGAGTGTTTGAACAACGCTCTCATTTGTGCGGTCCAAAAAGAAACTGTTCTTAAAGTAAAAAAAAAGAGGATGCAATGGCTCGATTTCAAGCTTTCAAAAACCGAAGAGGAAACATCTATTAGGTATACGTTTAATTTTACATTGTATGAGTTATGGTTAAAAAAATTGAACGTTATGAATTATGGTTAAAAAAATTAAACGTTACTCCTGAATTTTTTTCTAGATCCGCCTCTGCTTACTCATAGACAGCCTTTCGTGATTTTGGTATTACCAGAATGGGTGAAATATTACTATTGGGTATTAAAAAAATACAAATAAGCTTAGTTAAACACTATATATATACTAATTAGCATAGAATTCGTGTATTATACGAATTGAGTCATTAAAAATATGCAATTGATAATTAATTTATATTTTCCTTAGAATTGAAATTATGTGTTAAATTACATTAAATTCAAGGTGTATAAAACACACCCTCCAATCATAATAACATTACTAGCCAGTTTTATATAAATTTATCGAAGCATCCATATAATTAACAGAAAAAATGGATGACATCAATCACTTGAACTAAAAAATAAAACAAAAGATCACAACGACGCAAATGACACCTTTTAAAAATTTGAATTAAAATGACAATTTAACCAAGCCACGTGAATAAAATGACACTTAATTCTTCTTTACAAGTCTTTCTATGTGAATCATAAATCATAAATAAAAACTATATATATATTAATAAAGTAATAAACATTAATGCAACCTGATATTGTGGTTGGTTAACTATGTTTACACGTATTCCCCATGTTAATCCACAAGAGGAATTAGGCCCCCAAACTTTTCCATAATAAACTCTAATTAAGGCAACCATTATATCAAACTATATTTTTATGTAACATATAAATAAGTGATTATCTAATTAAAAATATTGATTATGTAATTATAATTATAATTATAATTATAATTATAACTATTAAGTATCGTATATTTGTTTTTAAATAATATATTATCAAACTAGAGTTACTTTTAAATAAGATTTATCTTTTAGATCTAAGCCTCTAAGGATGTTGGTAATGATACCACCATAGTGTGCAGTGATGCCTACGGTGGTGAGCCAGAGAGGAAGTAAACCACGGGGTGAGAGGCCGCATAAATGGATGAAAGAGGGGGAATGGAGACGTGTAAATGATGCTCGGACCATATGTATATAGGAACACAAATTAAAAATGCAAATGGGGCGATTAAAGAAATATGTCTTCTATTTCTTCAAAAATATATTAGAACTATTACTTTCTAGTCGTTTTGGTCGCAGGTCCCGCAAAAAAAAAATTTGTTTGACATTCCAGGGTATGGGGTCCAATGGTCCATATCAAAAACATCGAGCTGTAGGTCACGTGACCTCCACCGAGTTGGTGGCTAACTGGGCTTTTTATTTGATTAAAGTAAAGAAGTTCACCTTCTTGTTATCCAAAAGCAAAAGTCGGCTAAATCGGCCAGGCCCATGCCCTGGAACGTCAAATGAAATAGATGGCCGGTTTCTTTTTCTACGACCCTTTTTATATGGTAGGCCTGACCCCTATCCCTTGTGTTTAGGAGTGTGGTCTGCCCAAGAACGACTTTTCGATGGTACGGAAGGCACAGACTCCATGAACGTCCCTTGCCCCCTTTACTAATAAGGAAAAGAAAGCTTCAACGAGAACCACATTCCTTTTGAGTGTGGATGTAGCTAAGTTCAAGGTCCACCTCTTAATATAAGACCTGATCCATCTTCTCTTGAATCTCGGAGGAAAACCACGGGGAATGTCCTACATGGCGTGTGCGGACATCAGAATTGGAGTTGCAGTGTTGCTATATATAAAATAAAAAGATTTACTCTTCGAGTTTTCTATTGCGCCATTATGTCTTTTTGCTCGTCATTGTGTCTTTTTATTTGTTAGTGTGTCCTTATACTCATTGTTGTGTCTTTTTGCTAGTCATTGTGTCTTTCTGTTGGTTATTGTATTTTTCTAAAATTGTTAATTCTGAACAATATAATTATAAAATAACATCATTGTGTATTTCTAATATGTAAAACACAATAATAAAATAATAATAAATTTATCTAATACATAAAAACGATAATAAAATAACATGAAATGAGTTAAAAACATAAAACACAATGATAAGTGCATATTACATAATAACTTGAAACATAAGACACAATAATATGAACATAAGACACAATGATCTGAACGTAAGACACAATATGTCTTTTTATTATTTTTAAGTAAGAAAGAGATTATTAGCAAAAAGACACAATAACGAGTAAAAGACTCAATGACGAGCAAATACACACAATGTCGCACTAGAAAAACCCAACGAGGGATTTTTTAATTTTGTATATAGTAAGGTTTATCTCCATCAATTTAATCTTAACAATTGATTAAATACTAATAACAAATCTAATGGCCTCAATCCTTCTTAGTCTTCTTAGATTTAGCACACTTCCTAATATAACTTGACTCATCAATACTGTAATCAAATTAAAAAGAAAATAACGCTAGATTTTATAGTGTAACTTTTATAAAAAAATAATGACGTATGAAGAAATTATGAACGTTTAAAAAAATGGGTGAAACTTAAAAAAATCAACAAAAGAGGCTATGGCAAAAATACCCTTCCACATATTATTTTTCTCCTATTTTATCATATTTGAATCTCAACCATTAATTTATAAAATCATTAGATTAAATCAGTTACTATTCTTTCTAGACAAAATGTATATCATAGTAGATTCAATCCATTAGTGTATATTTTACTTCCATAATTGAAGACATACATTTGCTCACACTTACAAAGCTTCTCATTTATCAGGTGAAAAATATATTAATATTACATTGTTCTAACATAATTGAGGACATACATTTGCTCACACTTACAAAGCTTCTCATTTATCAGGTTAAAACTATATTAATATTACATTGTTCTAACATAACAAGTGAAAAATTTATAAGGTGTTATATGATGCTTTTCATTGTTTTTAGAACCAGATCAAATATCAAAACATTGTCTTGACCGGTCTAGGGTCTATTGATCGAATCGGTTTGACATGTCGAACCTGATGATGTCATAATTATTTTAAAACACACACACACATATATATATATATACATATATATATACTAGTAAGAAACTCTCACGATGTTACGATACGAAGATTTACAACACAATATTCGTTTCTATATTTGAAAATACAATTCATCTATTTGAATTATTTTTTACTTTACACATATAAGTCATTAAATTTAATTATAATTTTTTTTTGAACGGCCAACGAATGCCCCGGAAAACCCGGGGACTATTTACACCAGTTGAGCTCATTCCAGGGAAAATCCACCTCCGCGGGCGGCCGGGTGGTAAAACCTGGGAGCTCAGCGATCGAACTTGTGACCTTTCAGCCCCAAGTATCCCCTCATCGCCAATACCCCTTCCAAAGTGCTGCCCGTGGGAATCGAACCTGTGTCTCAAGTAGAGAACACAGACTTCCTACCACTACACCACAATGGAAGTTGCAAATTTAATTATAATTAAGTGGATTGTTTAAATTTTCATAAAAAGACAACATTAAGTTCTAGTTTAAAAGACTATTATACCCCCCTTAATTTAAGGATGAGTAAACAACTGAAAAAATCTAGCCGGAACTGAGAAAACCGCAAAAGCTGAACCAAAAAAACTAGAACTGAACTAATAACCTGAAAAAACCAAACAAAAAATAACGGTTCGGTTTCAGTTACATATGAATTAAGAACCAAAAAACCGAACCGAACCGAAAAATTACCTATTTTTATATTTTTTATTATATATATTAATCAACGTTTAACATATATTTATATTAATTACGTATTAAATGATTATAGCACCAAGTTTAAACTTAAAAGTATGTGGGTTAACCCCACATTTGGGGTGTTCAGTATTCGAATCGGATTCGAAAAATCAGAATTCGACTCGATTCGATTAAAAAACCATTGGTTCGAAAATCAGTTCGAAATTTCACATTTGAATTCGATTCGATTCGATGCCTAAAATCGAATTTCGAATCGAATTTGAATTAGACATATTCATATATTCATACACTCACATATATATACACTGTACATTTATTTTGTATATAAACAAGTATAAATAATTATACAAGTATATTAAATTAGTTTTCACATGTAACTTCTCATTAACATCTATTAAAAATCTTTAAAAATTTAGCTATTTAAAATATTTTAATTTGAAAACACAAATTCTTTAATTCATGCCCAGAAATTTAGTATTATATGGATCACCCAATCATCATCGTTTTCCAAAAGAATTAATGATATTATGTTCTAAAACTATTTTGTTGTCTAGATGTATAATAAAATTGCAAATCTTGTGTTTTTTTGTGAAGCTTAAGTTAAAAATTTTAATGATAATTTATCCATCACGACAATTACTGAACAAAATTGCTTTAGATATTGATGTTTTGAATGTTAAAGTAACTTTTTCTAATTTGAATGTTAAACTATGAATTTTTTGTACTAAAATAACTTTAAATTTCTTCTAATTGACTCGGATTCGATTCGGAATCGATTCGAATTAATCCCATTCGAATTCAGTTTTCAAATTAGAATCGAATTCGAATCCATGTTTTAAAAATTGAAATTCGAATAATTCGATTCGATAAATTCGAGTATTTGAAATTCGATTCGTTAAACACCCCTACCCCACATTAGAAGGTTAATAAAATGATTACTACGCCTAACCTCTTTTATTATTAAAAAAACGAACCTAATTTTTTAAAGTAAACCTTATGATATGTATAAATTTTGAAAATAGGGTACCTATTAATTAATCGAGGCAGTCGTGTAATATTCCTTGTATGTAAGACATGGGAAAGTATACGAATTTATGCTTCTTGATCACATTGGATATGATAGTGAGGTGGTGACTTGCTTATTTATTAAGTATATATAGGGTTCTCGAACAGGGGCGGATCTAGGAAAAAATATTAGGAGTAGCGGGGACTAACGGAGGTGCTGCCCCCGGAATTTTTTAGGTAATTAACGAGTTTTTGATCATATTTTCAAGGGGCTTTTGATCATATTTTTAAGTAAAAACCATAAAATTTCTTTCAGGGGTAGCGAAAAATTCGTTTCAAGGGTCACGAAAAACCGAAAACCTATAAAAATAAAAATAATTGCACGTCGGGGTAAAAGTTCAGGGGCAGCGGGCGCTACCCCTGAGCTCTTACTATGACCGCCCCTGTTCTTGAATAATGAGAAAAAAAAAGGAAAAAGAAAATTAATCACAACCATTAAATCAAAAGATCTAATGATGAAAAAATGTGTCTACATGTCAACTAGACGGTTTAACAATGAATTGTTGTGCTCGATGGATATTAAACCTTATTTTGGCGGACGACACTTGTTCAAAGGTGAAAGTTGCTTTATAAATAAAAAAAATATGGGACCAAAGTCGAATGCCGTTTTAATTAGTAATAGGGGTGTGGGCGTTACAGCACGATAAGAACTATGAACTGCGACTACACAATGAGGGTAGCGGGCTTGTAAGGCTTGGAGTAATCCATCGCCAATGGAGGTTGGTACAACGTGTAGCCTATCGAGAGCGTGTCAACTGTAGTGAATCTAGGCATGAATTGTTGTGGCGAGACCTGAAGTTGTGAAGATGAAGGTCCGGCAATGGAGATTCCCACTAAGACCGGTGGATGGTATCAAAGTTCAGATGTGACTCGCACTCATACGGTATGATTCTTGCGCAGCCAGTGCCCACTCATTTTGTTGCCTTTGCTGGACCAACCAGCACGCAACCTCGAGAGGTGGCTGGCCATATTGTGTGGGGATATATGGCGCCGCTTGCGTCGCAGACACGGAGGTCGAGCCTGCCGTTAGTGCTAGCGGTGCTACTAAAAAGGCGAGGGTGGATCCTGTAAATTGAAAAGCATTATTACCTTCCATTATGAGGGCAGGTTGCCTTGGAGAGTAAGCCATTCTTCCATCTGTGTAAGAGGTGTGATAGGTCTCACTTGATGATGTGGTGTGTCCCACAAAAGTACTACGAGAAGAGCACACAGAAAAGAACGAACCCGATCTCTAGCTAAAGGCTGTAGAGCCTAAAGAAAAACCAAAGTCCGGGTAGCTTGAGTAACCTAGAGCCGTCTAATCACCAGACATATTACTTCCAGTCCCGGTGGTACTGGTTGCAACCACCGTGAAGGTAGTGGTGATGACCCCTTCCTGGGTAACCCCCGGGGGGTCATGGTGCCAGATCCGTTAACGGGATTAGGCCTTGAGACTGTAGAGGAGAAAGCCAATGAAGAGTCAGACATGGTTTTCGAAAACTTATGGAGAAAAGCTCTTCAAGCAAAGGCACTAGTAACCGGATGGCAATGTAGAAATCAAGGATGATTGGGTCGGACCAATCACACCGGATCTCTAATCTACTATTCAAATCACCGATGCGTGGGTCTTGATCTTGAGAACTGAGTGTGACTGCTACATTAACTCGAATCAACTTGCACAGGAAAGCGGCGCGTTAGGGCAGTACTGGGAGGAAAAGTCCATGTGATGGCCCTTTGGTGTGAGAATCGGTAACTCGAACGAGTGTATGAGATTATTGTTTGAGAAAAAGATAGCATAGGGAAGGAAAGATATCGTCAGCGCACGTGGGACATGGGCGCGCGTGTACCTTGTAGATATGGACATTCCTAATTCAAAAAGAAGATTGATTGGCAAGAGGATCCCACATAATCCGGTAGGTTGTTATGTGTGATCCTTACCCACCGATTGAGTGTGATAAGGGCCTGACCCGACTCATGAGTGGTCCAGAGAATGGAATGGATTTGATACCCATCCTCTTCAGTCATCCTAACATTTGTTTGATGTCTTTGAAAAGTGAGGAACGACAAAGTTTACAACCTCACTTTGACATCTCTATTAGAGTTAATCCAAAACATTAAAATTCTGGGTTACCTTTGGTTTGGGATTCGAGATATAACTTCCATTAGTTAGGATCAATGGTGTTCGTTGCATGTTCCTACTTGGTGGTGATGTATTCAATATGTTTTTCACTTTTGATGGAATCTTTGGCTTAGCTACTTGCTAGCCGAATAAAATTTTGTTGGCCATTTAAAAAATATATAATTAACTATATAACATTATATATTTAATTGTTGGGTGCTTTGGAAAACAAGGAATGAAGCTACCTTTGATAAGAAGAAACCGATCATCTCTAACATCTTCAAGGAAGTTAAATGTTTGAGTTTTTTATGGGTCAAGCATAGAGGTAATTGGGCTAGTCTTAGTTGGGATACTTGGGACAACTTCATAATGTAAGCCCCTGTGGGTGTTGGGTTGGTTCTCTGTTTTGTGTTTTTAGTCTGTCCTAGCTGCTTGCTAGGGAAGCTGTATTTTTGTTTGCCTGGTGGTAATGAGATTGCTGTTCAAAAAAAAAAAAATTGTTTTCCTCGAGGGTAGGGAGAATTTATTTACATTGCAGCACCCCATTCCTCTGGATGTTGTACCCCTAAAGCTTGTACTATGTGAGTTTGTGCACTAAATGGGTGCTAACACAGATGGTACAAGTAATAACTACAAATCCAGTGGAAATGGTTACTTTGTGGTAATGGGAAAAACTGGATTTTGAAACATACACGAGTTATGGTTTTGGACCAATGTGTGACACATTGCAACTTTTATGAATTTGGAAAGCATTAATTGCTACTTTATCATTTGAATTGAAGATGTAGTGTCTTTGGTGTTAAATAAAATCAAATGATTATTTAATTATTAGGGTGTGTTTGATTGGTGATTTTTTTTAAGAGTTTGAGTTTGTGAAAGCAATTAGATTTTGAAGGAAAAAGTTTTAAAATTGAAAGAATTTCGAATTTAAAAGGATTAGATTTATTACATGAATTTTAATTTTCAATTATTTATGGGTGAAGAATCAGAACGGAATTGTAAATTAACACTACTTTACTTTCTACTCGTTACACTATTGTCTTTGATGCAATCCCATGCCCCTGAACTAAATACCTTAGGCACCATCATCGTAACCACCTATTGATCGTCACTATCGTCACCCCGCCCTGACTAGGGTAGCCTACGCCCTATGGGGAGGTGGTGGAGAATGGTCGGTGAGTGTGGTGGTACTATAAGGTAGCGGTTGGTATGCAGAAATGGATGGTGAAATGAAATAAATCATTACATCGGAATGAAAAATGATATGTTTAGTAGCACAGTGGAATGGAATAGACCATTATACATGGAATGAGATTCCTTCCATTTCTGAAGATTTTATTTGAATGTGGGAATGCTGTTTTTTTTCGATTCCCTCAAGGAATGAAATAAAAAAGAAAATTCCGATTAGATTTCTTCTTAAAATTTTATAAAAAAAATAATGAATAAAAAGTAAAAAATAAAAAAAATTAAAAATATAAACCGAAAATGAAAAAATAAATAAGTTAATAAATGAAAACAAAAAATAATAAAAATAAACGTAAATTAGAAAATAAAAAATAACAACAAATAAAATAAAAAATATAAATATAAATTAAGTTAATAAAAATTAAAAAAATATATATGAATATAAAACAAATATATTAATTTTAAATGAAAATAGTAGGAACTTTGTATTCGATTTCTTCATTTGTACTACCATTAAACAATGTGAATTAATGATTTATTTCATTTCCACATTGTAACCAAACATGACGATGGAATGGTAATAATCCATTACAATCCCTCGATCATTCCATTCCGTCGCTTATTCCATTTAATCGTTCATTCCATTAGCTTATACCAAACAGACCCTAAGGGGTGTTGGGGTCGACAATGATGGATTAAAAAACAATGAGTGATCAAATCGTTCATTCCATTACAATCCCTCGATCATTCCATTCCGTCGCTTATTCCATTTAATCGTTCATTCCATTAGCTCATACCAAACAGACCCTAAGGGGTGTTGGGGTCGACAATGATGGATTAAAAAACAATGAGTGATCAAATATGCCAAGGGTGAATGAATCGTGTATTCTATTGATTATGAACATGATTAAATACAAAGTTACAAGAAGTAAATAAGGAAAATACAACAATGTAAACTAATAGAAGATATGCACTTAATGCTAATTGATCTATTTACGTGGAGATATTGTGTGTGTTAATACGCCCCCGCAAGATGGAGGTTCCATCGGAAACACCAATCTTGGACCGAAGTTGAAGAAACGGGGCTCGAGGGAGCGGCTTAGTCAGAGGATCCGCGAGCTGGTCTTTACTGTTGACATGATGAACACGAAGAGTACCAGCAGACACTTTTTCCCGAACAAAGTGATAATCCAGTGCAACATGTTTCATCTTCGAATGGTAGATCGGATTCGCACAAACATACGTAGCACCAACGTTATCACAAAAAAGGCGTGGGGAGGCAGATATAGAAATGCCAAGCTCCTTCAGAAGATTCTCAATCCAAGCAATTTCCGCTGCGGCATTAGCTATAGCCTTGTATTCGGCCTCGGTAGAGGACCGAGACACGGACTTTTGCAGGGCAGACTTCCATGAAATAATATTACCACCAAGATAGATAACATAAGCAGTAGTAGAGCGCCCAGCAGTGGACACCCCACCCCAATCGGAGTCTGAAAAAGCGGTAACCTCAAGGGGCGAGTGTCGCTTAAGAAATAAACCGTGATAGATTGTACCTTTGAGATAACGCAAGAGCCGCTTCAAGGCAGACCAATGGGTCTGAGTGGGGCGATGCATAAACTGAGACAATTTATTCACTGCAAACGAAATATCGGGCCGCGTAAACGCAAGGTATTGTAAAGAGCCAATAAGCTTGCGATACGGAGTCGGGTCAACTGTTGGTGTGCCATCATCAATGGTTAATGCTTGCGAGGAACAAAGAGGGGTAAGAACGGTTTTGGAACCGTCCATATGATGCTGCTCCAAAATGTCATGAATATGCCGGTGCTGCGAGAGAAAGAGACCCTGAGGTAGGTGAATAAGCTCAACCCCCAGAAAGTGACTAGGCACCCCTAGATCCTTGAGAGAAAACCGATCGGAGATGCTCTTGACAAAGCTCGCCACAAAATTGTCATTGTTACTCGTGACGATTATGTCATCAACATACACCAGAAAATAGCAGTGAACCCCCTTGTGGTTGTAAACAAAAAGTGAGGCATCAGCAAGGGACTTTTTGAACCCAAAGTCCAGGAGAAACTTTGTAAGAGCCAAGTACCATGCGCGAGGAGCTTGCTTAAGCCCATACAAGGACCGTCGAAGCTTGCAGACATGATTTGGAAATTGCTCGTTAATGTAACCAGGAGGTTGTGACATGTAGACCTCCTCATCCAGATTGCCTTGTAGGAAGGCATTATTAACATCTAACTGTCGCGACGACCAACCACGAGAGAGAGCAATAGCAAGAACAGTACGAATGGTCACCGGTTTTGTCACCGGACTAAAAGTGTCAAAATAATCCTTACCATATTCCTGCAAAAAACCCTTAGCGACCAGACGAGCTTTATATTTATCAATGCTGCCGTCGGGATGTCGCTTAATACGAAATATCCATTTGCACCCAATTGGTTGGCGATCAGGAGGAGCCACTAATTCCCAAGTGTTATTACGAAGGAGGGCATTGTATTCGTCGTCCATGGCCTTGCGCCAAAGAGGATCTTTGGACGCCTGAAGATAGGTGGATGGTTCGAGAGACGGAGGGATCGGGTGAGTTGTGACGGTGTTCACGAACTCGGAGTTGAAATATTTAGGATTTTTATTGCGTTGGCGGGGAGGCAACGGAGCACCCGCTGGAGCGGCAGAGGAGGCAGCGGACGACGAGGATGAGGGAGTTGATGGTGTGGGCGGTAAGGACATCGAGGTAGGAGTGGTGGCAGCGGAGGTTGGAGACTGGTTGACGGAAGGTGGAGTGGTGGGCTCGGTTGGGGAGGGTGCGGTGGATTCGGTTTGGGAGGGTAAGGAGTTGGACGAAGGGGAGGCAGGACTGGAGTGGGACGAATGAGGGGAGGCCGGCTGTGGGAAAACAGGAGGAGGGGGGCTCGGCTGTGGGGAAAAGAGAGGGGTGGTCCGAAGAAACTCATCCGAGGAAGGTAAGGCAACGGGGTTGGGAAGAATGCCTTTGGACGGAAATTCGGTTTCCACGAATGAGACATGACGGGAATGATAGAGACGGTTGGCTTTAGAGTCAAAGCATTTATAGGCAGATTTGGCAACGGAGTAACCAAGGAAAAGGCAAGGTTGTGATTTGGGTTGAAGTTTGGAAGTTGTGTACGGCTTGAGCCAAGGATAACACAAACACCCAAATGTCTTGAGTTTGGAATAATTAGGTGAGGTTTGAAATAGAAGCTGATACGGGGACTTAGAGTTTAGAATCGGAGTTGGCATGCGATTGATCAAATATACCGCCGTTTGAAATGCATGCGACCAGAAGGTGAGAGGAAGGCCGGCAAAGTGGAGGAGAGCTAAGCCGGTTTCCACGATGTGACGGTGGCGACGCTCCGCTACCCCATTTTGTTCCGGAGTATGCGGAGGTGTAGTATAGTGAGAAATGCCTTCGGATTGCAAAAAGGAAGATAGGCCAATGTATTCACCTCCATTGTCACTAAAAAAGGATTTAATCGGTTGATTAAAAAACTTTTCCACGAGTTTTTTGTATTGGGGAAAAACAACCGAGACCTCGGATTTTTGTTTGAGAGGATAAAGCCATACATATTTTGAAAAGTAGTCAACAAACACGACATAATACTTGAACCCGTCAACGGATTGTTGAACGGGCCCCCAAACATCCGAATAAATAAGTTCTAACGGTTTATTAGCAACAAACGAATTGGGGCCAAAGGGCAACTTATGGCTTTTATTCATATGACAAGATTGACAATGAAAGGAATTACTGGATAAAGACTTAAAATTCAGACCGAGGTCTTTACACATAAATTGAAAAATACGAAACAACGGGTGGCCAAGACGGTGGTGCCACTGGATAGGTGATGCAGGAACGGTAGCATGAACTTGAGGAGGAGTGGAAGCGGGTTTGAGGTAGTACACATCATTGATGTTCTCCCCTCGCATTATAGGCGCCCCCGTGGTGAGATCCTTCACAAGAAAATAAAGCGGAAAGAATTCCACCGAAACATTGTTAGTACGACATAATTTTGCAACGGAAATTAAATTAGAACGCATGGTGGGAACACAATGAACATCGGATAGAGACAGAGATTTAACAGAATTTAAAAATTGTGTTGAACCAATATGCGAAATCGACAAACCAGTACCGTTACCAAGGAGGATCTCATCCGGGCCTCCATAGTCAGAGACGGAGGAAAGAGAAGCCGGGCAGGAGGAGATATGGTGAGAGGCACCGCTATCCATCATCCACATAGAATTGATGGGAGTGGCGGTAGCAACATTAGCCACCGGTGCAGGTGAGTCAGTGGGCGAGATAACCAGATTATCTTTGAGGAACTTCTGAAGTTTCCTACAATCTTTGGTTTCATGACCAAAAATTTGGCAAAAGTTACAGAACTCATTGGAGCGGGAAGCGGAAGTATTGGACGGAGGACGAGCAGAGCGCGAAGAGCGCTGCGAGGAGGAAGGCTGGCCACGGTTGGAGCGGTTAGGATAATCGGTGGAGGGCCGATTGGAGTTGCGGCTAGGTTGCCGCTGGGTGTAGTTTGCGGTTACAGGGACAGAGAGAACATGCTCGGGTGGAGGCAGAGAGCGCTCAAAATCGACAAGCTTGTCGAACAAGTCGGGATAGGTGAGAGGGGTGTCACGGACCTTAAACGCAGCGGTGAGGGAGGAGTATTCATCGCCCAACTGATTTAGGATATACACCATAAGATCCTCATCACTTATAGGATTCTGAACGAGAGCCAATTCGTCCGCAATTGAGCGCATCTCATTCAGAAAGTCGGCGACTGGACGGTTACCCTTAGGGTTCTTTGTGAGTTTGGTTTTAAGAGAGATGACACGGGATAGAGAGGAGCTCGCGAAGGAAGCGGCGAGTCGATCCCATGCCTCCTTGGCGGTGACCGCAGAGGCAATTAAAGGCTGGATAGCATCGGAGCAGGACCCTAGGAGGGCGCTGTATATGCTCTGGTCTTGCCGGACCCAGAGGGAATAATCGGGATTGGCCTTGTTGTCTTTGATTTTGGCAGGGGCAGCGGTATCACCGGTTAGGAAGCCGGCGAGATCGTGACCGACTAAGGAGGAGTGGACATGACGCCTCCATACGGGGTAATTTTGGGAAGTAAGTCTAATGGTGAAGTGAGTAGAAGCAGTAATGGAGATAACATCTTTTGAGGCCATGGAGGAAGGGAAGAGATCGAGAGAGGGAGAGACGAAGAAAGGGCAGGGACGGGATGAAGAGGGAGGGATCGAAAAACTCTTGGGAGTGTTTTCAGGCTCTGATTACCATGCCAAGGGTGAATGAATCGTGTATTCTATTGATTATGAACATGATTAAATACAAAGTTACAAGAAGTAAATAAGGAAAATACAACAATGTAAACTAATAGAAGATATGCACTTAATGCTAATTGATCTATTTACGTGGAGATATTGTGTGTGTTAATAAAATATTCTTCTTTCCCTTGATTGAATTTACTCACATATTGAAAGGGCTATTAAATTTCCTTACTTGTATAAATTTTGATGAATGTTTCACATTTGAATTAATTTCCCCACCAAACACGTTAAGAATGGTATTGATATTCCATTTTCTAATAAATTTTCCGAACTAAATACATTAAGAAATTAATTCATATCCAACTCCACTAAATTCCACCAACCAAAAACACACCCTTATTGTTTGATTGAAAACATTTATTTTTTAATTTTTAATTACGAACACCTAGAGATTTTATAGTGGAAAATTAACATAATCTATATCCTTAAAGGATTTTGAAACTGCAATCTTTTAGTTAGGAGTGCATCATTTATCACCAAATATCTTGTTGAGTCATATGAGGAATTTGTTGGTTTCATTTTGAAACTACAATCTTTTAGTTAGGAGTGCATCATGTATCACCAAATAATGTCCACACTTTGCAATTGAAAATATTTCAAAGGTTGACTAAAGCATCTAAAACTTAGGGGAGGGAGTGGTAGGATTTTGAAGTAGAAGAAGTTAGAGGAGAACCAATAGGAGTGTGTCACGCAGAAGAGAGAAAAAGAATGGATTTTGAAGAATTTTGAAGGATTTTGAGTGGTGGTGGTGAGGATTGTGAAGAATTCTAGGTGTTTATATTTTAATGTTTTTATTTATTTGTTTTTGTAATTTATATATTAAAAAAAAACATACTACATTTTTTTAATAAAAAAACACTACATTTATTTAAAAATAAAACAGTACATTTATTAAAAATAAAAAAAAGACATTACATTTATTTAAATAAAAAAAGATATTACAACTATTAAATAAAAACTTAGTTATTCGTCGAAGTTGACGCCCGTTGGAGATGGTCCCTCATTATCGTCCAAACCTCGACGTGTTGAAAACCATTCTCCTCATGTATAAGGCGGTACTCGCGCAATGCCTTAAACATCAAACCCGATTCAAGATCCGCCAGTGTAGCTCTTCGTTCAATCTGGGAGTACACAGCTTCGAACTTGTTGATTTTTGAGTTCATTTTGTTCCACTTCGCGTTCAACTGGTCTTTGGTTTTGTTGGTGCCACCAAGTTCTTTGTTGAAGTGCTCAAGCACTTGACCCCAGAAACTAAGCGGCTTTGAGTGACTATCCTTATCCTCGGCGACGTGCACCCAAGTGTTAGCCAACGCAATCTCTTCGACGGGAGACCATGGGCGAGGCATTTGTGAGATGAATGTGGGTATTTGTGTGTAGAAGTGAGATGAATGTGTAGACGTGTGATGAATGTGAAAGTGTATATGTGTGTGGATATATATATATATATATATATATATAGTGTTAAAATATGAAATATTTTTTTTTAATACAACATAGCCGTTCAACGGCTCTAAATCTGGCCCCCGCCAAGAATGCCGTTCGACAAAAAGAAGCAGAAAAACAAGTGATTTGGGCGGCGCCGCGGGCCTGGCGGCGGTGTTTGCCGGCGACGCCGTCGGCGCCGCGGCATTCTTTGCACCACTCCCCCCCCCCCCCTTAAATAACCCAAAAGTCTTAAAATTTTGTATTATTTAGCAAAGAAAATTTCTAAGGCCATATTACATATTAACACATTATACAACTTCTCTGACCTTTTGTTGACTTTTTCCCACATAGAAAAGTTTGTATATATAGCTTTTTTATGAAAACATTAACAGTTGGCGATTTCTCCTGATGGTTAGTGCGTAGTCTTCGAAATACGAGTTTATGTGCTCGAAACCGCTGCCACCGGTTTTCACTGTAATTTTTTTGGTTTTTTTTATGCGCACCGTCATATACTTTCTGCCACGTACATGACACGTGGTAGAATAAGTCTCTTTTTTTTACGTCGTCATCCCCTTATCCCCTTCACTTTATGCCACATCCGGTTACACTTTTCTTCCCATCTCCCTCCTTTCGTTTTACGCAAGTATTTTCTTCTTTCTGATACGCATTTCTTATTCACGATCGTTTTGGTTTCTTGCCTTTCTTTCCTTAGATGCGGCCGTACGTAGGTTTCTTCTGCCTCGATGCTCAGATCTGGTCTTGATGATCAGATTTCTTTGGAGTTTTGATTACCTAATGTTCGCTTTTTTTTTTATCAGCTTCTTATCTGGCTCACACTTTAGCTATTGCTCTTAATCCTCAGGTATTTACAGCGCCGGTTATTGTTACCTATGAATATTTAGGGTTTCCTATAGTTTTGAGACTTATATGTATTATCTTCTCCGCAGTTGTTCAGTCTGATCATTTCCCTGCCTACACAGGTATCTCTGTATTTTCGGCTTTCTAATTTTTATGTGATTTCCTCTCTTAAGATGAATCTGTTATAGGATTTATTATACTGAATCGTCGAGTGGTTTGTTTAATTGTTTTTTGCCATAGATTGTGTACTAGCTTTAATGCTCTGACATTTTTTTGGGCTGGTATTTGAACCTCGAGATGAATTTGGTTAAGAATTTCTATATATGAGGTTAGGTAAGAGTGTAATACAAATTCTGTGTATTTTAGGATTAGAATGTCTTTTGATAAAGGTATATGATATTCTGCCTTAGGTTTGCAATTCCTTTACAAACATTTGACCACATTTTAAAGCTTCGGTGCCTAAAATTTAAAGTAGGATAAACTATAGTGATAGACTAATAGTGGTCTTCAGTCTCTTTATTAAAGAGGTTTGTTTTGGCCAACGGCCATTGTTCATTTCCTGTTTGATGTGATCTCAGAGATTGAATGACTAAAACTGTTGGATCGTTAAGATATGATGGATACTAGTGGGTGACCCGCCGCGCGTTGCGGCGGCCTCACCATTTTTTAATGACATGATGGCTTAAGATCATACTCTTAAATCTAAATAGAATTTTACACCGGCGCTGATTTTACATCGACGCTTTGCAGTGTGATATAGTAGAAGGACAGGAAATCATATTTAAATTTAAGGAAACCATACTTAAATAGTTATATGGCTTAAAGGAGGTATATGTTTCGTAGATACTCCACACTTTGCTCAATTCATATATAACTTGATACCCACACTGAGAGTAAAACAGTCTCACTTGAGTGCATAGTAGAAGTGTTTTGAAAATAGTCAAATACATTGCCAAATATGCATCAATGGTTCAAGATCTTTACAACAATACAAATTGATGATATAGATCATTAACAATGAGTGACAAACATTATTCAATGCCTATTGTATCTCAATCAACCTACCTTAACCTATTTATATGTTAGTAAGGCTAAAATAAAGCATAAAAAACGCAGAAGAAGATCAATTAACCAAAAAAACATGAAACAATGAATTGATATAAAACAACCTGCTCATGTGTTGATATAAAAAATAAACCTTTTTTTTTCAAGAGCCAAGCACATGTGTTGCTTTGTTTTTGGTCTGTGTAGTTGTGCCATCAACTCAAGTTGACCCGCATGATCCTCGAGCTTCTCCTGTTGATCTTTATAAACATGACTCTTGTATTTAATCCCTAGTCACCTATGTAAAAGGATACAAATCCAAACAACAACAAATCCTTTTGTATTTCAGCAACACTGTAAATTCAATGATGCTTACAGTCGACAACTAACACCAGTTTAAAAATATATACCTAAACAAAGCATATGTTTCACTCCTATTACAATATGGAGGAATGATCACGTCATATAAGAACACTCTGGAATGCTCATTTGCAGATTTCACATCATGAAAATCTATCTAAGCAAAAACAAATAACTAATATTTTCAAATTATGTAATAGTATTCAAGTGGTGGTGCTTGAGTCAATATAAAACTTGAAGGTACCTCTTCATCAATCTGTTGGAGCCTTAGTCATCAATATAAAACTTAAAGACAAAGTTACCTCTGCATCAATCTGTTCGAGCGTCCATCATCTTCAGTAGTCAAAAAGCTGCTTCAAAGAGATTTCTTAGAACTAACAAATAGGGCTTTAAAATTGTAGTTGAGAACAATAAATATCAAAGATTCTGGTAATTTTAGGTATATCATAATCATATATATATATATATATATATATATATATATATATAGGTGATGTGCTCGGAACGACACTAAAAAACACTAATAAAATAGACCTAAACCTAGACCTAAGACACACCTAATTTTACCGAAATAACTTAAACCGAACCGAACCCTAAGGCAGTGAACCTGTCGGATTATAGTAAAGCTAAGGTAAGACCGGAATATCGAACCTAGGACACTCTAAAGACAAAGACTTAACCTAGACCTAAGAAATGGAAATTTGAGTAATTTAGGTTTTGATTTAAGATTGATTTAATTAACTGGAATTAACTAACGCAACTAACAAATTGTGACAACCCGTAAGTTTCCTAAGTCAAATCACATGATAATACGTATAATTAACTGTTTCTGTGTGCATAAATCTGTGTTTTAGTTAACGTAGATAACGTAATATGCATCTATCCGTTAGTCTTGGTGTAACCCTAATTTGATGTCTCGACAATCGACCTTGAAAACAAGAACGTTATATATATGATCGGTGGAACTTCAATAATAAGAAACGTTTCATAACAATATATGTATTCTAATATAAAAAGAGTTTTTATATTATCGCGTCACCTTTGTAGTATTTTGCATACGTTCATAGTTCATGTCACTATTCGACGTAAAATAATCAATTAACGATAACGTTTATCCACTTATTTACCAATTACGTCAAATAATAAATCATTTTAACGTTTAGCATTTTTATAACGAGAAACCATTTGGTTTTTATATAAAACAATCAACGTAAACGTTTTTCACCATTTAACACCGTTTGACCTTTAAACAAGACTTGTATCATTTCTTTTCTTTAACCTTGATTCATTATCCTCCATGCATGATCATTCCATGCATGATTAAATTCAATTGTCACCTTTGGTCATATTACCTTTCGTGATCAAAACCCGACACTCGACAATTAGCATCTATCATTAGTAGTAATCCATCACCATAATACTAATCTACTACTAATCTCCCATCATTAAGCCATGCACTATTCACGTGTACCTCCCTTAGACAAAATCATCATCCAAGCCACCCTACAACTTACACCCTAGTATGTACCTCAAGATTCCCACCCTTTGACCATCTCTCCTCCTCTCCATGCACCTAGAACCGCCCCCCCTCCCCTTGGCTCCCTTTTCGGCCGAAACCACCAAGCCACCACCACCATCCTTTCAAACCTCTTCTTTCCCTTCTTTTGTGTACTACATATATATATATTCCTAAGAATAGAAACCCTAGCTCACAAACTTGTTTCCACAAAAGAAACACACACATTTTCTCTCCTCTTTCTCCCAACCGTCGCCACTCTCTCTCTCTACTCTCTCTCTAGCTTTTCTTCATCAAACCACATCATTTCTTGAAGAACAAAGCTACAAGGAACATCAAGGAAGCAAGATCTACCATCCTTCATCCTTCCTCGCGTTTTCTACAAGTTAGTAGACATCATTTTCTTAGTTTTTCACTAGTTATTCACGTTAACTAGTTACATTTTCCATCTAACACTCCATAAACAAGTCTTGGTTAAAAATGGTGGCTTTACACTTGCATTTTCATCTATGTTTCTAGTAAACTAAAAGATTGTTTAAGTTCATGTTAGATCTAGTATGTCATGTGTTTTTACTAGTGATTTCATGTATTTTGAACCCCTCGTATGTTACATTATATAGATCTAAAGTTATACATGTGTTGATATGCTAGTATGTGTTCTATATGCCTTGGTTTTATGAACAAACCACTAGATCCGAAATTTATGACTCTTGGAACCCTAGGTCCGAAATTTTTAACATGTTAGAAGGTTGTGGATAGCACCAAATGACTTATTGATATGTTTGGACGGCTAAATCTATAAAAATAACCTACTAAAAGTATCCGGAAACTATAGTTAAATTAGGGCTAATTTAGGTCAGAAACTTTGACCCTTCCTAAAGTGATTTTAAATGATGTCTTTAGTCTTAAAAACCCTAGTACAAGATCCCTTTCGAAATTAGCTAAATTTGGGGAAAAACGGGACCAAAAACGGACACTTTACGGGCCCGGAAAACCCATTTTTGTAAAGATATGCAAACAAAGGTTAGAACTGATCTTGAACACCTTTAAGGACTTTAGGTGACTTATAATGAGTTTACAAAGTGTTTTGGTAGTTTACAAAGCCTTAGAACGAGTCACAGGATCGAAACCGGCTAAATCGGACACATACCGGCAAAACCGACAAAACTAGGAAAAAGAGCTTTTGAACTTGTACATTCTGATTTCCTATGGCCTCTATGATGAAAATAAATGTTTATTTATTTGTTTGGTCAATTGCTATAGTCATTTGCGGAAAAACCGTGAAGTACGGCTAAAACCGGCAAAAAGCACGTTTTGACCTAAAATTGTCATTTCTTCTTTAAAAGCCTTATGAACTCATATGATAATCTCATCGAAGTATAAACTCTTTCTAAACTAATGATTTTCATGAATATAAATAATATTTTGATTTTCAAGTAATAATATTTCCTTAAGGTCAACAATGTCACGTTTCATTAACGGGTTACCCTAACACCAAGACTTGACCAACCAAATTGGAGTGACTTAGATGTCAACCCAATTTCTATATGCTAAGTTGTCTTATAATATTGTATAGGACTGCTTACTTTCCTACCTTACTGAATTACTTGTATTCAGGTGAGTTTTCACGGCCCCTTTCTTTTACAGTTTTAATACTTGGGGGAGAATTCATTACAAACATAAAATCATTTCCCGACAAATAGATTACTTGTTACCTTATTGATTACATGAGCTTTTCTAGTCCAAATCGTATTGTATCATGCTTGTTCATGTTATGATGAAACCCCACTATTAGTTGAATCCGATTAATTTACAAACAGAAACGATGACTCGTGGATAGATCTATTGGGTTAACGCCCCTACTCTGATTGGTAGCTCCAATCCTGGCTCCGTTTTAATAGTCAGAAGGGTACATACAGTTATATTTGACCATGTGGTACTGTTGGACATAGTATCATGAGTGGGTAATCAGTTAGTTTCGGTATTCAAGGTTCATGGTAATTTATAAAACAGGATCTAACCAAATTGTCAAACGATGGGATGATTCAATCAAACTTGTTTATCAAACTTTACACGCATGCTATCTAAACCTGTGAACTCACCAACTTTATGTTGACTCGTTTTAGTATATGAATTCTCAGGTGATTGAACTCTGCTGCATTCTGGACATCATATCATTTAGGACCTGCATTTTCTATTTCTGGAGTCATGGTCAAACCGAGCTGTACTTTTGGAGATTTCATTGCATAACACCTAACGGTGTCATGTTCTCAAATCTTTTTGAAATGTAATTGTTTTATTAACAATTAAGACAAACATGTTTTCACTACTATTTCCGCTGCAACTTGAAATGAAACTCCATATTTTGAATTAACTTAACTTTATAAACGGCTCTAGTTGTTTAATCATCCAGAGGTCGTTCTATGTAATCTTGACTGTGATCCATCTCGCTCGCACCCGACACAATAAATTACGGGGTGTGACAGATTGGTATCAGAGCCAAGGTTATAGAGAACTAGGTTGCATACTAGAACTTAGTCTATAGCCTACCGCTCTGCTAGCACCCTCCCATGCATTACTTGCTTGCATTTCATACATGCCTTACTTGTTGCATCCGTTAACTATTACAATTACACTAACGTAAGACTATTATTATGATTTGGAAACTTTGTCACAGCATGTCAAACCCTGTTGAGCTATCTTCGGACTCGGAAGTCGAGATGGAGACGATACCACCTCAGCCAGCTCCAGCATCTCCGCCTACTGTCACTCCGACCTCACCCACTAGCGTGCTCGACCGTGTCACGGACGATGAGGAGACGGATTCCGAGGAAGATCCGGATGAGCCACCATTTTATGACGTGGATATTACTGCTGATGACCCTCTCGATGATGGAAACTCCATTACAGTCACTTTGAGCTCATCCCGTGCTGCTTCTCCTGTGCGTGCCCCATCTTTCCGCCCGTATAGGACTACTCCCTCTGGACCCCTCCGCATGTATACCGCGCGGAAATCCGTCTTTCGCCGCCCCACTCGTGGGATTCGCCTTGCCTCTCGTGTGGGATCACCTCGCAAGAGATCCCGTACCCCTGAGCCTAACCTTACTCCTACCGACTCGCCCTCGCTTCCCTTAAAGAAGCGAGTGCATTTTGATGATAGCACCTACGAGTTTGGCGAGACGTCGTCTGCTGCAGCCGCTAGAGTCACCTCTGTTACTCCAGTTACCCCTGTCGTTCCGGTTACCCCTCCTGTTCCGGTTACCCCTTCTGTTCCGGTCACCCCTGTTGCTCCAGTCACCCCCACTGCACCTGATACCCCCATAGCACCCACTGCACCCGCTGAGGCTGATTCCCCACCTATCCTTGTTCATGGAGTTGCCGTAGACATCTTGATCACCTCCCTCTTCGACGGCATTGCTCGCCGTGATGCCGAGATTCACCGCCTTCGGGCTATCCTTCAGCTCCCACCTACCCCCTTAGCCGCCCTGGAGATCCGTATTTCTGAGCTCGAGAGCCTCACTGGCTCTTATGCCCAGACCTTTGATACTCTGCACACACTTCTAGGAGAAGTCAACGGAGTTGTCGGCGCTGCCCTCGCTGCTGTGGAAGCCCTTGCCGCCAACACGCCGTCACTTATGGATTTCAACGACGTTCTCCAGCTGACACTCTCGGTCATCGTGTAGGTTGGAGAGATCTTGACATTGCTCCAGCACCCATGATATTAGCAGTATTGACATATTGGGGATCTGTTTTACCCCTACTTTTGTAATGTGATGTAACTTGTACTATTGTGGAATCATGTTATCCACCAAAAACAATGTTGTCTTGTATGAATTGTTTTCAGTCACGGTTATGGACGTTATGATGTATGTTATGTTTCGCTATTATGATTGTGTTGTGATGTTATATTTCCTCTTGTATGTATGATTGATGTATGTCATGATATGTTTGGTTGTTATTATGATTGCCTTACTCTTGTTTTGCCCATGTGAAATTAGAATCATGCCTAGACGTGCCACGAGAGCTAACCCTCCTCCTCCTCCGCCTCCGCCGCCGCCCATGAGCGCCGCCGAGATTGAAGAGTTGATCCTGCAACGTGTAACCGAAGCACTCGCAGCCGCCAATGCTGAACGCTCCACTGCCTCCGGTGGACGCCAAAGTGGTTCTCCTGCCGGTAAGTAACGACGTAGGATTGAAGATCAAAGATTGACAATTACGAAGTATTGTTTTCAAGGAACTTTTGATCTCTCGTTACAGGTACTCGGGATTGCAGTTATAAGGACTTCATGAACTGCAAACCCATCCATTTCAAAGGCACTGAAGGTGCTGTCGGACTGATCCGATGGTTCGAGAAGACTGAATCTGTCTATCGTATGTGCAACTGCCCAGATGAATACAAGGTCAAGTATGCCACTTGCGTCTTCAGCGAAGGTGTACTCACCTGGTGGAATTCCTATGCTGAAACCTTGGGACAGGATCTTGCTTATGCCATGTCTTGGGAAGACCTAAAGGTGCTCATGAGAGATGAGTACTGCCCTCGAGAGGAACTACAACGTCTGGAAGTGGAATTCTGGAATCTCACCATGGTTGGTGCCGACGTAGCCGGGTACACTCGACGTTTCCATGAACTGGCACACCTGTGCTCCACTATGGTTACTCCTCTATACAAGAAGATAGAGAGGTACATCTGGGGACTTTCCCCTCTCATCCAGGGAAATGTCATGTCGTCTAACCCTACTACCCTCCAGAGCGCCGTACGTTTGGCCCACAGCTTGACCTACCAAGCCGCCCGCCAAGGTGCGTCATTCGCCAAGAAAACATCTGAAGTTAAGACTGCTGTTATTCCACCCATCTCCTCTGGTAACATCAAACCTGACCACAAGCGCAAACGTGGTCATGACTGGAAGAAGAAGAAGCCTGCAGAAACCCCTGCTGCTGAAGTTCCAAAAGCCATCAAGGCTTATGCAGTTGTTGCACCTGCTGCTGATGCAAAGAGAAATGGTTACACCGGCAACCTACCCCTGTGTAACAAGTGTAACCTACACCACACTCTAGACTGCAGTAACATCTACTGCAAGAATTGCAAAGCTAAAGGTCACATCTATCGGGACTGTCCGAGTCGCGCGAACAAGGTTCAGACCACTAACACCTGTTACGAATGTGGGAACCCTGGTCACTTCAAAAGCGACTGTCCTAAACTGAAGAAACCAGGAACTGACGCTGCACGTGGAAGAGCGTTCGTGCTGAATGCGACTGAAGCACGACAAGACCCGCACACCGTTACGGGTACGTTTCTGTTAAACGAACACTATGCATCCGTTTTATTTGACACCGGTGCCGATAAAAGCTTCGTGTCTAGTGATTTTAGCTCTATCTTTGATATCACCCCTACGAAATTAGACACTAAGTATATAATCGAATTGGCCAATGGTAAACAAATCGAAGCGCGTGAAATGCTCCCAGATTGTGCACTGGACCTATTAGGACACAAGTTCAACATAGACCTCCTGCCCGTCCAGCTCGGAAGCTTTGACGTAGTAGTGGGAATGGATTGGCTGTCCGCTAATCGTGCAGAAATAGTTTGTCACGAGAAGCAAGTTAAAATTCCCCTAGCCAACAACGAAACCTTGACCATTCAAGGGGATCGTGTCAATACTAAGCTTCACATCATTTCGTGCATGAAGGCTCAGAAATTCCTCCGTAAAGGTTATCCTGCCCTCCTCGCACATGTATCATCCAAGAAATCTAAGGAGAAGAAGATCGAAGACGTTCCAATCGTTCGGGATTTCGCAGATGTGTTTCCTTCCGATCTACCTGGCCTACCTCCGCCTCGACAGGTAGAATTTCATATCGATTTAATACCTGGAGCCGCACCAGTTGCCCGATCACCGTATCGATTAGCTCCATCCGAAATGAAGGAGTTGTCGAATCAGCTACAAGAACTTCTTGATAAAGGACTCATCAGACCGAGCTTCTCACCTTGGGGAGCCCCAGTTCTATTCGTCAAGAAGAAGGACGGATCATTCCGTATGTGTATCGACTACCGAGAACTGAACAAGTTAACGGTGAAAAACCGGTATCCCCTCCCGAGGATTGACGACTTGTTCGACCAACTCCAAGGATCTAGCTTCTATTCTAAGATCGATTTACGCTCCGGCTACCATCAACTGAAAGTTCGAGATGAGGATGTCGCTAAAACTGCTTTTAGGACTCGTTACGGCCACTACGAATTCCTAGTTATGCCTTTCGGGTTAACCAACGCACCTGCTGTATTCATGGACCTCATGAATCGTGTGTGTAAACCCTATCTCGACAAATTCGTTATCGTGTTCATCGACGACATTCTGATCTACTCCCGTAGTAAGAAAGAACACGAGCAACATCTCAAGCTCATCCTGGAATTGCTTAGAAAGGAGAAACTGTACGCCAAGTTCTCGAAGTGTGAATTTTGGATCAGAGAAGTGCATTTCCTAGGTCACGTGATCAATGATCGTGGAATCCATGTCGACCCCGCGAAAATCGAAGCAATCAAAAGTTGGAGCCCTCCAACTACCCCGTCTGAAATACGACAATTTCTTGGTCTTGCCGGCTATTACCGTAGGTTCATCGAGAACTTCTCCAAAATAGCCAAACCCCTGACCACTCTGACTCAGAAGGAGAAGAAATTTATCTGGGATGATAAAGCGGAAGAAGCCTTTCAAACGTTGAAGCAGAAGCTATGTGACGCTCCCATTCTTGCCTTACCTGAAGGCAACCGCGATTTCTGCGTTTACTGTGACGCGTCTCATCAAGGTCTTGGATGCGTACTTATGCAACGTGACAGAGTCATAGCCTATGCCTCACGTCAATTGAAAGTTCACGAAAAGAACTACACCACTCACGACCTAGAACTCGGAGCCGTCGTATTCGCCCTCAAGATCTGGAGACACTACCTCTACGGCACAGAATGTAAGGTCTTCACGGACCACAAGAGCCTCCAGCATATCCTAAACCAGAAAGAGTTGAATATGAGGCAACGAAGATGGGTCGAATTGCTCAGCGATTACGAATGCGAAATCTTGTATCATCCTGGAAAGGCGAACGTAGTAGCAGATGCCTTGAGTCGTAAGGATCGTGTGAAGTCACTCCGTGTCAGATCTCTTGCATTGACCATTCACACCGGTCTACCCTCCAAGATTCGTGACGCCCAACTAGAAGCTCTTAAGGAAGAGAACATCGGAAACGAAGGCCTACGAGGTATGGACCGTCAATTCGAGATCAAACCCGACGGTGCCAGATACTTCACGAATCGTATCTGGGTACCTGCGTACGGAGACCTCAGAAACCTAGTTCTGAACGAGGCTCACAAGTCCAAGTACTCAATCCACCCTGGTGCTGACAAGATGTACCACGGATTGAAAGAACTTTACTGGTGGCCCAACATGAAGATGGAAGTTGCCACTTACGTCGGTAAGTGTTTAACGTGCGCCAAGGTTAAGGCCGAATATCAGAAGCCCTCCGGTTTGCTTGTCCAACCGATAATTCCCGAGTGGAAATGGGAACGTATCGCCATGGATTTCATCACCAAGCTACCGAAGAGCCGAAATGGTAACGACACTATTTGGGTTATCATCGACCGTCTAACGAAATCAGCTCACTTCCTACCCATGAAGGAAAAGGATTCCATGGAACGACTAACCACCCTCTACATGAAAGAGATATTCTCCCGCCATGGGACACCCGTCTCAATCATCTCTGACAGAGATAGTCGCTTCACGTCTAACTTCTGGCAATCGCTGCATGAAGCCCTGGGTACTCAACTTGACATGAGTACTGCTTACCATCCCCAGACCGATGGCCAGAGTGAACGCACAATTCAAACCCTAGAAGACATGTTGCGTGCTTGTGCAATCGATTTTGGTAAAAACTGGGATGAACACTTGCCCCTATGCGAGTTTTCATACAACAACAGTTATCACACCAGCATTCAAGCCGCCCCATTCGAGGCACTTTATGGTCGAAAGTGCCGATCTCCCATCTGTTGGTTTGAAGTTGGAGACAGCCAAATTACCGGTCCGGAACTAGTGATCGAGACCACCGAAAGGGTCTCGCAAATTCGAAACCGCCTGAAAGCCGCCCGCGATCGTCAAAAGAGCTATGCTGACACCCGACGGAAACCCCTATCATTCGAAGTCGGAGATAAAGTGCTTCTGAAAGTTGCTCCGTGGAAAGGAGTCATCCGTTTTGGCAAACGTGGTAAACTAAACCCTCGATACATTGGTCCATTCCAAATCCTTGAAAAGATCGGACCAGTAGCCTACAAACTACGACTGCCAGCCGAACTTAGTAGCGTACACGACGTGTTCCACGTCTGTAACTTGAAGAAGTGCCTTGCCGACGAATCACTCGTCATTCCTCTCGATGAAATTCAAGTTGACGAAACCCTTCACTTCGTGGAAGAACCTGCCGAAATCGTCGACCGCGAGGTCAAGAAGCTGAAACGAAGTCGAATACCTATCGTTAAGGTTCGATGGAACTCCCGGCGCGGATCTGAGTATACTTGGGAACGCGAAGACAAGTTCAAAGCCAAGTACCCGCATCTTTTTCCCAACCCAGCTCCTGTAGACGCCGATGTCTGAATTTCGGGACGAAATTCCTTCAACTAGGGGAGAATGTGACAACCCGTAAGTTTCCTAAGTCAAATCACATGATAATACGTATAATTAACTGTTTCTGTGTGCATAAATCTGTGTTTTAGTTAACGTAGATAACGTAATATGCATCTATCCGTTAGTCTTGGTGTAACCCTAATTTGATATCTCGACAATCGACCTTGAAAACAAGAACGTTATATATATGATCGGTGGAACTTCAATAATAAGAAACGTTTCATAACAATATATGTATTCTAATATAAAAAGAGTTTTTATATTATCGCGTCACCTTTGTAGTATTTTGCATACGTTCAAAGTTCATGTCACTATTCGACGTAAAATAATCAATTAACGATAACGTTTATCCACTTATTTACCGATTACGTCAAATAATAAATCATTTTAACGTTTAGTATTTTTATAACGAGAAACCATTTGGTTTTTATATAAAACAATCAACGTAAACGTTTTTCACCATTTAACACCGTTTGACCTTTAAACAAGACTTGTATCATTTCTTTTCTTTAACCTTGATTCATTATCCTCCATGCATGATCATTCCATGCATGATTAAATTCAATTGTCACCTTTGGTCATATTACCTTTCGTGATCAAAACCCGACACTCGACAATTAGCATCTATCATTAGTAGTAATCCATCACCATAATACTAATCTACTACTAATCTCCCATCATTAAGCCATGCACTATTCACGTGTACCTCCCTTAGACAAAATCATCATCCAAGCCACCCTACAACTTACACCCTAGTATGTACCTCAAGATTCCCACCCTTTGACCATCTCTCCTCCTCTCCATGCACCTAGAACCGCCCCCCCTCCCCTTGGCTCCCTTTTCGGCCGAAACCACCAAGCCACCACCACCATCCTTTCAAACCTCTTCTTTCCCTTCTTTTGTGTACTACATATATATATATTCCTAAGAATAGAAACCCTAGCTCACAAACTTGTTTCCACAAAAGAAACACACACATTTTCTCTCCTCTTTCTCCCAACCGTCGCCACTCTCTCTCTCTACTCTCTCTCTAGCTTTTCTTCATCAAACCACATCATTTCTTGAAGAACAAAGCTACAAGGAACATCAAGGAAGCAAGATCTACCATCCTTCATCCTTCCTCACGTTTTCTACAAGTTAGTAGACATCATTTTCTTAGTTTTTCACTAGTTATTCATGTTAACTAGTTACATTTTCCATCTAACACTCCATAAACAAGTCTTGGTTAAAAATGGTGGCTTTACACTTGCATTTTCATCTATGTTTCTAGTAAACTAAAACATTGTTTAAGTTCATGTTAGATCTAGTATGTCATGTGTTTTTACTAGTGATTTCATGTATTTTGAACCCCTCGTATGTTACATTATATAGATCTAAAGTTATACATGTGTTGATATGCTAGTATGTGTTCTATATGCCTTGGTTTTATGAACAAACCACTAGATCCGAAATTTATGACTCTTGGAACCCTAGGTCCGAAATTTTTAACATGTTAGAAGGTTGTGGATAGCACCAAATGACTTATTGATATGTTTGGACGGCTAAATCTATAAAAATAACCTACTAAAAGTATCCGGAAACTATAGTTAAATTAGGGCTAATTTAGGTCAGAAACTTTGACCCCTCCTAAAGTGATTTTAAATGATGTCTTTAGTCTTAAAAACCCTAGTACAAGATCCCTTTCGAAATTAGCTAAATTTGGGGAAAAACGGGACCAAAAACGGACACTTTACGGGCCCGGAAAACCCATTTTTGTAAAGATATGCAAACAAAGGTTAGAACTGATCTTGAACACCTTTAAGGACTTTAGATGACTTATAATGAGTTTACAAAGTGTTTTGGTAGTTTACAAAGCCTTAGAACGAGTCACAGGATCGAAACCGGCTAAATCGGACACATACCGGCAAAACCGACAAAACTAGGAAAAAGAGCTTTTGAACTTGTACATTCTGATTTCCTATGGCCTCTATGATGAAAATAAATGTTTATTTATTTGTTTGGTCAATTGCTATAGTCATTTGCGGAAAAACCGTGAAGTACGGCTAAAACCGGCAAAAAGCACGTTTTGACCTAAAATTGTCATTTCTTCTTTAAAAGCCTTATGAACTCATATGATAATCTCATTGAAGTATAAACTCTTTCTAAACTAATGTTATTCATGAATATAAATAATATTTTGATTTTCAAGTAATAAATATTTATTTACAATAAATATTTCCTTAAGGTCAACAATGTCACGTTTCATTAACGGGTTACCCTAACACCAAGACTTGACCAACCAAATTGGAGTGACTTAGATGTCAACCCAATTTCTATATGCTAAGTTGTCTTATAATATTGTATAGGACTGCTTACTTTCCTACCTTACTGAATTACTTGTATTCAGGTGAGTTTTCACGGCCCCTTTCTTTTACAGTTTTAATACTTGGGGGAGAATTCATTACAAACATAAAATCATTTCCCGACAAATAGATTACTTGTTACCTTATTGATTACATGAGCTTTTCTAGTCCAAATCGTATTGTATCATGCTTGTTCATGTTATGATGAAACCCCACTATTAGTTGAATCCGATTAATTTACAAACAGAAACGATGACTCGTGGATAGATCTATTGGGTTAACGCCCCTACTCTGATTGGTAGCTCCAATCCTGGCTCCGTTTTAATAGTCAGAAGGGTACATACAGTTATATTTGACCATGCGGTACTGTTGGACATAGTATCATGAGTGGGTAATCAGTTAGTTTCGGTATTCAAGGTTCATGGTAATTTATAAAACAGGATCTAACCAAATTGTCAAACGATGGGATGATTCAATCAAACTTGTTTATCAAACTTTACATGCATGCTATCTAAACCTGTGAACTCACCAACTTTATGTTGACTCGTTTTAGTATATGAATTCTCAGGTGATTGAACTCTGCTGCATTCTGGACATCATATCATTTAGGACCTGCATTTTCTATTTCTGGAGTCATGGTCAAACCGAGCTGCACTTTTGGAGATTTCATTGCATAACACCTAACGGTGTCATGTTCTCAAATCTTTTTGAAATGTAATTGTTTTATTAACAATTAAGACAAACATGTTTTCACTACTATTTCCGCTGCAACTTGAAATGAAACTCCATATTTTGAATTAACTTAACTTTATAAACGGCTCTAGTTGTTTAATCATCCAGAGGTCGTTCTATGTAATCTTGACTGTGATCCATCTCGCTCGCACCCGACACAATAAATTACGGGGTGTGACACAAATGGATAGCAGGAAAACTCAGGAAACAATCAGATACGAGAAAGACACCACCTAGACCTAGAATCCCAACCAACACCTACAACTTCATCTGGCTATGACAACTCTGATGGTAGCTAATTCACCTCTCAAGTTCTTCTTAGCAAATGTTCCTGACGTTCGGACAGGAGTTCACCTTTCGGGTACATCCAACCTCAACTAGACCTAACCACCCTCGAAACAATCTTAGGCACCTTAAGCTAGCAGGAACTACCACTTAATCAACACAACTGACACGGAATAGCAAGCTAACTAACTTCCTAGGGCATCCCTCTCCCAATGGCAATGTGATCCTATTCCACTAGTCAACCCAACTACCCGACCTAGTTATCACCTTCCGGCTTGTCTAACTAGAGCAGCACACAAGAATCAGGGAATTCACTAAAATACTAAACTATGAAAATCAAGACAGATAATCAAATCAATCACAAACACACAGTCACGCAATCGATTACCCAACCCAAACCGAAAGACATTCGCAGAATTAGGCAGTTTAGTAAATCAATTCAAACCCTAACTCTAGTGGTCATATGCATACAATTATATCGACAATGGAATTGAATAGAAACATAACATCAATCAAGTTGTCAAAAACCAAACAAAGTTATAAATATCAGTTGTTCATCATAACGGTCTAGGCAGTGATAAATGCCTAGCCTACAATCATGTTCATAGCATAAGAACAAATAAAGTTTGAATCTTTAACAATAAACATAACTGAGTCTAAGAATTAAACCCAACCACCAACCTTTTCTTTCGCCCCCATGTGTTTATGAATTTACCAGATTTAAGTTTCAGCTGCCTATGGATCCCACTAAAGAAAGGTCAAGTTCAACCTATTACCGAATCATATTCAGTCAAAGCAAAGGTTATAATTGATTTAAATTTATATATTTCCAACCCCCTTAAACCAGATACTAAGATGTCCAAGGAATAACTGTTTATTTATATGCAACTTATTGAGCATTTATTCCTCTAAGCTATCATTTTTCTCTTTTTTTTTTTATATATGTATATATTTGGTCACTTTTACCTAAAATTACCAACGGACATCACCAGAGGTATTCTTTCACAAGGTCTTACCCCCGAAATCATACATGAGTATTTTGCCCGCGAGATCCGGAACATCATCAGAGGTACTTACCACGGGATACTATCCTTAGTTCGTACATGAGTATTCTACCCCTTCACTCTAGTTCATTAACCAGATTATTACCTACATGCTCATTTGAAATTCTAAGGACATAAGAGTATCTAGCCTAAAGCGTCTCTTTCCTCCTAATCATCAGATTCAGAATTCCTATCACTCCTAAAATGGGAACCCACTAGCAGACTGATTAGCATATTTATACAACAATAAACACATAGGCTATTTAAGCTACTCCTAGGTCAGCTGGGCCTACCGACACATCATAGTCTAGTAATGCTTTCCATTCATACCAAACTTTACCACATTTCCCAAATTAATCATTAATTAGCACAAAATTAGAAAATCAATTCCCAGTTTTACCTATCATTTTCCATTAATTGCAGCCAGAATCTTGGACATTTTTTACCAATTTTTCAATTTTTTTCAAATTTTCAAATTTTATAACTCAATAACACACCAAAAATAAAAGACTGACTAAGACTGACTCAATACGAAAGTATCCCATCCCCACACTTGAATCACACATTGCCCTCAATGTGGAATGGAAATAAAAATAAAGCAGAAATAAAAATAAACACACGAAAAATAAAAAGAAATACAAACTAAAAATAACACAAGACAAGTTGAAACGTGTTCACCTGAAACTCCAGAGACTCAGCACAGCAACCAACGATCCACCGCAACTCCGGTAAACAGAAATAATATAAATCGAAAAATTAAAATTTTTTCTGAAATACCTTCTCCAGGCGTATCGCCTACAACCATGCATCTCCCAGGTGATACGCCTGGAACTGCACACTACCAGCCCGCATGAGACTTCCACGCGTATCGCCTACAACCCACCAACCTCCAGGCGATACGCTTGGAACGTGATTTCCAGAGAATTTTTGGAATTTGACCCCAAAAATTTTCTATCTCTTTTTCTTCTACAGCAGGCCTATGGTCGAATTTTCCAGCCAAAACCTGCATTTTCGACCTGCACACTCCCATTTTCCAATTGCCAAATCTCCTGAATCACCTGCAAACACCAAAAAAAAACACAAAACCCAAAAGACGCAACATGCACGAAAACGAAAAAATTGCAGAAATTGAAAGACACAAATACAAAATGTACAAACCGGACACTGCATCAATTAACTCAAATCAAAGACACAACCTCCCAAAACATCCGGAGGCTTCGATTTCACATCTTTGCTCACAAAACTACTGGATTCCACCCGGTTTCTATCCAAACAACTTCTAACCAACTTCCTACCCCATAAAGCACTGAACTTTGCTGCTCTCAACAACCTTTTAACCTTCCAATGCTTATACCTACCCGGAAGAAATCGACATTTTCCTAGAAAACTCATTTCTGGGTCATGGGTAGCAAAAATCACATCTAACCTCCCCACACTTGGACTAAGCACAACCCTATCATCAAATTCACCAATGTCACCAAGTGTGGCTCTCCTCAAACTATCCTCAACTACCAAACACTCTCTAACTACTAAATCCTCACCGGGTTCTACTAACGGGTCAAAATTATCATTCCTATCAATTAACTCATCTAACCCCCCGGGATCCTCCCCACACTTATCCTCAACCATCAATTCACCTTCCAACCTATTTCCAACGACCAGATCCTCACCAGTGACATAACTAACACAACTATCCACCAAAGATATAAAAGAACCTAGAAAGTACACGGACTCGTTGTTCTTGTCACTCGACTTACCAACCTTGAACTCAACCGATTCATCATCTACCCTCAAAGTAATCGTGCCCGCGAAAACATCAACTAATGCCCGAGCAGTCCTAAGGAAAGGCCTTCCTAAAATCAACGGGCAACTAGCATCATATGCAGTGTCAACTACCACAAAGTCTATAGGGAACAAAAATTTATCAACTTGAACAAGCACATTTTCCACTATTCCTTTGGGTCTAACCACCGACCTATCTGCTAAAGAAATGGTCATCCTAGTCGGTTCTAACTCACCTAATCCTAGATGCATGAAAACAGAATATGGCATCACATTAATCGAGGCACCTAGATCAGCTAAAGCACATGTAACAGATAAATCACCAAAGGAGCACGGAATTGTAAAGGTACCAGGATCAGTCAATTTTTCAGGCAATTTATTTTGTACTACAGCAGAACAATTAGCATCAAGTGTCACATCAGAAAAACTTTCAAGCTTCTTCTTATTAGTTAACATATCTTTCAGAAATTTAGCATACTTAGGCATTTGTTTAATGACATCAGTAAAAGGTAAAGTGACCCTAAGCTGCTTAAGAAGCTCTAAGAACTGACTGTATTCACGTGCATTCTTCTGTTGAACCAGGCGTTCAGGATACGGCACTTGCTTCAGATCATCGGCTGTGATTGGTCTCGGCGCGAACCTCACTCTCTTCTTCTCTTTAACATCCTCCCCCTTCAGCGGCTTCTCTCTCACTCCCTCAGCCTCGACGTTTGGTGCGGTACTTGCTGGCGTAACGCTCTCGTGCACCCTTCCGCCAGGCGTCTCCAACTCAATCTCCTCATCGACTGGCTCCTCATCAACTACCGTCGGCGATGGACTCTGGACAACTCTCCTGCTCCTAGTGGTGATGGCATTCACATTGGCATTGCGGTTCTTGTAAGTACTACCGGAAAACTGACCCCCACGGGAATTGAGCTCCTTCAGCTGCTTCGCTATGTCACCGACTGACCGCTGCAAATCCAGAAACGAAGCTTGTTGATTCCTCAGTAACGTATCATGCTCCGCCAGCTTCTTCTGTGTGGCCTCATCTCTCGCGTTCATCTGCTGCAAGATCTGCGTTTGGTTCATGACCAGCTCTGTAAGCTCCTTCATTGTCGGCCCCTCGTTTCCTCCACCATTCTGATTATACCTCGGCTGAAAACCAGGTGGATTTCCTCCCTCTCGCCATCCTGAATTTTGGCCACTCCTCCACCCAGACTGGAACGAATTACCGAACTGGTTTCGGTTTCCAATATAATCCACTTGCTCAGCGGGAGCAAGCGGGCAGTCTCGAGTGTCATGAGTGCCTCTGCACAGCTCACATTTGGCTTTAATGTGGAGTTTGATTTCTTCTAAAGATTTGTAAATATTCTGTAACTCCCTAGGTGACATGGTTTCTGAGCCAATGTGATTGACACCCCGGGTAGATGTAGATGGAACGAGTGATCTAGTCGGGGCCAAGGTGGCTCCCCGACCTCCGGGTGCCTGCTATTCAGCAAGTGCGAAGCTCTCAAATAATGATTTGCATTCATCCACAGTGAGCTTCTCCATCATATGTCCTCCAGCCGAAATATTGAAATCCTTCTGCATAGAATAAGGAAGTCCATTATAGAACTTTTCTATGATCGCCCAGTCCGTCAACCCGTGTTGCGGACATCTACTCAGAAGGGTATTGAATCTTTCGTAGGCAACAGAATAAGGCTCATCGGGGTCCATCTTGAAAGAGTGGATTTCCTCCCGAGTACGTGAAGCCTTGGCTGGGGGATGATACTTCTTCAGGAATTTTAACATCAAATCGTCCCAGGTGGCGATCGAGTTAGGCGGAAGCGTCTCAAGCCACTCGGCGGCTCGAGACGTAAGGGAGAATGGAAATAAACGCAAGTAGATGATTTCGTTCGCGACTCCGGTGAGTCCGAACGTGTTGCAGATACGAATGAAGCGGGAGATATGCGTCGGTGCATCTTCGTCCTCACGTCCATGGAACTGGATGGAATGCGTCAAAGCGTTGATGACGTGGGACGGAACTTGCCAATTCGCGGTGTTGGCAATAGCAGGCTGTGCAATAGCAAACCGGGCCTCGGTGACTCCGGCGCTAGCCTGCTCGTGGACGGTGCGACGTGCCACCATGGATGAAAGATCGGGAAATGGGATGGGTTTGGTGTCGCGTGTGGTTTGTGTGGAAGAAGATGGTTTGGAATGGGTGGTGGTGGAAATGATGAACGCCTCTAGCTCGGTGCGTAGAAGGCGAAACCGTTCACGAATATCCGCGTCGGGATCAGAAAGTGGTGACAACTCAGGAGGACCTCGTGAACGGGTGTGTGGCATAAAATGATTAAACTGACTCAAAGAAAAAAAATTACAAGAAAAATAAAACCTAAAAATCTAGACTCGAAACGGAAATCCTAAGACTCTAGACACGGAAAAACCAAAAAGACTCAAAATTTCCTAACGACGACCTAAGTTAATCTTGCCAATTGCCAAGTGTCCCCGGCAACGGCGCCAAAAACTTGATGTGCTCGGAACGACACTAAAAAACACTAATAAAATAGACCTAAACCTAGACCTAAGACACACCTAATTTTACCAAAATAACCTAAACCGAACCGAACCCTAAGGCAGTGAACCTGTCGGATTATAGTAAAGCTAAGGTAAGACCGGAATATCGAACCTAGGACACTCTAAAGACAAAGACTTAACCTAGACCTAAGAAATGGAAATTTGAGTAATTTGGGTTTTGATTTAAGATTGATTTAATTAACTGGAATTAACTAACGCAACTAACAAATGGATAGCAGGAAAACTCAGGAAACAATCAGATACGAGAAAGACACCACCTAGACCTAGAATCCCAACCAACACCTACAACTTCATCTGGCTATGACAACTCTGATGGTAGCTAATTCACCTCTCAAGTTCTTCTTAGCAAATGTTCCTGACGTTCGGACAGGAGTTCACCTTTCGGGTACATCCAACCTCAACTAGACCTAACCACCCTCGAAACAATCTTAGGCACCTTAAGCTAGCAGGAACTACCACTTAATCAACACAACTGACACGGAATAGCAAGCTAACTAACTTCCTAGGGCATCCCTCTCCCGATGGCAATGTGATCCTATTCCACTAGTCAACCCAACTACCCGACCTAGTTATCACCTTCCGGCTTGTCTAACTAGAGCAGCACACAAGAATCAGGGAATTCACTAAAATACTAAACTATGAAAATCAAGACAGATAATCAAATCAATCACAAACACACAGTCACGCAATCGATTACCCAACCACAAACCGAAAGACATTCGCAGATTAGGCAGTTTAGTAAATCAATTCAAACCCTAACTCTAGTGGTCATATGCATACAATTATATCGACAATGGAATTGAATAGAAACATAACATCAATCAAGTTGTCAAAATCCAAACAAAGTTATAAATATCAGTTGTTCATCATAACGGTCTAGGCAGTGATAAATGCCTAGCCTACAATCATGTTCATAGCATAAGAACAAATAAAGTTTGAATCTTTAACAATAAACATAATTGAGTCTAAGAATTAAAACGAGAAACAAGAGAAACCGGATGATTCGATGATGAATTGCAATGTAGAATTGATCACCCGTTGATTCCCTTGCAGTTCCAGCCCTTCCTTGCCTCTGAATATCGCCTGAAATCGCCCCTCTGCCGTCTGGGAGTCGAGTTATCTCGAATTGAACCCTAAAACTGATTTTATAGTCGAATTACTTCTTTTACGGGTTTTGAGGCTGCAAGCGTATCGCTTGCTGACCTACTTTCTCCAGGCGATACGCCTGGAGCTCATTACACGACAATTTAGTCGGTCAAACCGACTTTAAGCTCCGTTGACTTTCTCCTCACGCGCGTATCGCCTACCATGCATCAGGTTCCAGGCGATACGCCTGGACCTTCTTGTTCAGCTCTTTTCCTTCTTTTCTTGTTCCATCTTCTCACTTTCTACTCGTGGCCTCGGGAATCTGTTAAAAACCTACAAAACTCATAAAAACATAAACAAGACTCCAAAGACACTAACTTAGCTAAACACTACCAAAACAAATAGAAACCGACTCAAAATTGACTCAAATACATAATAAAAGACATATGAAAACAGGATGTGTTTGCAACACATCAATAGGTTTATTAAGATTCTGGTACTTTTATATAACAGATCTAGGAAAACATCATCTGGGTTTATTGATGTAAAATAGAAGACAGAGGAAAAAAAAACCCCACCCCAACAAAAACCCAAAATTACCTTTTAACGACGGGTCCGATTTCATAAACATCGCCATAACCCGAGTATCTTGCTCTCCACCTGGAAGCTACTATGGAAGCTTTGTGAGAGAGGGGCTGGGGGAGATGAAAGAAATACCAGTGGGGTTGTTTTAGAGAGCAAGTGCTTGTACCTTTTGCTTCACATCTTGTAAAATCGCACTAATCGCCGGTAATGAAATACAACTTCCCTAAAGTCAAACTCCCACAAAATCATTACAACATACCTAGAAACAAAAGAAATTAACAACAAAGCAGGTCTGCATCCTTTGGTTGTGCTCAACTCCTTATCCGGTGACGGTTCCCGGTGGTTCTCCGATCTTATTCTCATTTGAACCTAACCCTATATATATATATATATATATATAAGCAGAGAAGAAAAAACCAACCAAACAATGTTTTTGTAACAGCAACGACCAAAGTGAGAAGACCCAACTGGATGAAGCTGCAAACACAAAACCATAAAAGTGAACTTTTATCAAATGACAACATAGAAATATAACTAAAATCACCACAAAAGGGGCAAATAATTCTTCCAAACGACAAATATACTTTCACACATGCATGATATGAATGCAAATGAAGAACATGAACATATTGCATGGCAAAAAAATCAATGGAAAAGAACCAAATGTTAGTAGGAAGCTAATAAAATTTTAAAAACATCACAACAGTAAGCTAAACCATGTTCTGGTATAACATCCATTAGTATTTGTTACATTCTATATTGTTTCATGTGTAGCAGTATATAATTTTGGAGGTTTTTCTTACCTAGACACTCGATGAATTTCAAGGAGGTGACTGCAAGTTGTCTAGGGCTTGCGCCTTGTCTGTTGAATCTTTTAGCTGATATTGTTACCTCGTGCCATAATGCCGTATGAATCTTTCGACCGCTGTAACAAATTTTGGCATAGTATTAGACTGTTTAAATTCTAGTGTAGTGTTTAGTTATAAAGGAATTAAGGAAGTATGTTAGTATGGTTTATAACAGTTACCTTGAATCAGTTGTGTGATCATATTAAAAGAACCATAATAATGAAATACCAAAAATCAGCGTCTCTAAGTCAGTATGGTTCATTAAATTTGCACCCAAAAACAAACTGCATTTTTATACAATTTTTTACACAAAGAAAGTACATGCACCTGTTTTATACAATTCCAACCTAAAATAAACTCATTTTTTAACTTTTCAGAAACAAAATACCCGCAACTATTTAACTTTACGTTGGTGATCACAAACACAATAAACATACACAGCACATGTGATTGTGAACGCACCTGTATCCAAGAATACCTAGAAGCTTGCAACCACACACTCACAGAGCTTGAAACTGTATGAAACATAAAGCAAACAGGGTCACAACTTCTATAAAATGGCTCAAAAAGGGACACGGTTCTTGAATATAATTCCCTACGCAGGTAACACCAAAAGACAACCAATAGAAACATCCTCTACAAAACACCATAGCCTTTCGCTTGCTTTCGATCAGAGGCCTCATGACCCATAAATCAAATTCACAAAGATCTAAATGCACATTATACGCTAAAGAGAATAAAGTAGGTCTAAAGCCATAAGTGAATATAGAGAACCTACATACCTACATGAACACCCGCATCACTTGCATACCTAAATGACCAAAATACTAAGTGGTACTTCTCCTTTTATGACATGTCATAGCATACAGAGCAGCGTTAAACAAAGCACATAAGTAAAAAACATAGAGCACAGAAAGAAAGATCACACAACAGCCGGAAATTAGGCAACTAAGTAAAGAAGCATGACCAAAACATAGAGTAGTAGTTTATTCCTTTATGACATGTCAAAGCATACAGAGAAGTGTAAAAGTATGTTCAAATAGAGTGAAAGACAAAAACCCAAATTTAATAAAATTTAGGAACAAAAACATCTGTGATATACCATATGTAAAATCAAGAAATTAAATACCTCTTTGTAGAAATAGTCTGACTAATGCCTGCAACAAAAAAAAAATTACGAACCGATGAATGGAAATCATTCCCTAAAATCAGTGGAGTTCAAATAAGTAGAAGCAAAGGGCACATATGAGAAAGGAAATCATAAACCCTAAAATCAAAGCATAGTCACAGAATACCTACTCGTCATGGATTGAATTTCCGATCTTGAATCTCCTAAGCATGAATATGTTTCGCCGACAACCGTGGCGGTTGCCGCTGCAATTGAAGGTCCATGGTGGAGGTAACCGGTCCCTCCCACTCCCTCTTTCCGATCACCCGCCATCACAAACCCTAAGTCGAAGCACAGCAGAGAAGAGGGGAGAGGCATTCCTCGTTACCAGACCCTGTCTCGTTAGAATTCCTCCAATGTCATCGAAACCCCACGGCAAGAGAAAAGAAAACGAAAATTAAGTTTATAAGCAGATTTAAGTTAAGGTTTGAAGACCTAAAATCGAAAGAAGTAAAGAAAAAATCAAACATGTGTAGGGTTTCATTCATGTTGTTGATCAATCGATGGAAGATGAAGAAGATAGGAGGTTAGCCGCTGCTTTGAACCTAACCCTATATATATATATATATATATATATATATATATATATATATATATATATAGGGTGAGGTTCATTGTAGACACCCCCATAAGTGTAGACATGTAGACACCCTATTTCACATGTGAAATTACTTTATTTCACATGTGTTTTCACATGTGAAATTTTCTGAACAATGAGAAAAAGGAAAAAAAAAAGAAAAAAGAAATTAATCATAACCATTAGATCAAGAGATCTAATGGTGAAAAAATGTGTCTACCTGTCTACACTTATGGAGGTGTCTACAATGAACTTTTCACTATATATATATATATATATATATATATATATATATATATATATATGATTTCACCGCTGGAGCAGATTCAAGAACAGGTTTGGTGGAGCAGTGGATGTGTGAGAGAGATGATTGAGAAAAATCGGATGAGCAGGTTTGACGGAGCAGGTTTGACGGAGCAGGTTTGACGGAGCAGTTGTGACCCACCTGCTCTTCTTGAAAATATGCGTATGGGATGGCCAGAACAGGAAGATGTGAGAACGTGAGGAGATGAGGATATCTGAGAGTGTGAGAGAATGGGGAGGTTGCGTGATGAGAAAACCTAACCCGTATGCGTATGAGAGGAGAGAGAGAGTGTGAGAGAGAGAGAGAGTGGGAACGGTGTATAGTGAGGGGGGTGTAATGTAAATTTTCAAATGTGTTTTTTTGTAAAAAGTGAAGAGCTCACTATTCAAAAGATGAATTTTTATATTTAGTTAATACATGTGTGTGTTCTTCTCATTTAAAAGAACCATTGTTACATTGTCAGTAAGTATGGATTCATTAGTGTTTTTTTCTAAGAATTCCCTTTCTTTAGGGTTGTTTTTACCAATTTGTTACTTTATTTTTTTACTACTGTTGTCTGTTATAAGACCATTTTCTCTGTAATGAGCTTGCTAGGTAGGTTCAAAGATTATCTCTCAGATATGTACACTTGCATCAGAGTTTACTAACTCTAAGGCCGTACAAAAAAATTAGAGCAACAGTCTGATCACTTCTGTTCAAATTTTATTAGGTATAAAGAAAAGGATACCCAAATGAGGAAATTACATTTATCTTTTTCAGCTTCTAGGATATCTCCCACCTAATGTAATTTTGTTGTAAGGAAAATCTCGTCTTCTGAGACCAGCCTACTTCGTTTCTCGGGCCTGCTGGCTTATAGAGGTTATGGTTTTGAACCTGGGCTGTCTCTTTATTTATTACATAAAATATGTTCACACTTTTTTTAGCTTGATGTCTTCTATGCATACCTATTTAACTGATATTTAGGCTTAATTTGTATGCCAGCTGTTTCCTTATCATCTTACGGAGGTATATTGTGTGTATAAGTGTGCTTTGCTATTGATTTTCTTTTTTTTAGCCTATATATACTTCTGTAGACAGCAGTTATGCTTCTTTTAGATGATTTAAGCTCTGACGTTTGTTACGTGATTATTCTTTGGTATTAGGCCTGACCAATAAGAAAATCAGTTCTTTATCATGATAATATATATATAGCCTTAGAATCGGTTGCAGTGCTATTTTTAGGGGATTCTTTTGAGTGAATAGTTGGTAATTAACAATAAGAATAAGCTTCCCACCATTTTCTCATTCTGCACTGCATAATTTATCCTTTCTTATTTTAAGACCTTCGTATGGTGTATTAGGAGTGACTATGATTTAGGTGTTAAGGTTTTATACTATGTAAATCTTTCTTGGGTTTTATTATAATTAGATCCGATTAAGGAGATTTAAGATTTTTTTTATCTTTCTTTGTTCATTATCTTCAGTTGTCCTTCTTTTATCAAAAATCTCTTCTACCTTAGTTTTCTGCTCTAGCACCTTTATTAAGCTTCTCTATGTCTGTTGTTCATGTTGTTTATGTTTTGGTTATAGTTTATACATCTGATTATTTAATAGCCACGTTTACAAATGGTTGTTTATAATTTTTTAAAGATACAGTTACTCATTTAACTATATATTATAAGTTTCTGATTTTGCTACACTAGCAGATAGGAAATAGGCAGGAATCGGGGAGTGATGAGGACCCTTGGGGTGAACAGGATGCCATATTAAATTTGTCCGCCATGCATTTTAATAAGTTTTTGTTGTTTGAATAGTATGGTCAATTTAACAATTATTATAACGTTTTGAGACTAAACCAAAATTACACACTTAGAACCAAACAAACTTTATGTAACCACTCAAAGAATTATCACCTTCGTAACCCAAATAAGTTGGATATAGTTGTGGCCTCATTTTGCAGCCTCACATATAAACAACACATTATGTTTGATTAAGGTAATCTCTGTTGCAGTAGCAATCAAGGTAGGTTTTTTTTTTATGTCCTAACTCTTCAAAGTAATTCCTAAAACTACATATTTAGTCAAAACTCCCGAACTGTTTTGTTTTTATAAGCAACTAAAATAGCACCAAAACAGTCCAAGTTTTGAACTTTGTCTAAAGTACAAACCTGGTCAAGTTTGTCAATCCAGTTTGATATAATCTATCGCATTAAAAAATGTATGGAAATTGAAAAATGTTAACACATATCAGATAGCAACACATTATTATCACAATCAAAACGGTCAGGCAAAACCACAATGGGGATCTACCCAAAGTATTACTTTGAGTTTACATCATTTCGTGACCTTATTCCATCAACCCCACAATGGGGATCTACCCAAAGTATTACTTTGAGTTTACATCATTTCGTGACCTTATTCCATCAACCCCAACGAAGGAAATCATAACAGGTATGAATTTTCCCTCATCTAATGCTATCTCTGACTCCTGTATTTTTCCTGCCTGCATACAACTAACATGTAAATTTTGTACTTTAATAAACAACAAAAATTTTCTGCTACAAAACAATTTCTTTATCGCTTTCTTATAGTACAGTTAAAAAAAACTTCAATTTGTGATATTGTTTAAAATTGTATATCAATTAAAATCAATAATGATATTTAATAAGGTTTTCAAGATGAGCATATATCTTAGATATAGGTGTAGAAAGTGTATATAGAGTTAAACTCTTAAAGATGTATGCCTAAATTAACAGCAAATGTAATGGGATATTTGTTTGTTGTGTACTTGAAGACAAGAGTATAAATATCAAGTAAGAGTAACAGTTTAAATAACATGAGATTTTTTTGGTAAACTTTTTGAAAATCTTTATATAATCAGGTATGTTTACGTATAGAGAACGAAACCCCTTCCATTTTATTACCAGTTGTAAATAGAGAATATGTGTTTTAAGAAATTTTTTATAATGTCATATCTTCTTTCTAGGCTTCTTGAATTTTAGGTGTTAAACAGGTATATTGTGAGGTTCAAAGTTAACTCTGAATTTGATAAAATGTTTTCCATATGTTGGTGGCAATTAGAAATTAAGATATATTACCCCTGGTGGGTTTGGATCTGTGACTCATACTACAAAGATCAAATTATGTGTTTTTAGTTTGTCCTTAATGTTATACATTGCCCTTTAAACCTAGCCTAAAGGTTATAAAACACTATTCTGATTATGGTTCTGTTTTAAATATCTCAGCAATTGGAGGTATGATGATCGTTTAACTGTTGCTTAAACCTGCTTTGTAGAATAGAGTTCTTAGACAGTAGGTCAATATGAAACTTATTATGCTATAATTTGGAAGAATTAAGCGGACATACAAAATATTAAAAACCCCTAACAGTACTTTAAAAAAATTTGTTTCGTTATTCGGTATCTTATTATTAGCAAACATATTTCTATATGCTTGCATATACCTCCAGTATACCTTTCTTCAAAAATGAGCCGGTGATTATTATTTTGCTGCATATTTATATTCTCTAATTTCGATCTTACGCTATGTACAGACTACATTGGAACGTTAGAAGAAATCGTTGAGGGAACAACGGCAACAAGATATCCATTTCTGCGTCTATCTCTCAGGGACAACCGGTACATTTTCTAACCAAAAAAAAACAAAAAAAAAAAACCAATACACTCATAAATTCATCTTATTACATAAACATATACAAACATTAACATCCAAAACTTTACATCTCAACAGACCCTACGAAACATCCTTTATAGACTACACGCATAATTTACTGGCAAATTCGTTCTTAAACAACAATTTTTTTTCACTTTTACCGTTATAAATATCCTCTATAAAGCTACTAAAATAAAACAGCAACATCAAACAAACACACCTAGCTTACTGATGACATTTTATAAAATTACACATGTCAGAGGCGACACTATCAGGTGCCGCCTATGGAAGGAAATCATTCAGGATCCTCATAGGTGCAACCGCACTGCTATAGAAAATGCTCCCCACCCTGCGATTATTGCGGTCACCTCTGTTAAAATCACAAAACCTTTTGGTTAGCCACATCAACTTCTTATCCACTTCATATACCTTTGCTACAAGTATTTTAAATGCTTACAATTATCTATTACTACATGCATCAGAATGGATTTAGTTGGGCGCCACTGCAGCAACCTATGTGTATCTTAATCCAGACATTCCTGAGACCGTTGCTCTAAAAAATCGGTAAACACACTTTCATACATAATACATACTTACACATTAACATCAGCATCAGATATCAAACTGTGATTACAGGGGACGAGTCTGGTTGGTAGGGAACAAATCATTTCTTCAATTTCACAATCATAAAAACCTTTCAGGCCCTGCGAAACCTGATTTAGGAAATAAAAAATTCCTATTTGATGACTTTCACAAGTTATAGAAACATATACGCTTACTTAAAACAGTTTCAATCGTTTGCAGTTCTCACGCAAGCTCATCCTCCTCAGTTCCAACAACACCCGTCCCAATCGTTTCATCATCTCTTGAGAAAAAAGATATCAGTGAACTGCTTCAATTTGATCGACAAAGCGCCTCCGTAAGTTAAAGGCCATCATGTCTTATTACTAAATTTGAAGTTCTTAAAAACACAATTTTAATATATTGCAATTACCTCTTACCAGGGCCGTACATTTGTATGTGATGCTTCCATCTCGGATATTATTACAACAGAGGAAGGATGGTTTAAAAGCCAGAGTACCATTGGAACCTGCACTCTTACAGCCTACTGGCGGGACGGCTTCTGGACATGCCCCGCTCACTGGAGAATTGCAGAATGCAGACACATGTAACCTCTTTCTTTACCTAATAATAAACACTCAACTTCCAACACTTTCTAAACACTTTTTCACCCTTCAGGTACCACATCACAACTACAATAACAGACTCTACAGGATCTGCTAATGCTATTTTGTACGATGACGCCGGCCAAACAATTGTTGGCTCCCCCTGCTCTGAATTGATTACTTCAGAAACAATCCGTGATCCCAGGCACCTACCTGCAGCAATAATACAAACAAAAGGAAAAACTTTCCGACTCCATCTGAAGGCATAATGCATAGGTGACACATCAGACCCACAGCCAACACAGACACCCTCTGGAAGAGGATTCAGGGGCACCGATACCACTCTACCACCACAGACACCAACACCAGCAAGACAGCCACACCGTCAAGCACCAACTACTGGCGTCAAAAGATCTCTACCTACAGAAACCGGTTCGGATCTTCCCTGTCCATAACAACCATATCATAATACCTAAATACTAAAACTGCTGCTTTTACTTTTTTTTCAAGCCCTTCCTCATATGATACTCCACCACATGTTTAGATGACACTACCACCACCGGTCATCAAATGTTTTGTAAACACTACAACCAAATGTTTCACACGTTATATGTACATATACAGGCACCAAGTTTTGCTACATAATATATAGGTGCTTGACTTTTGTTGGATGATCAATACCTAGATAAAATCACTATCATGTACCAGCACAATAGTTTGTTCTTCACTTATTAGCATCTGTGTAATACCAACACAATTAACCAAATTTCTTGGTAAAAATAAAACCTGGCCCTTCAAACACTCTGAACCCCTGACTTTTTTTAAACCAATCTAAATAATATTCGAAATAACTACCATAAAACAGATTCCCACAAACAACTTTTCATATAGCATTACACACCTAAATAAAAAATCAAAAACGTTGATACTTCCATTATCAACACCTTACGGCAGAACAAAAATTAATAATAGCATTCATTACGGATATTCAATTATTCTAAACAACTGAAAAATTCGAATACACAACCGCAGCAACGCGCGGTTGATTCCTCGTTTACATTAATACCGAGCCAATAATGTTAGCTCAACAATCCTGGTGTATAAATCTCCTTTGCGATTTTTTCTATATAAGAGGTACCCAACAAACAATTTCTTATCGAAATAAGATCACATGATTTTATGATTTTAAAGGCAACTCATCATCAGATACCAATCCTAAAGATGTTTCTTATCATCAATCTAACTTTATTGATCATGAGGATGATAACAAGGCAGAAACCACCACCACGACGACCATTTGAACCTGACCAAGTGACCAACCCCAACCATCCACCGCCTCCCTTCTAATCCCTTCAATTTTCCTCTTTCTTTTTTTTCAGATCAAAGTTAAAGAAAAGTACAAAACCCACCCTCTAGCATATTTTTTTAACAAGAAACCACACGTGGCTCGAAACAATAAATTGAAGCTTTTCTTGATAACTTGCAAATTATTATTTAATCAATGGTAGTTTGGTAGAAAATTGAATGGATTACAAGGGAGGCGTGGGTGGTTCATTTTCTTTAGAGAGAGGTAATTTTAATTTTATTTTTTTGTATTGAGGGGGTATTTTTGTCCTTTCTCATTTGATTAATAGGAAAGGATAAAGGTGTTAGCATTGTGTTAGTGAGTTAGGGTGGGGGTATGTCTCGGCATACCCCTCGGCGACCTTCGGCGATCTTCTCAACGTCACTCGGCAACCACACCCACACTCTCGGCAATTTCGGCATCGGCATGTTACACCCCCTCCTTCGACGAAAAGTTGTTGAGAGAAACTAGCCGTTTTTCGACCGTTACCTTCCATCCAACGGCTAGTTTTTCCTTTTTCTTTAAAAAAAAATTCACCCACAACCCTATAAAAACCCAATAACACTTCAATAATTCTACACTTCTACTTCTCATTTTTCTCCACAAAACTAAAAAAATGGAATCACTCTCTCATGGATTCAAGGAAGAACAAGTCACCGACCACCGGCAACAAGAAATTCCGACCGAAAGTCCGGAAAGATAAAGGCGATCCTTCCAACATTCCTCAACCACAAACACACCCACAACCCGTTTTCTATTCACAACCACCACCTCCACCACCATCACAACCCGGTTTCTATCAACAACAATCTTTTGTTGATTTAGTGCATGGTCGCTATGGACCACAACCACCTTTTTACCCGCCGCATTCATCGCAAGTTCAACAACATCAATCAATGTATCAAAATACGCAATACCGTGAACCACGACGTGTTTATGTTGACTTCGAATCGGAGGGAACTCGATGAAGAAATTGAGATAGAAGAAGAAGAGGAAGGGGATGAAGACGTACACAACGTCAGACAACGTGGACTCGGCCCAATTGCCGAGTCGTTTGCCCGACTTGAACGAGAACTCGATGTCGAGCCACCAACCATGAAGAAGAACGGGAAGCAAGAAGTCGGGTGAGTCGTCGACAAAAGGATCGGCGAATGCTTTGGAGGTGATGGAGCGGTTTGAAATGAAATGGCAGGAGGAAAAGGTCGACAAGAGGAGTGTTCGACATCAAACCGCGCTAAAGCAGGCGGAAATGTACAAGAAAGTGGGGAAGACGATGGATCGGCAACGAGAGACCATGGATGAAGATCAGCGGGCTCGTGAGCTCAAATTGTTCTTGAAGCCTTACGAAGGAGTGCCCGAAACATTGCTGCCGGTGCTTTTGGAGGAAAAACGTCGAGTGGTGGCAAGATATGGGGGGCAATGCAATTTTTAGATGGTGGTTGTTTTTTTAGGATTTGGTAATTTTATATTTTTAGGATTTGGTAATTTTTATTTTTTAGGATTTGGTAATTTTTTATTTTTAGGATTTGGTAATTTTTTTATTTTTAGGATTTGGTAACTTTTTATTTTTAGGACTTAGTAACTTTTTATTTTTTAATTTAATAAATTTTTATGTTTTTATTTTATAATGAATGTTTTAGTTTAATTTATATAAAGTTAAAAAATAAAAATAAAAGAGTATGTCTAAACATTTAGGCAACCATACCCACCTCCAAAACATTATTTAGGCAAAATGTTTCTCCCTCCTGTTGGCACAACATCATTGGTTAATTGTATGATTCAAATGGTTGCCTTAGGCAACCATACCCTCCACCCTTTAGGTGTAATTAGAAGGAAAATAAAAGTCTAGATACTAAAATGACAGGAAACTATTGGACTAAAATAGTTAAAAAATGGACAAACAATATGGACATAAATAGTAGCTTACTCGAACAATACCCACATTCTTTAACCACCATAAACTCCATCATGTCCACTTTGTAGCAACACCACCAGCGTTTTTGTGCTGGCAAACCTATTACTACTGAAGCCCCAATGGGTCCAAGAGATGCATCAAAATCCATCCATTCACAGCAACCCAACTAACTCCAAAAACAACATAAACGCAGCAGCATTAACTCCAAGAAACTATAATCGAATGCCAAATGCATTTGCTTCTACCAGTTTCGGCTGACTGTTTATCAGCCATAAAACAGCAGTAGTGATATGAATTATGCCAACACCCAAAAAAGTTAGTTAATATACCCATCCTGCTGATAATCCGTCAATAACAGCTGACAATGAAACACTAAATAACAAAAACCCCGCCGCACCTCAAATAAAAATGCTTGTCCCAGAGAGTCATTGACCCTTGTCTTGATGGGGAGGTCATCAAGGGTGAACAAGTATCAAGACATTAGTTCCCATTGTCTTAGAATAAGAGGCCGTGGTTACACACGTCATTATCCAAGAAACCATCTTTGAAAAAAATCCGAAGGTTAACCTGACAATCCTTGAGATTACCGTTGTCAAAAGTGTCATATGTTTTTTAAATATCTATCATGAAAGCAATTTTTGGAGGCCCTCTTATTCTATGGTAACCCATCATTAATTCTTGGGTTAACAAGACATTTTAGTTAAGCTACTAGTTTGGTTTTCTTATTTTTACTCTAAGCTCATACTAGCTTGAGCCAAATTTGCTCGAGCCAATTTTACTTGAGTTTTCGAGCGAGTTAATAGCCATGAAGTATTTGAATAGTCTTAACTTAGTGTCAAATAATGCAACTAAGTTGCAATATTTTGAATTAAGCATAACTAGGGATGACATTTCATGATACTATACAGAACACTACAATAACAAGAAACAGAATAAGCTAGTCTGGGTTAAGGCATTTATGATTACATGGGAGAATTCAGACTAACCCATAGTTTTTGGCTCTAAATTTGTTTCTGCCTCTTTTTATCATGATCATCTTCATTCATGGTCTTCAATTTGTTCTTTATTGCAGCTATTTTCGTACTTCGGCTCATTTGACCAGACCCGGTAGCCAACATGTTTGACTCGCTGCCGCCACTTGACTTTCCATCTTTGCCCCCATTTCTGTTAAGTACTTATCACTAGCAAAGCGCACAACTAAAGGACGTCCACATGCCAACTTTCCATGCATCTTCTCCTTGGCCAGTTTAGCTTCCTGCATACTCACTTTAAATGAAAAAAAATCAGAAGTTTGTTAAAAGAAATATGAAATTACATGGAAGCGTTTACTTACCTCCTTGGTGCTGAACTGTACAAATGCGTAACCACGTGGTTCTCCACGTTTTGGGCCACAAGTATGCCAAAGGAAATCCTCAAACACAATATTTCCAAATGGAGAGAACATCTTTATCCGAGCAGCTCTGTGAAGTTTAAAGAATTGTTATTAACCAAAAATGAGTTAAGCAACAAAACCTATAGTTGGAAGAATGGACAGACCCGTATCGTTGGCAAAGGGTCAGGAAGTTTCAGTTTTGAAACGGATCAGGTAGACCCGCAAACATTTTTTTTTTTTACATTTAACAGAACTACAGAAGACTTGAGCATTGTAATTTAAACCTCTAAATAATGACTTAAGAGCTTGTACGCTTTAGAAATAGACTTTGATGACTTCAACCCATCTGATTTGACCTGTTTAAGATAACTTTGTTGGGTCCGAAATACCACCTCTAGATAAAAGGTGACTACAAAACGGTACGCCTTTTCTTACTCTGTTATTCTCAGGTCAAGGTTGCCCACATAAAGCCGGCTTTCACTTTTATCATCCAAAATGACATTTTTATCTTTCCCCTACATTAGTTCATAACACAACCTTGTTACTAAAGATACAATATGGCATGATCCATAAAAGTAACATATAAAACCTCTTCTAAACCTTTCTTGAAGATATTATTCGACTTTGTATTTTAAAGAGCTTAGAACACAAAGGTTACCATTTACAGGAAATGATCTTGATGACAATCCCACCAACTCCAAAATAAGCTGCAAAATGAGCAAGAGTGTCAGTTTGCAAGATACTTATAGAAGCCTGCCAGTCAGTTCACAGATTTTGCACCCTCACTAAAGATTATGGTTGAAATCTTCACTATGTAAGCATGTAACCTTTTAAACATGACCTGTAAAAAAATTGCAACCTATACTTTAACTAGATTCGTATTCAAATAATTTATAAAAAAAACATAAAAAGAATACACAAGCAATTTCTGGTGTATAACAAAAGTATAAAACCAACAAGTATGTTACAAAAATAAAGTTGGAACATTGTTGATAAAAATGAAGTGTATGTTAACAACCCTGTTTTCTGTCAACATTCAATTGCAGCAAAGGTAATGTCATTATCCCTGTTCTCCAGCAGAAGTATAAAATTGAAAGGGTTAATAATAAAAAGGATGTATTTTCTAAAAATTATTAGTAACACCAATGTTTTCTGTCAATCAAGTGATCAACATAGATAAAGTTGTTATTTCTGTTCTACAACAATAGTAAAAAGCCGATATAAGCGTTTAAAAAAATAAAGAGTGCATTTTCTAGATTCAAAAACTTAACTTCATTATAGGAGGTCGTATAATGTATCTTTTGTAAGCCATTAAATCAAGCTTACAGTTTATAGAAAACATTCTTTTGTCTTAATACGTGAAGATCGTTCGTTAAGTAAGGTTTTCTATCTAGTTTTCACTTTTGATCAATGTAAATGCTATTGTTACTAATTACAAACAGCGAAGATACGTGAAATGATGAAACCCTAGCAATTGGTAAATTGTGCATTGGCTCCATAAATCCAAACATGAATCCAATCACATCAAGTAAAATACGCGTGGAACAGATAATTGATCAAGATCAAGATTAAGATTACCTTAGTGTTCGAGCACCTAAGAACGACTCACGAGCTCGATTGCGTCAGTTACAACATCTAGGGTTCGAAATCAGATGGATGTTATTTGCTAATTAGTGTTATCTATTGTTGAAGTCAAATCGTTTGAAGAATGATTCGTTTCGGTTCGGTTTTTTTTGTTCTAATCGAAACAAAAATCAAATGGTTCGGTTTTTAAAAAATGCAAATGGTTTTGGTTTTTTTTGTTCGGTTTTTTCGGGCTATTCTCGGTTTTGGTTCGGATTCGTTATTTCTTTTATTTATTTTATAATATGTGATTAAAATAATTTTAAATTTTAATCTTAGAAGATAAATAGATAATAGTAGTAAGCAAGTACCGTTATAATTATTAAATTCAAAAAACAAAAACACGTTTAACCATATAAAATAAAAAGTTATTTTAAATTGAAAAATTTTAACATTAAAGATCTTGACCTCAATCTTTATCGTCCTTGATGTTAAATCTAAAGAAATACATATATAGTAAAAACTATATAAAAAGCAAAATGCAATCAAATTGATAAAAATAAATAACATTATTACCATCTTATATTTTCTTCAAGTTTAGAAATTCTAATATTAGATTAAGGAATAAATTAATCAAAGGCTTTAAGTTTTATAATGGACCTCCTAAATTACTTATTTACACATAGGACTTCGGTTCGGTTCGGTTTTCTATCTACATGAAACCGAAACCGAATCATTAGAAACCGAAACCGAATTATTACTTTCAGTTTGGTTTTTTGGATTTTTTTTCGGTTCGCTTTTGTCGGTTTTCAGTTCCAGTTTGGTTTTTTTGATTTTTTGCTCACTCTAGTTTGATATTTGAGGCCTAAGGGTGTTTTGATTACCACGTGGGCTAAATAAAAGTTGCCTACAACGTTTTAGGTCGGTGTGTGTTGACTATATATGTCACTAAAACGCACAAGTCTCTACGAATTGGGGATTTTCTTTCTTTCTTGAAATAAATACTTATATGTTTTAATAAAGTTATTAGAGCATTCGGTATTTCGTGCATCTTTTATATTTTTAATTTTTTTTTAGTTTTTATTTAACTTATGAGCATTCACATTGAATTCTTCGAATTCAACTCCATCTCTAAAAGTTATAGTTTTCTTCTTAGGATGGAGCCAATGGGGTGGCTTCAAGCCCTCAGTTTAGGCTGCTTCACCACGCCTTCCACCGCCAATGAGATGGCTTCAACTTGTAGCTTCCTTTTGCTGCTTGGTGGAGTAGTTCGAAATCGTTTGCAGGCTTCAAATGCCATTAAATGCCAACAACCAAAAAGGAGTTACAAAATTTACCAAAAAGCTATTAAAGGCTTAGGCTTCCACCCCTCCATTATGATTTCATTTTGGTTCATTATTTTGCCCATCCTATATGAGAAGCTCATTGGATGAGACTTCATTTCATGTGGCTACCACCACTTCGCCCTTATTTTCATCTCCATTAAAATCTACGTCTCCATATCTATCCTTAAAATATAGAGTCTAATGGAGATTCTCTAAATATTTAGAGAATCACTATTAACAAAAGTTTAAGGTTTAAAAATAAAGATGGAGATAGAAATTACGATGTAGATGCAAAATAAGAGAAATCTTCATATTAGAGAGAGACAGAGAATCAAATGTGAATTTCTTATAGAACTTATAAAACTTAAACTCAGAATCTTTTGTAGGAAAGGATTCAGTTAGAAAGTAATTTTGGGACACATCACCAAGCACTGTTTCATTTAAGATTAACAACCATTCAAAAGTTTACAATGAAATAGAATGCAAACGGATAACAACATGCGTCGCTAACCTTTTTGTATAGCAAAACCAAAATCAAGTCGTTTAAAAACTACATTCATAGATCTTGGTGTCATAATATTATTGTGCGCGACTCATTGGATCCTGCCAAGTAGCTCGATGGCCTCAGGTGCAAGATAGGCAAATGTATCAAATGCAAATACTATAAACACGTGTTGGTTATCAAGACACACATTCTTATGTTTTGGCCATTTTGTATAAAGAAGTTTTCGAAGCAGCCTTACATGCCATGAAAGTACTGCATCTTGAGCCTACGAGAGAAGAAACCCCTGTTAGATCCATACATGCATGTCCACCCCCCCCACCCCACCCCCCCCCCCCCAATCCCCCACCCCCACCCATCCAAATACCAAAATGTTAGCTGATCTAAGTGTTGATCTTCCTTCCAACAGGTCACTCAAGAAATTCATGGGCATATCTTTCTTAGTAGAATTCCCAGCATATTGGAAAGTATCAAAGATAACATCCCTAACCAAATCGTGTAAGTACTTGAACCTCAAGAGCTCTCTACAATGTACCTCATGCTCCTTAAAAGAGTCCAAAGACGCCTTGCGATAAACGAAGCATATCTCATTAATAGAAAACATGGGGATCATGAGACGGTAATTGAGGATAGTACGGTACTCCACCGGTGACATATGCCGACCTAACCCAATAGGGATAGCAAGGCGAACATTCTGAGCTTGTAGTGATTGGAGACACTTAAAAATGGTTTTTTGTCTAGTTGTAATGTAAAAGTGTACTACCATATCCAGGACAATCTTACTAAAAATGACACTCGCTAATGTATGTTGGGCTTTAGGGGGAAGGTTCCTTGTTAGTGAAACCACTGAACTCAAAGCTTAGAATCGTATACGAAGACAAGCCAGAGCACACACATAATCAGAATCCATACTGTAAATACCACAGTCTCGTAAGATATGGTTTTGCAACACCCAAGATTGAGCCTTCGATGCCACGAAGGCATAAGATGAAGCCTCAACTTGCCGAATACAACCCTAAACCCCCATACCTAATAGTTAAGATAGCAAGTCGCCATTAGAGGTCCCCAAAGAAATGACCTCCACAAACCACAATGTCCTCAATCGTCTCGCACAATCATTTGTCAAAGTACAACATAACCTTCTCCACGTGAACAGGTTGATAGGTCCTCAAGTCAAAGAAAAGTTTAGTAATACCCATACATAACTGAAGTAGAAGTAGCTTGCTTTACCGGTCGCCTAGCTTGGAAAGAAGGCACACCAGATCTATAACATTAGCAACTCTCTTCTTTAGTAGCCCACTAATAAAACCCATGTCTCTGTTAACAACCCCTCCAAGAAGCTTCACCCCAATACAAATTTATAATTCTTTAAGGGTGGACGGCATGACAGTTAGGGAACCCTTTCTTCAATGGGGAACACCATTCCCTCGCATTACTTCGTGATTTTCAAACCATCCCCTAATTTAGGGAGAATCATAAAAGTGTAGGGATTTCTTCATGATGTTAATATGCTAGAAAATTGAAAGAATAGAAAGAGCTACACACCACATATTTAGGGTCGTAAACAAACTGAACCGAACGAAGTTTTGATTGCGATCATTTGTTTATAATTGAAGTTCTTCACTAACACTAATCTAATGAAAATTCTTGTTTGTGTTCGTTCATTAAGGAACTGGATATGTTCACGAATGCAAATGACATATACTATTTTTTTTATTTATATATTTTTAATCCCAAATAGTTGACATAGTATCTTAAATAATAGAAAGTTAAGCACTCGACATTATAACTAATAACTAGAAACATAATTATCCAATACAATGCACACATTAATAATACTAATCACAAACATAGTTAATTCAAAATAATATCTCAAAGATCTAAGCTTCAAATAACTAGGTTTTTAATAAGACCTAGATTACTGAACATTCATGAACGTCACTAAACTAACGCGACGTATACTTATATTCCCCCGCTTAATTTACTAAGCGAAATTTCACGTTCTTGTTCATTTATTTATTAAACAAACGAACTTTTTTACCAAACAGTTCGCTAAATGTCTGGTTCGTCTACGACTTATACATAATATATCACCGAGTTTAATACCCACGCGCGTTGCGCTTCGGGTGTTGGTCGGTATTACGAGATAGTAAATAACCTTCCTTTTTGCATTACGCTTCGTGGTTTTCTCAATTTTAAGATCGAATATGGTTCTCATAATATTATTTCTCTATAATGTCAAATGCAAATATGGTCTATCTATATTATACTTGAACCCTCATAATCTCTTTTAATTTCTGGGGTTTAATAAATTTCTAGTAAATGAATAATTTTTTTTAAATAAATTAATATAAGGCAAAAGTAAATATAAATTCTGTTGAGGTAAAAATCTTAATCTTAATAAAGCAATAAAAAATGTTTACACATGTCTTCTTTTTAAGGTGTCCACATCAGCACTGCCGCATGTCAAAATTAGATTCAATTATCAATTTAGTAAATTACCAATTAAGACTAATTACCAATTTTATCTAAATTAAATTTTCATTTTAAATAAATTGGCAAACATAATGTAGATTTGATAAATTACTCAATAATTTAAGTATTTTTAAGTAAAAAAATCAAGAATTTGTCATATTTTCAATGAATTAAATTATCAATTAATATTTTGTAATGAATTATGTCATTTATAATTTTCAATTTTTTTAATCGTTTTTTTATTTTAATTAATATTATGAACCTAAATTCAACCCGTGTACTATACGGGTTACTAACCTAGTATAAAATAAAACATTTAAATCGTAATATTAAAATATGAGAAAAGTAAAAGTAAAATATGGTAATAGTAAAACCATCAAATCATATAAACGTATATGATAGAATTAAAATTAAAATATGACAACATAAAATAGTAAGAAATCTGATAAAAATAAAACTAAAAAAAGAAAGAGTATTTCCTTTACGGCAGCCGTACATTTGGTTCGGATGACCACGCAAAGTTAAAGATGAAATGAAAAATGGAGGCCCATATCTCCTCCTCGTGGCAGGCAGACCCACATCGAAACGGAAAAAGGAAAGAAAACCTCTGCGATCTATTCCACCGACGACGACGACGCCAGCTGTTCTTCGACTTCAAATTCCATTCTTCCAACCTTCTTTTAGATCTTCATTCTCCATTTCCCCCAACTGCCTCCCAGGATTGATAATTTGATATTGATCTCGATTCGATCGAGATAGTAAGAGCCACTGATAAACTAGGGTTAGGGTTTCCTCATCGCGAAAGACCGGAGGAGATGTCGGAGGTCATCCTCCATATCTACGACGTGACCAACAGTGATTCAGAGAAGACGAACAACACTATTGTTCAGATCAACAAGATTTTCAAAGATGGAATCGGTTTCGGCGGTATCTTCCACAGTGCGGTTCAGGTCCCGTTCCTCCATTTATCTCAGCAATTTAACTATACTCTCTTACGATCTAGGGTTTCTATTCTTTTACAGCTCTACATATTAAATTGTTGTATTTCCATTATATTATATCTTTGTTTTTGAGTGTCGGTTGAATATAGTATAAGATGTTTGCCAGCCTTTCTAACTTCATTTTGACTAAGATACTGGTTTTACTATCCATCAAAGTTTTGTTGCTATGCTATTATTTTATTTTTTTGAAATGTGAAGAAGAAATAATCATGTGTAATTAGATGGAGCAATGAATAGAAATTTGCTAATTTGAATGAAATAAGTGGTTTTGTGAAACTTATGTAATTAGATAGAGCAAACATTATTCTACATGGAATTTAGATTTAAGTGAAGAGGAATGAAGACTAGTCCTTATTTGATTTATTCGAATTTATTCAAATAGATTTGAATTCGATTCAAGTTCAACTATGATTATTCGATTTGCATTGGTTTTATTCGAATTCGAATTTGATTATTCAATGAACACCCCTAATTTGGGTTGTCTAGTTAGGCACTTTCTTGGCTGATGAAATTTTTTGTCGTAGGACCTTACTCCTTATGATGCTTATAAAACCAAGATAAAAAATGATGTGAAAATATTAAAACTTAGGCACTATAACGTGGCAGTTATTTAAACTATGCATGCAGAAGACTTCAATAGTCTGATGTTTTTGGTAGATTTTCTTTCATGGATGTCTAGCCTAGGTTAGTATGTGATTAGAAACACTAAGTACCAAATTCTTGACATAGCTGGAAACGTGGTAGTTTGACTCTCAAAAAGATCATTTACAAAGATCATAAAGTTCTAATGCAAGATTCTGAATGCGGGTAAATTATTTTATAGTGTTTCTTGAACTTGTGATAAAGTAAAAAACTAAACTTTACTTGTTCAATTGTAATGCAAGTACATATTCTTCTAGTGAATATGTTGTATGTCACTGCAAATCTCACATTGATACCTTAACCATATTCTGATATCATCAACTACAAGTACAAAAAATCACCCATCATTAGATTTTTTTATAAAAATTAATTAGGTATATGGTTTTGGTGTAACATGTCATGTGTATTGCAGGTTTATGGAGAGGATGAATGGTCGTTCGGGTTTTGTGAAGAGGGAAGCGGAGTTTTCAGTTGCCCCTTTGGGAGAAATCCCATGTACACATATCGAGAGTCGATTGTTCTTGGGAAAACAAACCTTACTATCTCCAAGGTTAATCAGATGCTCAGGGAACTTAGTAGAGAATGGCCAGGTGACTGTTATGACTTGCTTTCAAAGAACTGCAATCACTTCTGTAATGAGTTTTGTGACAGACTTGGTGTCCCGGAACTTCCAGGTGATTCCTATATTCCTTTCGAATATGGATTTGAAGTTTAGTTCTGAATCTATTGTTTTTGACAATTTTGTGTAACACTATTTTACAGGTTGGGTGAACAGGTTTGCTAATGCTGGCGATACTGCTGTAGAAATAGCTGGAAACACTGCTTATCGGGTAAGCGTTTTTCCGCTTTTGTTATTGTTTGGCAGCCACCAAAATTACGAGTCCATTTGACTCATTACTAGAGATGGCGATCTCAACCAATATAACTTGGTCCATTTTGGTTCCATTTTATCTCAAACGGGTCAAGTTAAAAAGATTAGCTAAGTTGGTGATTCAACAAATATACTTGGATACATTTTGATTTTGTTTTTATCTTAAACGGGTCAAATTTTAAATATTTGCTAAAAGCGAACATGTCAAATGGGTTAGAATGTCAGATGGATTGAAGGTCGCTCAAAGTATATACTGATGCATACAAGCTCATAAATCTTTTTATTCAAAGATTTAGATTTTCTTGTAAGAATATTATTTTAAGGAGTGGTAGAAACAACCTCTTGTAGAAATGCATGGTAAGGATGCTGCCAAGTGACCCGACACCCTCCGGACCTCGCACATCTTGCCACCTACCTATTATCCAATTGCCAATTGTTGATGTGTTTCGATATATTGAATATTGATTATACTGGGTCTTTTTTTTTCTTCCTTTTGAATGAATGTAGTTCAGACAAGCTAAAACGGAGATTGTGACGGCCAGCAAAGTGGCATATCAATTCCTTGCCGGAATTGCTGCAAACACCACGACAGCATTGGCTACAGATTCCCTGAGCAGTGGCGCCACCACCCCTAGTTTTCAACAACCTGCTTGGTTTAAAAACCTTGTGGCCGCTGGTGCAAAACCATCAAGTAGTAGTGGTGCACTTGATAATGGGAACGAGGACATCACACACAATTTGTCGGCTGACATACCACGATAAGCCGGATTCGCAAAGGTGTTATGTTGTTGTTTCGTTTGTGTAGAGATGGTTTTATTTGTAGACTCCCCACCCTTTTTTCTTTGTGTATCTAGATATTATTTGACTTATGCTGCTTGCTAATAAATCAAAATACTAAGATTGACTCACCCAAGCGAGTCAAAATACTTATTCTTATTGTTGTTACCTGAAGTTTTCTTGAGAAGCTAAAATGAACTATGTATCATATTTAATAGTTATATTTATATTATTTAACTCCTTTAGATTTCTGTTTTTTTTTTATTTCTTGTTTGGACTAAAGGCAGATCATGAAGAGGAACTTATTGGAGCTCATATAAATTTTTAATTTTGTGTGTGAATCGAAGCAAATGATGAATTGGGGATGAAATTGAACTGGGAAAAGTTTCAATTCATTATTTTTTTCGATTCATACACAAATTGAGAACTGAAATGAGTTCCTATAAGTTCCTCTTCATCGTCTATTTTTGGTCCACGGAAGAAATCCAAAAAAAATTAACGGAAATCTAACGGAGTTAAATAATTTTAACGGCGAACTGTTGAGAGAAAATAGTTAGAAATTTGGGACCAGCGGTAAGGATTTCCAGTTTGGATTATTAGCGTCCAGCCGCTGAAAGTTGGGTTTATTAAAATTCAATTTTTCGTTAATCGATAACCATAAAGCCGTTGAAAGTTGGGTTTATTAAAATCCAATTTTTCGTTAATTGATAACCATAAAGCCGTTAAAAAAACGTTTATAAACATGACTTGATGAAAACACACACCATTAAGAATCTCTTTTAATCGAACACTTTGAATGACAATTTATTGACGTTACCCTTGAACACAAAACAAACAACTTGTATTAAAGCAAATCTTAAGAGATTAATTCGTGACTATTAATTTTCCATTCCCCCTGTTAAAGTTAAATTACATTACAATTACAATTAATTAATAAGCATAAACAAAAGTATCATGTTACTTTATGGACGAAAATTTGGTGGACAAACAACGAAGGAAAAACGTGTGTGTTATTAATTTATTATTTTATGCAATCTACAATTAACAAAACTGTTTCCACAATATATGTTTAATACCTACAGTTTGTTATTTTATTAGTTCATGCACTACATAACCCCATCATATCTTATTATCACCCATTTGGATTATCAAAATCACCTATAAATAACCCCTTCCCACTCCCACTCTTTCATCATCGGCAACCATGGCGTCCTATCAGCAATCCACCCTTTTTACTGTATGCATCTTCATTTTTCATTCACTTTGATTTGTTTGTTACACACACCCCCAATCTTGAACGACCGTCCGGCTAGTCACACTTTGATATTTTCAACGTTTGACAAACATTGACTTCATTTTTGAAAAAGTCATACTTTTTAATGTCTTTCTTGGTCAAATTTTGATCAGCTGGACACCTGGACCAACACCATCTTGGACTACTGTCCGGTTGATCAAACTCTGACATTTTTAATGTTTGATCAAGTCAAACTTTGACTTATTCAAACGTTAAAAAGTCAAACTATTTTAACGTTTTTCCTGATCAAATGTTGAAAAGGTCAAAATTTGATCAGCCAGCAGAAGGCCACCAAGGTGATGTGGGACTAGAATGTCAGGTGGTGTGTATAACGGCTCTTCTTAGTTTTCTAATAATTTTGAATTCTCATATGCAGAATTTTGCGGCAACTTTGTTGTTGTTCGGATTAATAAGCTTCTCCTTCGTTGAATGCCGGAGGAAATTGTTGTACGAATCTTACGTAACCTATCATGCGATCAACTGCCGTAAGCATACCGCATTTCTGACGGATTTTGGTGGCAATGGCGACGGAATAACATCCAACACCGCAGTTTTCCAAGCGGCGGTTCGGAATCTCAGTCAGGTGGCAGAAGATGGCGGCGCTCAGCTTATTGTACCGCCCGGAAAATGGGTCACCGGCAGTTTTAACCTAACTAGCCATTTCACCTTGTTCATCCAGTCTGGTGCTGTTATTCTTGCCTCTCAGGTATGATTATATCTTTATATTTATATATTTTTTTAATTGCTATGAACTTGTATTTCTGGTATGAAATAAATATATAGAAATTAGTTAAAAAAAAAAAAAGTAAGTTACACTGAAGGTCCTTTATGTTTTATCAAAATTTTGGATAAGGTCTTTTAACTAAAGTAAAGTAGTTACACCTGACATCCTTACAAAAAACCATAAACTGTCAAAACCGAATGGTTGAGACCGTAAAACCCTCAAAACTAGTTTTCAGTTAGCCAAAAGGTCATCAACACCCGTTTATTAGTTGTTACACAAACTAGTTTTCAGTTAGCCTAGCACGGGTTAACACAAGTAACAAAAAAAAAAAAAAAAACAGATACGTGAACCACAAAAAACTATACACTAAAAAGTAAAAGTGTAAACTAAACTAAAACCAATAAAAACACTTTATGTGAACTAGCGAAATCTTTCAACTTTGTTTAGTTATATAATTTGGTTGACCCGTTAACGGTTTTCGGTTCAGGATGCGGGTGAGTACCCTCTCGTTGAACCGCTACCTTCTTATGGTGAAGGAAGAGATGGCCCCGGAGGAAGATTTAGCAGTCTGATAGGTGGATCACATCTCACTGATGTTGTTATAACAGGTATACTTTTATAACACAATTTAGTTTCTTAATTTATCTTTTTCTTTCTTATAAACCTAAAACAGAATATTGGATCAACTTTGATTTTATAGCTAGTAGTGATCAATATCACAATATGTGGTTTTTTTGTTGAAGGTGATAATGGCACGATTGATGGGCAAGGTTCTGTATGGTGGAAAAAGTTTAACAGGAAGAAGCTAAGGAACACGAGACCATATCTTATCGAGCTAATGTACTCGAACCAACTCCAGATTTCCAATCTCACGTTGATCGACTCGCCTTCGTGGTTTGTCCATCCCGTTTATAGCAGGTCGATCCATCAATCGCGCGCTTTTTCGTTTAGATTTTTTAAGGCAAACTCTTAACACAAATCTTTTATTTTATTTATCTACAGTGATATTATAATTCAAGAACTAACCATTCGTGCACCAATAGATTCTCCTAACACAGATGGAATCAATCCAGGTTCGAATACAGTTTACGGTTTACTGGATTATATAAGACGGTTAAATAACTGTAACTTTCTTGTTGTGCAGATTCTTGTAACAATGTGAAAATTCAAGATGTTAACGTGGTGTCCGGTTACGATTGCGTAGCCGTAAAAAGCGGATTGGATGAATACGGGATCAAATTCGGGATGCCGACTGAACAGATGGTCATAAGGAGACTAACTTGTAACTCCCCGAATGGTGCAGTGATCGCGCTAGGAAGTGAAATGTCGGGCGGCATAAAGAACATCAGAGCCGAAGATATCACGGCTATCAATTCCGAATCCGGGATCAGAATTAAAACTGGTCCCGGGAGAGGATCATACATTACAGACATCTTTGTTAACGGAATGAACCTACAAACTATGGATTATGTTTTTTGGACCACGGGGTCCTACGGGCAGCACCCCGATCTAGGTTTTGACTCCAAGGCGCTCCCGGTGGTTGACCGGATTAACTATAGAAACGTGGTGGCCGAAGATGTGAAGACCGCGGGGAATATGGGTGGGATAGATGGTGATCCGTTCACGGGTTTTTGTTTATCGAATGTTACCGTTGGGTTTGGCGTGCCGCAAGAAAATCTAGCTTGGAATTGTACGGATGTGTCCGGTGTGTCGAGTAATGTGACACCCGAACCGTGTGATGTTTTAACCGAAAAAGGCCCGAGTGACTGCGAGTATCCGCCCGATCCGGTCCCGATCGATAACTTTGAGTTGAATACTTGTAGTTTTAGTAGTACGACTTGAATGTTGTAACTAATTTGTGTTTGAACTTGTATTGAAATACTTCTTGATTTGAATCATACCATGATTGAATACTTGTACCCTTGTCTTGTTTTGGTTAAACTAATTTGTGTTCAACTTATATCAAATATTTGTACCAGATAGTGGGGGCGGGGCTTCTGAGCATGTACGAGAGCAGGGGCGGATTCAGGATTTTTTTCATTGGGTTCACCTTTTTTCAGTGGTCGGAATTCTAACAATTAAATGTCAAAATTTCCGGTTTATTCGGTTCGGGTCGGGTAAGGTTCATCACATAACAACAATACAAATATACCTAATCACAATTTCACAAAACCATTAACATTTAACAAATTAATAACCAAATTCGTTACAAACCTAAACAAATCCTAAATAAAAAAACTAATCAAATTTAAGAACAAATTCAACTATTCAAGAACTTAAACCAATAAAGTAATCACCTATTCAAGAACCTAAATCTGTAAAGTAACCAAATTACTTTGAATATATATCTGGATTTGATCATGTTCATGAAAAACTCACCCTAAACATTCTTCTGTTATCCATGGATACCTTAGTTTCTAGTACCCATTTTTTATTACCTAAGAGGCTAAGAGTAAAGGTTTTATCGATCTTAGTTATAAACTATATGTTCAATGAATTCTTGAGTTAGAGCCTTAGATTGCTTTCCAATAATGGTGATGAGCACTTAGGTTGAAGTTTCTAATGTAAATTACCATTTTAGTTCTGGTGTGTCTTTAACTGATAACTCACAACTTCCATCAACCTTTGCAATTTCTTTACTAATCTTGTTTCTTATACTCAAATAGCTTTCATACCGTTTTGAACTGATATCGAACTCATGAAAAAAAAATTCATCATAACAAAATTCAGCAAAAGCCTACGAAATCCTCATCTCAGAACCAGAAAACATAAAAAAAAAATAAGAAAAAGGCTTGAATGTGAACCACTGAAAACCTGAAATTGAAATCAAAATCAAACATGGAAGAAACCTTAAAGAAGAAATTGAACCTTTTAAGAGTTTGAATTTGAAAAGGTACGGAAGAAATTAGAAATCCGTGCCTCTTGATCTCTCTTTTAGCTCTCAATCTAGAACTAGGAGGCAACGTTGCGCGGTGGCCGATAGCGGGCTGGTTGCGCGGTGGCCGGTGGCTGACTGGCCGGCGCCGACCGACATAATGTTTAGGGCTTTAGGCAGAGAGCGACTGAGTTGAGAAGAGAGAGACTGAACGTTAGCGGCTAAATTGTAACACTAGAGGATTTTAAACAAACAAAAAAGAAAAAAAAACAGAAAAAAAAGAAGAGAAAGAAGGGAATTAAAAAGCGAAGGGGGAAAGGGTCGAACCCGGATTCCTTGTGGTGTATATTAGCGCGGATAACCAGTTGAACTAGGAAGACATTCATTATTAGGATTCACTTTTAATATATACAAGTTGGACGACCCGCGCGTTGCCGCGGAGCCGTCCCATTTAAAAAGGGCGATTAGCGAAAGATATAATAATTCCGCGCTTTGCGGCGGGCAACCATATAGTTAGAAGAGAAAACACGTCCAATAGTATTACAATGAAAACGTGTTGAATAGTATCTAAAAATGTGACTATCCAAACTATAGCTTATCTACATTGTAAGACACCAAAAAACAAATCAGTTTCATATGTTTCTATAGACAAAACCATTGAAATAACATTGATATTATTACGATAAGCTTCGCCTAGCTTAGTTGTTGAATATGTTTTGTCACTTGTCTTACCAATCTACATTACAGCCTCTAATTGTTGTTGTCATCTTCTTCATCACCTATGAACATTACAACATCCTTGATTAAGCCATTGTATCAGGGTTGAATTTCAATTAAATCCAGCCTATAATCTACAAAAAAAGACCAACTTATATATGTTCAAAATGGATACATACCATTGGATTCATGAACCATAGTGACTCAATCAAGAATGAACAGACCTGCAACATAAATGATAATAGCAACTCGCACTGCCTTTGACCAGTAGCTAAATGCAGCCAAAAGTAACATTTGAATCTTAATAAAAAGAGTAAATTATGGATTTAGTCCCTGTGGTTTGCACGAATTTCGGGGTTAGTCCTTACGTTTCATTTATTACGGATATGGTCCCAAACGTTTGGCATTTTGTTACGGATTTCGTCCCTGAGGCCTAACGTCGTTAAAAAAATTTGTTAGGTAATATAAAAAGACAATTATACCCCTCCCTATAAAATAATTAATTTGAGTTTTGATTGAAACAAAAAAATATATATATGAGTAAATTACTGTTTACGTCCCTATGGTTTGGACCAAATAACCATTTAGGTCCTTTTTTTTCAATTTCAACAAATTGATCCCCGTGGTTTCAATTTGTAACCAATTGGGTCCTTTTTGCTAACTCCATCTAAATTTTCTGTTAAAATTTAAGGAAATGACCAAATTACCCTTATTAATTAAAAAAAACCAACATCTGATTCTCTCTCTGTCTCCTCCGGTTTAAATTGCCAAATCTCATCGATTTCATCTCTTTCCATAGCTTACGTGTCCGGTCAGATTCCGCCGCCACCGTCAACCATTCCGGCGAACCGGAGCTCTAAACCGGAGGTTTTAGGTTTAGGAACCGGTAATTACGGGCACGGAAGCAACATCCGCGGCGGCTCCGTCGCCAAATCAGGCGATCCACCGTAAACCTCTCACCTTCTCCTCCACTCTCAAATCGCTATCCAATTCATACACGCCTCTTCTTCACACAGTAACCGCCGGATCTATGAAACTGATAACAATCCTCGCACTTACACTTTCCCCAATCGCCGTCACCGAATCTATCAAATCGCTAGGGTTTGATTCCGATCTGTTATTCATCGTTTCAACGTTCGTAAACACGGTTTTGGAATCGAAATCCGGATTCGAAACCCTACGACAAAGCACGGATTAATCGAGTGAGTTTCGACGAAAATCGTTTTCCATATTGTTTCTCTCAGGATTCGTAATCGTCTCAGCTCTGTCATCGTCGGCTACTTCTCCGAAACTGAGACCGATTGCGAACTGGATGTTGATTTTGCGATTCGGAGCGTTGTATTTGCTGTCCGTTGGCGATTTTGCATTATGTGGTGGCGGCCGTGGTTTTTTTTGAGGGTAATGGAAGTTTTAATTTGATTTTGGCTTTGTCGGCCGTGGTTTTTTTTTATTAATAAGGGTAATTTGGTCATTTTCTTAAATTTTAACAGAAAATTTGGATGGAGTTAGCAAAAAGGACCCAATTGGTTACAAATTGAAACCACGGGGATCAATTTGTTGAAATTGAAAAAAAAGGACCTAAATGGTTATTTGGTCCAAACCACAGGGACGTAAACAGTAATTTACTCTATATATATAAAAAGACAATTATTCTGGCGGAATCCATTCAGCCTTGTTTGGATCTGGATCTGAATCTGACGTGCGGCGGCGTCACTCCGTCTGCCGCCGTTCAGTTACCTATCCGACGGAATAATACGTACCGTTTTCCCCCGGTGACGGTTTTTTTCTCGCCGCAGGCGAATCAGATGTTCTATTTCGACTGGATCTTCCTTCCCGGACAAGTTCAAACTCCGAACCACGACGGATCTGACCGATCTGGTTTCCGGCAATCGGTGAGCGATGAGTCGAACACGCCATATGTTGTAGATCTAAAGTCGTTACCTACACCGCCACCAAAACGGATTGCAATCGATCTCAACCTGTCGTAGTTTTGATCGATGATTCCAATAACTGATCGAATCGCCTGAAATTAACAATCGGTTACATTTACCGAAGGAGAGTGAATATCGTGGACTGTATTGTATATACCTACTTAATCAGATCTATGTGATTGTGAAACATTCAAAGAAATCTTCGTTGTAATTTCTTCAATTGATTTTCCGCAGCATTTGCCTTAAGAAATTGTAATCGCGTTTTGTAGAAATATCTGCCGGATTTTTTGTAATGTGACTTCCTAAAAGTTTTCCGAGGTAGATCTAGGATTCTACGGCAAATTTAATATGATGTTATTTGCAATTTTCCGGGCAAAATGGCCGGAGTATTCGTGTATAATGGTGGTGGTGACCGGAAAGGAGAAATGACGCAGGTTAACGATGACGATGAACTGTGTATCTTTTTTTTTAATTTATATTTATATTGGTTTTTTTTAAAGAGGGCATAATGGTCTTTTCACTGACACTTAACAGAATTTTTTAACGACCGTTTGGCTCAGGGACTAAATCCGATACAGTTTGGTAAACGTTTGGGACCATATCCGTAATAAATGAAACGTAAGGACTAAACCCGAAATTCGTGCAAACCACAGGGACTAAATCCGTAATTTACTCTAATAAAAAATCAATAGTCTAAAGCTTAGTATTTACCTTGATGATTCATAGACCATATCCACCCAAAGGCTATAATTTCTATGTTTCTAATACCATATAGTAGCTTGCATTTGTCATTTGCCACACGACTTCTCAGTGGTCCTGATATGATACCCAATTTGAAATAACAACACAATCACATAAAAGCATATAAAAATTTATTTTTAGCAAAAACTGTAGTGACTACAGAATTATTAAAACTTCAGATAACCTTCATGTAGATGGAAATATATTTGCATAAATTAAACAGGAAATTACCTTAATCAAAAGGTAAAGATCTTCCGGTTGGTTTTAATATCGATCTGCTCCACCACCGGTGG
>JBCNJP010000018.1:11236629-11261731 GCA_039602395.1 Deinandra increscens subsp. villosa | reverse complement strand
AGAGTATTTCCTTTACGGCAGCCGTACATTTGGTTCGGATGACTACGCAAAGTTAAAGATGAAATGAAAAATGGAGGCCCATATCTCCTCCTCGTGGCAGGCAGACCCACATCGAAACGGAAAAAGGAAAGAAAACCTCTGCGATCTATTCCACCGACGACGACGACGCCAGCTGTTCTTCGACTTCAAATTCCATTCTTCCAACCTTCTTTTAGATCTTCATTCTCCATTTCCCCCAACTGCCTCCCAGGATTGATAATTTGATATTGATCTCGATTCGATCGAGATAGTAAGAGCCACTGATAAACTAGGGTTAGGGTTTCCTCATCGCGAAAGACCGGAGGAGATGTCGGAGGTCATCCTCCATATCTACGACGTGACCAACAGTGATTCAGAGAAGACGAACAACACTATTGTTCAGATCAACAAGATTTTCAAAGATGGAATCGGTTTCGGCGGTATCTTCCACAGTGCGGTTCAGGTCCCGTTCTTCCATTTATCTCAGCAATTTAACTATACTCTTTTACGATCTAGGGTTTCTATTCTTTTACAGCTCTACATATTAAATTGTTGTATTTCCATTATATTATATCTTTGTTTTTGAGTGTCGGTTGAATATAGTATAAGATGTTTGCCAGCCTTTCTAACTTCATTTTGACTAAGATACTGGTTTTAAGATCCATCAAAGTTTTGTTGCTATGCTATTATTTTTCTTTTTGAAATGTGAAGAAGAAATAATCATGTGTAATTAGATGGAGCAATGAACAGAAATTTGCTAATTTGAATGAAATAAGTGGTTTTGTGAAACTTATGTAATTAGATAGAGCAAACTGTATTCTACATGGATTATTGTTTTACGTGAAGAGGAATGAAGACTAGTCCCGCAAAATGAATAACGGTAACAGAGGAAAATGGTATAAATAGTCATTTGGGGTAGGGGTGTTCATCATCCGAATCGGGTTCAAATAATTCGAAGTTCGTCTCGATACAAATTGAATAAGGAATTCGAATTTATTCAAATAGATTTGAATTCGATTCGAGTTCAACTATGATTATTCGATTCGCATTGGTTTTATTCGAATTCGAATTTGATTATTCAATGAACACCCCTAATTTGGGTTGTCTAGTTAGGCACTTTCTTGGCTGATGAAATCTTTTGTCGTAGGACCTTACTCCTTATGATGCTTATAAAACCAAGATAAAAAATGATGTGAAAATATTAAAACTTAGGCACTATAACGTGGCAATTATTTAAACTATGCATGAAGAAGACTTCAATAGTCTGATGTTTTTGGTAGATTTTCTTTTATGGATGTCTAGCCTAGGTTAGTATGTGATTAGAAACACTAAGTACCAAATTCTTGACATAGCTGGAAACGTGGTAGTTTGACTCTCAAAAAGATCATTTACAAAGATCATAAAGTTCTAATGCGAGATTCTGAATGCGGGTAATTTATTTTATAGTGTTTCTTGAACTTGTGAGAAAGTAAACAACTAAACTTTACTTGTTCAATTGTAATGCAAGTACATATTCTTCTAGTGAATATGTTGTATGTCACTGCAAATCTCACATTGATAACTTAACCATATTCTGATATCATCAACTACAAGTACAAAAAATCACCCATCATTAGATTTTTTTATAAAAATTAAGTAGGTATATGGTTTTGGTGTAACATGTCATGTGTATTGCAGGTTTATGGAGAGGATGAATGGTCGTTCGGGTTTTGTGAAGAGGGAAGCGGAGTTTTCAGTTGCCCCTTTGGGAGAAATCCCATGTACACATATCGAGAGTCGATTGTTCTTGGGAAAACAAACCTTACTATCTCCAAGGTTAATCAGATGCTCAGGGAACTTAGTAGAGAATGGCCAGGTGACTGTTATGACTTGCTTTCAAAGAACTGCAATCACTTCTGTAATGAGTTTTGTGACAGACTTGGTGTCCCGGAACTTCCAGGTGATTCCTATATTCCTTTCGAATATGGATTTGAAGTTTAGTTCTGAATCTATTGCTTTTTGACAATTTTGTGTAACACTATTTTACAGGTTGGGTGAACAGGTTTGCTAATGCTGGCGATACTGCTGTAGAAATAGCTGGAAACACTGCTTATCGGGTAAGCGTTTTTCCGCTTTTGTTATTGTTTGGCAGCCACCAAAATTACGAGTCCATTTGACTCATTACTAGAGATGGCGATCTCAACCAATATAACTTGGTCCATTTTGGTTCCATTTTATCTCAAACGGGTCAAGTTAAAAAGATTAGCTAAGTTGGTGATTTCAACAAATATACTTGGATCCATTTTGATTTTGTTTTTATCTCAAACGGGTCAAATTTAAAACATTTGCTAAAAGCGAACATGTCAAATGGGTTAGAATGTCAGATGGATTGAAGGTCGCTCAAAGTATATACTGATGCATACAAGCTCATAAATCTTTTTATTCAAAGATTTAGATTTTCTTGTAAGAATATTATTTTAAGGAGTGGTAGAAACAACCTCTTGTAGAAATGCATGGTAAGGATGCTGCCAAGTGACCCGACACCCTCCGGACCTCGCACATCTTGCCACCTACCTATTACCCAATTGGCAATTGTTGATGTGTTTCGATATATTGAATATTGATTATACTGGGTCTTTTTTTTCCTTCCTTTTGAATGAATGTAGTTCAGACAAGCTAAAACGGAGATTGTGACTGCCAGCAAAGTGGCATATCAATTCCTTGCCGGAATTGCTGCAAACACCACGACAGCATTGGCTACAGATTCCCCGAGCAGTGGCGCCACCACCCCTAGTTTCCAACAACCTGCTTGGTTTAAAAACCTTGTGGCCGCTGGTGCAAAACCATCAAGTAGTAGTGGTGCACTTGATAATGGGAACGAGGACATCACACACAATTTGTCGGCTGACATACCACGATAAGCCGGATTCGCAAAGGTGTTATGTTGTTGTTTCGTTTGTGTAGAGATGGTTTTATTTGTAGACTCCCCACCCTTTTTTCTTTGTGTATCTAGATATTATTTGACTTATGCTGCTTGCTAATAAATCAAAATACTAAGATTGACTCACCCAAGCGAGTCAAAATACTTATTCTTATTGTTGTTACCTGAAGTTTTCTTGAGAAGCTAAAATGAACTATGTATCATATTTAATAGTTATATTTATATTATTTAACTCCTTTAGATTTCTGTTTTTTTTTTATTTCTTGTTTGGACTAAAGGCAGATCATGAAGAGGAACTTATTGGAGCTCATATAAATTTTTAATTTTGTGTGTGAATCGAAGCAAATGATGAATTGGGGATGAAATTGAACTGGGAAAAGTTTCAATTCATTATTTTTTTCGATTCATACACAAATTGAGAACTGAAATGAGTTCCTATAAGTTCCTCTTCATCGTCTATTTTTGGTCCACGGAAGAAATCCAAAAAAAATTAACGGAAATCTAACGGAGTTAAATAATTTTAACGGCGAACTGTTGAGAGAAAATAGTTAGAAATTTGGGACCAGCGGTAAGGATTTCCAGTTTGGATTATTAGCGTCCAGCCGCTGAAAGTTGGGTTTATTAAAATTCAATTTTTCGTTAATCGATAACCATAAAGCCGTTGAAAGTTGGGTTTATTAAAATCCAATTTTTCGTTAATTGATAACCATAAAGCCGTTAAAAAAACGTTTATAAACATGACTTGATGAAAACACACACCATTAAGAATCTCTTTTAATCGAACACTTTGAATGACAATTTATTGACGTTACCCTTGAACACAAAACAAACAACTTGTATTAAAGCAAATCTTAAGAGATTAATTCGTGACTATTAATTTTCCATTCCCCCTGTTAAAGTTAAATTACATTACAATTACAATTAATTAATAAGCATAAACAAAAGTATCATGTTACTTTATGGACGAAAATTTGGTGGACAAACAACGAAGGAAAAACGTGTGTGTTATTAATTTATTATTTTATGCAATCTACAATTAACAAAACTGTTTCCACAATATATGTTTAATACCTACAGTTTGTTATTTTATTAGTTCATGCACTACATAACCCCATCATATCTTATTATCACCCATTTGGATTATCAAAATCACCTATAAATAACCCCTTCCCACTCCCACTCTTTCATCATCGGCAACCATGGCGTCCTATCAGCAATCCACCCTTTTTACTGTATGCATCTTCATTTTTCATTCACTTTGATTTGTTTGTTACACACACCCCCAATCTTGAACGACCGTCCGGCTAGTCACACTTTGATATTTTCAACGTTTGACAAACATTGACTTCATTTTTGAAAAAGTCATACTTTTTAATGTCTTTCTTGGTCAAATTTTGATCAGCTGGACACCTGGACCAACACCATCTTGGACTACTGTCCGGTTGATCAAACTCTGACATTTTTAATGTTTGATCAAGTCAAACTTTGACTTATTCAAACGTTAAAAAGTCAAACTATTTTAACGTTTTTCCTGATCAAATGTTGAAAAGGTCAAAATTTGATCAGCCAGCAGAAGGCCACCAAGGTGATGTGGGACTAGAATGTCAGGTGGTGTGTATAACGGCTCTTCTTAGTTTTCTAATAATTTTGAATTCTCATATGCAGAATTTTGCGGCAACTTTGTTGTTGTTCGGATTAATAAGCTTCTCCTTCGTTGAATGCCGGAGGAAATTGTTGTACGAATCTTACGTAACCTATCATGCGATCAACTGCCGTAAGCATACCGCATTTCTGACGGATTTTGGTGGCAATGGCGACGGAATAACATCCAACACCGCAGTTTTCCAAGCGGCGGTTCGGAATCTCAGTCAGGTGGCAGAAGATGGCGGCGCTCAGCTTATTGTACCGCCCGGAAAATGGGTCACCGGCAGTTTTAACCTAACTAGCCATTTCACCTTGTTCATCCAGTCTGGTGCTGTTATTCTTGCCTCTCAGGTATGATTATATCTTTATATTTATATATTTTTTTAATTGCTATGAACTTGTATTTCTGGTATGAAATAAATATATAGAAATTAGTTAAAAAAAAAAAAAGTAAGTTACACTGAAGGTCCTTTATGTTTTATCAAAATTTTGGATAAGGTCTTTTAACTAAAGTAAAGTAGTTACACCTGACATCCTTACAAAAAACCATAAACTGTCAAAACCGAATGGTTGAGACCGTAAAACCCTCAAAACTAGTTTTCAGTTAGCCAAAAGGTCATCAACACCCGTTTATTAGTTGTTACACAAACTAGTTTTCAGTTAGCCTAGCACGGGTTAACACAAGTAACAAAAAAAAAAAAAAAACAGATACGTGAACCACAAAAAACTATACACTAAAAAGTAAAAGTGTAAACTAAACTAAAACCAATAAAAACACTTTATGTGAACTAGCGAAATCTTTCAACTTTGTTTAGTTATATAATTTGGTTGACCCGTTAACGGTTTTCGGTTCAGGATGCGGGTGAGTACCCTCTCGTTGAACCGCTACCTTCTTATGGTGAAGGAAGAGATGGCCCCGGAGGAAGATTTAGCAGTCTGATAGGTGGATCACATCTCACTGATGTTGTTATAACAGGTATACTTTTATAACACAATTTAGTTTCTTAATTTATCTTTTTCTTTCTTATAAACCTAAAACAGAATATTGGATCAACTTTGATTTTATAGCTAGTAGTGATCAATATCACAATATGTGGTTTTTTTGTTGAAGGTGATAATGGCACGATTGATGGGCAAGGTTCTGTATGGTGGAAAAAGTTTAACAGGAAGAAGCTAAGGAACACGAGACCGTATCTTATCGAGCTAATGTACTCGAACCAACTCCAGATTTCCAATCTCACGTTGATCGACTCGCCTTCGTGGTTTGTCCATCCCGTTTATAGCAGGTCGATCCATCAATCGCGCGCTTTTTCGTTTAGATTTTTTAAGGCAAACTCTTAACACAAATCTTTTATTTTATTTATCTACAGTGATATTATAATTCAAGAACTAACCATTCGTGCACCAATAGATTCTCCTAACACAGATGGAATCAATCCAGGTTCGAATACAGTTTACGGTTTACTGGATTATATAAGACGGTTAAATAACTGTAACTTTCTTGTTGTGCAGATTCTTGTAACAATGTGAAAATTCAAGATGTTAACGTGGTGTCCGGTTACGATTGCGTAGCCGTAAAAAGCGGATTGGATGAATACGGGATCAAATTCGGGATGCCGACTGAACAGATGGTCATAAGGAGACTAACTTGTAACTCCCCGAATGGTGCAGTGATCGCGCTAGGAAGTGAAATGTCGGGCGGCATAAAGAACATCAGAGCCGAAGATATCACGGCTATCAATTCCGAATCCGGGATCAGAATTAAAACTGGTCCCGGGAGAGGATCATACATTACAGACATCTTTGTTAACGGAATGAACCTACAAACTATGGATTATGTTTTTTGGACCACGGGGTCCTACGGGCAGCACCCCGATCTAGGTTTTGACTCCAAGGCGCTCCCGGTGGTTGACCGGATTAACTATAGAAACGTGGTGGCCGAAGATGTGAAGACCGCGGGGAATATGGGTGGGATAGATGGTGATCCGTTCACGGGTTTTTGTTTATCGAATGTTACCGTTGGGTTTGGCGTGCCGCAAGAAAATCTAGCTTGGAATTGTACGGATGTGTCCGGTGTGTCGAGTAATGTGACACCCGAACCGTGTGATGTTTTAACCGAAAAAGGCCCGAGTGACTGCGAGTATCCGCCCGATCCGGTCCCGATCGATAACTTTGAGTTGAATACTTGTAGTTTTAGTAGTACGACTTGAATGTTGTAACTAATTTGTGTTTGAACTTGTATTGAAATACTTCTTGATTTGAATCATACCATGATTGAATACTTGTACCCTTGTCTTGTTTTGGTTAAACTAATTTGTGTTCAACTTATATCAAATATTTGTACCAGATAGTGGGGGCGGGGCTTCTGAGCATGTACGAGAGCAGGGGCGGATTCAGGATTTTTTTCATTGGGTTCACCTTTTTTCAGTGGTCGGAATTCTAACAATTAAATGTCAAAATTTCCGGTTTATTCGGTTCGGGTCGGGTAAGGTTCATCACATAACAACAATACAAATATACCTAATCACAATTTCACAAAACCATTAACATTTAACAAATTAATAACCAAATTCGTTACAAACCTAAACAAATCCTAAATAAAAAAACTAATCAAATTTAAGAACAAATTCAACTATTCAAGAACTTAAACCAATAAAGTAATCACCTATTCAAGAACCTAAATCTGTAAAGTAACCAAATTACTTTGAATATATATCTGGATTTGATCATGTTCATGAAAAACTCACCCTAAACATTCTTCTGTTATCCATGGATACCTTAGTTTCTAGTACCCATTTTTTATTACCTAAGAGGCTAAGAGTAAAGGTTTTATCGATCTTAGTTATAAACTATATGTTCAATGAATTCTTGAGTTAGAGCCTTAGATTGCTTTCCAATAATGGTGATGAGCACTTAGGTTGAAGTTTCTAATGTAAATTACCATTTTAGTTCTGGTGTGTCTTTAACTGATAACTCACAACTTCCATCAACCTTTGCAATTTCTTTACTAATCTTGTTTCTTATACTCAAATAGCTTTCATACCGTTTTGAACTGATATCGAACTCATGAAAAAAAAATTCATCATAACAAAATTCAGCAAAAGCCTACGAAATCCTCATCTCAGAACCAGAAAACATAAAAAAAAAATAAGAAAAAGGCTTGAATGTGAACCACTGAAAACCTGAAATTGAAATCAAAATCAAACATGGAAGAAACCTTAAAGAAGAAATTGAACCTTTTAAGAGTTTGAATTTGAAAAGGTACGGAAGAAATTAGAAATCCGTGCCTCTTGATCTCTCTTTTAGCTCTCAATCTAGAACTAGGAGGCAACGTTGCGCGGTGGCCGATAGCGGGCTGGTTGCGCGGTGGCCGGTGGCTGACTGGCCGGCGCCGACCGACATAATGTTTAGGGCTTTAGGCAGAGAGCGACTGAGTTGAGAAGAGAGAGACTGAACGTTAGCGGCTAAATTGTAACACTAGAGGATTTTAAACAAACAAAAAAGAAAAAAAAACAGAAAAAAAAGAAGAGAAAGAAGGGAATTAAAAAGCGAAGGGGGAAAGGGTCGAACCCGGATTCCTTGTGGTGTATATTAGCGCGGATAACCAGTTGAACTAGGAAGACATTCATTATTAGGATTCACTTTTAATATATACAAGTTGGACGACCCGCGCGTTGCCGCGGAGCCGTCCCATTTAAAAAGGGCGATTAGCGAAAGATATAATAATTCCGCGCTTTGCGGCGGGCAACCATATAGTTAGAAGAGAAAACACGTCCAATAGTATTACAATGAAAACGTGTTGAATAGTATCTAAAAATGTGACTATCCAAACTATAGCTTATCTACATTGTAAGACACCAAAAAACAAATCAGTTTCATATGTTTCTATAGACAAAACCATTGAAATAACATTGATATTATTACGATAAGCTTCGCCTAGCTTAGTTGTTGAATATGTTTTGTCACTTGTCTTACCAATCTACATTACAGCCTCTAATTGTTGTTGTCATCTTCTTCATCACCTATGAACATTACAACATCCTTGATTAAGCCATTGTATCAGGGTTGAATTTCAATTAAATCCAGCCTATAATCTACAAAAAAAGACCAACTTATATATGTTCAAAATGGATACATACCATTGGATTCATGAACCATAGTGACTCAATCAAGAATGAACAGACCTGCAACATAAATGATAATAGCAACTCGCACTGCCTTTGACCAGTAGCTAAATGCAGCCAAAAGTAACATTTGAATCTTAATAAAAAGAGTAAATTACGGATTTAGTCCCTGTGGTTTGCACGAATTTCGGGGTTAGTCCTTACGTTTCATTTATTACGGATATGGTCCCAAACGTTTGGCATTTTGTTACGGATTTCGTCCCTGAGGCCTAACGTCGTTAAAAAAATTTGTTAGGTAATATAAAAAGACAATTATACCCCTCCCTATAAAATAATTAATTTGAGTTTTGATTGAAACAAAAAAATATATATATGAGTAAATTACTGTTTACGTCCCTATGGTTTGGACCAAATAACCATTTAGGTCCTTTTTTTTCAATTTCAACAAATTGATCCCCGTGGTTTCAATTTGTAACCAATTGGGTCCTTTTTGCTAACTCCATCTAAATTTTCTGTTAAAATTTAAGGAAATGACCAAATTACCCTTATTAATTAAAAAAAACCAACATCTGATTCTCTCTCTGTCTCCTCCGGTTTAAATTGCCAAATCTCATCGATTTCATCTCTTTCCATAGCTTACGTGTCCGGTCAGATTCCGCCGCCACCGTCAACCATTCCGGCGAACCGGAGCTCTAAACCGGAGGTTTTAGGTTTAGGAACCGGTAATTACGGGCACGGAAGCAACATCCGCGGCGGCTCCGTCGCCAAATCAGGCGATCCACCGTAAACCTCTCACCTTCTCCTCCACTCTCAAATCGCTATCCAATTCATACACGCCTCTTCTTCACACAGTAACCGCCGGATCTATGAAACTGATAACAATCCTCGCACTTACACTTTCCCCAATCGCCGTCACCGAATCTATCAAATCGCTAGGGTTTGATTCCGATCTGTTATTCATCGTTTCAACGTTCGTAAACACGGTTTTGGAATCGAAATCCGGATTCGAAACCCTACGACAAAGCACGGATTAATCGAGTGAGTTTCGACGAAAATCGTTTTCCATATTGTTTCTCTCAGGATTCGTAATCGTCTCAGCTCTGTCATCGTCGGCTACTTCTCCGAAACTGAGACCGATTGCGAACTGGATGTTGATTTTGCGATTCGGAGCGTTGTATTTGCTGTCCGTTGGCGATTTTGCATTATGTGGTGGCGGCCGTGGTTTTTTTTGAGGGTAATGGAAGTTTTAATTTGATTTTGGCTTTGTCGGCCGTGGTTTTTTTTTATTAATAAGGGTAATTTGGTCATTTTCTTAAATTTTAACAGAAAATTTGGATGGAGTTAGCAAAAAGGACCCAATTGGTTACAAATTGAAACCACGGGGATCAATTTGTTGAAATTGAAAAAAAAGGACCTAAATGGTTATTTGGTCCAAACCACAGGGACGTAAACAGTAATTTACTCTATATATATAAAAAGACAATTATTCTGGCGGAATCCATTCAGCCTTGTTTGGATCTGGATCTGAATCTGACGTGCGGCGGCGTCACTCCGTCTGCCGCCGTTCAGTTACCTATCCGACGGAATAATACGTACCGTTTTCCCCCGGTGACGGTTTTTTTCTCGCCGCAGGCGAATCAGATGTTCTATTTCGACTGGATCTTCCTTCCCGGACAAGTTCAAACTCCGAACCACGACGGATCTGACCGATCTGGTTTCCGGCAATCGGTGAGCGATGAGTCGAACACGCCATATGTTGTAGATCTAAAGTCGTTACCTACACCGCCACCAAAACGGATTGCAATCGATCTCAACCTGTCGTAGTTTTGATCGATGATTCCAATAACTGATCGAATCGCCTGAAATTAACAATCGGTTACATTTACCGAAGGAGAGTGAATATCGTGGACTGTATTGTATATACCTACTTAATCAGATCTATGTGATTGTGAAACATTCAAAGAAATCTTCGTTGTAATTTCTTCAATTGATTTTCCGCAGCATTTGCCTTAAGAAATTGTAATCGCGTTTTGTAGAAATATCTGCCGGATTTTTTGTAATGTGACTTCCTAAAAGTTTTCCGAGGTAGATCTAGGATTCTACGGCAAATTTAATATGATGTTATTTGCAATTTTCCGGGCAAAATGGCCGGAGTATTCGTGTATAATGGTGGTGGTGACCGGAAAGGAGAAATGACGCAGGTTAACGATGACGATGAACTGTGTATCTTTTTTTTTAATTTATATTTATATTGGTTTTTTTTAAAGAGGGCATAATGGTCTTTTCACTGACACTTAACAGAATTTTTTAACGACCGTTTGGCTCAGGGACTAAATCCGATACAGTTTGGTAAACGTTTGGGACCATATCCGTAATAAATGAAACGTAAGGACTAAACCCGAAATTCGTGCAAACCACAGGGACTAAATCCGTAATTTACTCTAATAAAAAATCAATAGTCTAAAGCTTAGTATTTACCTTGATGATTCATAGACCATATCCACCCAAAGGCTATAATTTCTATGTTTCTAATACCATATAGTAGCTTGCATTTGTCATTTGCCACACGACTTCTCAGTGGTCCTGATATGATACCCAATTTGAAATAACAACACAATCACATAAAAGCATATAAAAATTTATTTTTAGCAAAAACTGTAGTGACTACAGAATTATTAAAACTTCAGATAACCTTCATGTAGATGGAAATATATTTGCATAAATTAAACAGGAAATTACCTTAATCAAAAGGTAAAGATCTTCCGGTTGGTTTTAATATCGATCTGCTCCACCACCGGTGGACACTTATTCCTTGTTTTGCATCCATTTCTGTCCAAATCAAAGCGAAAAGGTTTAAGAGGTGTGTAAGCTGTTGAATGGCACCAACGCTCCAAAGGCAAAAATTCATGTCCAAATCACCCGCACTCGTTGCGGTGCAACACATTAAATCCAGTTAAATTCCTTAAAGACAGATATTCTCTTCTAGAAAAAATTGATGAGAAATGGATTAGCACATATTAATATGAATATTACTACAAATTAGAAATGATAGAAATAAAATAAGAGCTAAATACACTTACAGTGTAAATCTATCCAACAGTCGATATATAAATAGCTTATAATCACACTTCCATTAACTTTCTTCACGTCATTAGAGATATCCAATGCAATTTTTTTTCATCCGAAGCTCTTCCACCCCTCCCTCCCGTCATTAGAGATATCCAATGGAAATTTTTTCATCCGGAGCTAGCTCTTCCACCCCTCTCTCCCTCCCGACCGTTGAAAATTACGAATATTAAATTCATATCAACTTAGAGATCTCAAAAGTAAAACTTCAAATATATTTACAACCAACCTTCACTTTAAAATATTAATCATTTTGAAAGACTATTTAAGTTTAGAATATTCAAAAATAAAATCTTTTTCAGCAAATTTAATTGTAGTTCTACACAGAGATCAAAGACACTTAACATACCTCATTCCATGCATGGGTAATTGTAGAACCAAATCGCATGGGTAGTTGTAGAACCAAATTATCAATTAGGCCTCTGATTTTATTATCAAAGTAAGCATATTGCATTACTGACTACCTGAGGAACCAAAAGGTAAAAAGGTAGATTAAAAGAAAACAATATAAAATGGAAAAAAAATGAGGCTATGAACAATCAAGATGTTGAATATTGTGTTGGTGAAATTAATGTATAGAATCACAGATTTACCCATATTACTTTTGTGGCACAGGTCAAATAATTGGTAAGGAAACCACCACCATTCATCACTGGGTAGGGGAGGAGATTACATATTTAAATTGCAAGAAGATTGCCCCTTTAGCCAGTCCGTCCTTATCCACGACTCTAATCGACCTGCTCAGATAATGCACCTGAAAATCATTTCATCACAGAGAAAACAGCGTATATGAATTTATAGATATACTAATTTAGCATCCAATTCATTTCTTTTTTGATCTTAAACAATGTCTGCACATACAATCAGAACTTACATATTAAGCATTACCAAATATTCGCGTTGCATGAGGAGTCTTTGATTAAGCCAGCCAATGCATTTGTTCTGTATCCATTTCTAATCACCACACAACAAAAACAACACACTAGAAAGTGGAATAAAGGATGATAAAGATGTAGTCTTTTATTGCTGAAAGAAACTTAAGTTGTCTTGGTCGATTTCCGGACCTCTAGTAAATCTTTAAGCCTCTTAACTGCAACATGTTCAATCTTTCTTTAAAGTGTGACCATTTTCTAGCATTGATTTAGAGCTTACAATTGTCTCTTTCATATTTATTCATGCTCCTTTTTTTCTTTGGCCGTATTTATATATTAAAATTATAGAATTCCAAATAAGTTAGCAAGAATAATTATTCATAAACATAGTGTATAAAAAAAAGCAAATACATGCCTGTAGTAATTCCTTTTCACGATGTTTGACAATCCTACTTTCGCCTCACTACATGTTTCATTGGAAAGCATCAAAGATTTGTCAAAAGTATGATAAATACCTGAACCAAAGTAGAACAAACATCCAAATACGTTGACCATTGACTTTGATCATCATAAAATCTGCCCATGTAGTCCTTGGGGCTACTCTTTATAATGATGAAAAATATTAAATTACTGATAGAAACCAATTTTCCCATCTGCAATAACGAAAAGATGACCATGAAAGAGGTCAACATCAACCTATTTCTTCTAACTAAACACCTAACTAAAACTGAAACAGAATAGACACCTTCAGAAAAATGCAACCAACTTATGACCCTCTCTATAGCAATTGCAGTTCATTAACTCCCAAAATGAAAACGCATAATTTATAAAATACCTACTGGTGAACTGACAGTTGGACCTTTGAAAGGGACTTAGCAACTGAGATACACAATCGAAACCACAGCCGCCGCTGCTGGCTCGCCGGAACACGGCGCCACTGCCGCTGGCTCGCTGGAACACGACTGAGAAGGGGAGAAAACCCACCGCTTGAATATCCAAAACATATATGGCCCAAAGTACACAAACAGAGACTCAATCGAAAAGAACTAAAAGGAATGACGTACCAGAGGTTTTGGAGGTGTTGTTTTGTACGAATCCATCCGCCGGGACGACACTATTGACGTTGCTTGTGCGCCGGTGAAGGACTTGCGTCGACCACCGTTGTTGCGTTCTTCCATTTTTGTGGATGCGTGAGAGGTCCCGAAGCCCTAGAAATCACCGAACGATTTTAGTTTGTGATAAGAGAGAGAGATGAAGTTGATGTAGGTATGGAGGTTGTGTACCTGAGAGATGTGATGAGAGAGAGATGAAGTTGATGTAGGTACGGAGGTTGTGTACCTGAGAGATGTGGTCATAAGAAAGAGAGATATGCGGTACTGTAGAAGGCAACTGTAGGTCCTAAACCAAATGCTTTGGGGGGTTGTACATTAGGCATAAAAAGCAGTATATTGTGTGCTTTAGGGGGTTGTACATTATGTTTTATAAGTTGTACCATAGGTTGTAAAATGTATATATAGGGTAATGTGGATTCACTCATACTTTTTTATATATAATTTTACTAAAAGTTTGAAAGTTACTGGGTTCCCGTAAACCCGGTGGATCCTTACTAGATCCGCCCCTAACGAGAGGTGCGACAAAATATGACCCATTATTTTATAGGCTCATATTTTTAAATTGTTTTTTAATATTATAAACTATGAAGACTACTTAGAATGTCATTTTAGAACTATAATTTTCTTATGTTTATTGTATTAACTTATCTTTTATCTTATTTAAGAACATTTTCTATTTGTAATTTTATTTAGGGTTATTGGCTTGTATCATTCTCAACTATTGAGTATTGGCCGCTACCACCACCATCTTTACCTTTGCCATCTGCCACTACCAACTTTCACCTTATTTTCCCCCACCACTATCTCCGTTAAAATAAGTTAACCCCGTTAGTTCATATCCTCCGTGGCATCTGACGTGGCCTATTTTTTTAAAAAAAGTGATTAAATGAGAATAAAAGGTTAAGTAAAAGGTTGTATACGTGGGTTTTTTTTTCTATTTCTTTTTTAAAAAATAGGCCACGTCAGATGCCACGGAGGATATGAACTAACGGGGTTAACTTATTTTAACGGAGATAGTGGTGGGGGAAAATAAGGTGAAAGTTGGTAGTGGCAGATGGCAAAGGTAAAGATGGTGGTGGTAGCGGCCAATACTCAATAGTTGAGAGTGATACAAGCCAATAACCCTTTTATTTATGAATAAAGCTCATTTTTTCTAGTTTGAACATGACCCTTAAATCCTTAAGACTGACCCTCGTGCCAGATGGAATGGCAAGAAAAGAAAAGTAAGAATATAGGCTAAATATTAAACTAATTAGTTGAACTGTTTAAAAACATCAATTTCTATATCATATGTTATATAATTTTAATTATTAATTAAAATATTTAAAAACTCTAAATAAAACATCATGGTAGTTAAGTGATGCCTTACAATCAAAAGATTTAAATTTAAATCTTACAATTTATAGACATGGTGTATTTATTTCTAGAAAATCTAGGAATTGTTAGGAAAAAAAAATTTAAAATATTTAAGAGTGTAAATGGATTCTTCTAAGTATTGAAAACCATTGGAGCTTTTAGAAGAATCAATTCAATGTATTTATACAACGAGAACTAGAAGTTGCTAAGCATGCGTTGATGTATAGTTTGTCTCTATACAACCAGAACTAGAAGTTGCTAGGCGTGCGTTATTAAACGTGCGTTGCTGCAGGTTTTTCATGCACCTTTTGAAAAACATATCATTTTTAAAGATATTGTAGCTAATATGTGTAGATAATCATATGAAGTTGCCACGACTTGGTTATAAATTTTTTTTAATTTACCTATATTTTAATAAATAGAAATTAAGTTTTTAATTAAAAAGAAATTATAATTTAATGATGAACTTGTGACAAAATTAACTAAAAGAATTTGATTAATTATTATGCTATATACAAAACATAAAAATAATATGTGTTTTTCTATTGTACCATTAATTATTACGCAATAGAATAGAAAAACACATTGGTGTGTTTTACATATAGACAAATTTATCTATCCAACTTGTGAAAACCAAGTTACAACTACTAAGCGTAAATGTATAAGACATTTTTTCTAACGTTTTGTAGGGATTGGATTCTCCACGTCCCTTTCAAGACTCACGTCTTTTCATGTTTCACCCACATACATTTTCATCATCTTCTTTTCTTTTTCATTTCCTCTGTGACTAAGAGATGAGAGAGAGAAAGAGAGAGAGAGAGAGGGACCGAGATTCCTCATACTACTCAACATACACAGTGACAACGAAGGGTTTAAGTGTTTCCGTTTTCATCCTTGATCAACATATTTTTGGTCTTCACTGGTAAGGTTTCTATTTATCTCTCAATTTTTCTAATGATGGTGATGTTATGTTCGACGCTATGTACAACCTAACAAAACTACTTCCATGGCCTAACCCTTAACCCTCAAATTCTCGGGTTCCTTTTTATTTAATATTGAAAATATTTTATAGGTTTCATTGTTTTACACTTTAATTTTCAGATTGGTGATATTTTATCCAAAAAGGGAAGGTCATAATAAGTTGAGGATAATCCAGTAGATCAAAAATGTTTCCTTACTTAGAAGGATCCTCAAGTCACACCCTATATGTATATGTGATATGCACTAAGTTATATATATTTTATACATCATTTATACATCGGTTCCATTGGTTTTGATCGTAAAATGTTATGAAAAGTCATTAATTGCTTCCTATTTGATTTCACAGACTTTTAAGCTTCAGGATAATAAAACAAGTGAAAAGTGAAAAAAAAGGGTTATTGGCTTGTATTAATCCCAACTATCACATATTGGCCGATAACACTCCCAACTTTACTCCTGCCACCACGAACTATCACCATATTTTCCTCCATCACTCCCCCGGTTATATTTACTTAACGAAATTGGAACTAAACGCCGGGTAAACTTACAAAACATGGAATTCAAATGGGGTTAAGTAATTCACGGGGGAGTGATAGAGGAAAATATGATGATAGTTCGTGGTGGCAGATGGAAGGAGTAAAGTTGGGAGTGTTATCGGCCAATACGTGATAGTTGGGATTGATATAAGCCAATAACCCAAAAAAAAAATACACGAGAAGCTTGACTGCCACTGACCACGACTGTGGAGGGATGACCACAACTATGCTGGATGAAGCATGATCATGCTGAGAGAATTTGTTATAGGAGCCCACGATCCGTAACGATGGTGCAACCGGAATACTCAATTTTGTTATAAAAATGGTTTGACTCACCGATTTTGACACGAACTATCATGAATTAGGAGTAAGAGTAAAATTGTGTACATTGGTGTAAAAATCTCAGAGCTAACTCAAGGATTCATGAGATGGTTAATTTGGTATAACTGGTTAATCTCATGTATTATGGACATTGTTTTTAACCAAACTTTGCATAGGTTTTGATGTACTAGGAATTGATCTTTGGTTATCAATTTATTGTTAGGATTGCTGCATCTCTGACTGACATGGTTCATACGTGTCATTTTTTCCTATGACATTTCCTCAGTTTATTTGTGAGTCTGTTAGCTTTTCCGCTACATTTTAACTTATATGTTTTTATAAGGAGCTGCATTATGTGATGAGAGTATATTTTGTAACGCTTTTATATATTTAATTTTATATTTTTATTAGTTATAATATATTAACTCTCATCCTATTCCCTATGGTTTGTGTTTGGTGTGTTTAAAGCTAAAAAGTTATAAATGTGGTGGTCTAAGCGGATATTAAATAATTAGTGTGTTTAGTGTGAATGAGCTTAAAAGGTGTGATTAAGTTGAGTTTGAACCATAGTGTGTTGACAAAAGTTTTATAATTATTTCCTAATAAATTTTAGTTTAAATTCATTTTAATTAATAATGTTAAAAGATAAAATTCTTACTTTGTATTGTTGTCTCGTGATGCAGGATCAAAGGGGAAGGAGAAATATGAATGATAATGTTGATCATGTATGATGAAAGATGGATGATGATGGTTCATGGGAAGTAAATAAAAGAAGTAAAAGCATGCTGGTCACGTGGAGTTATGATGTGTTGCAAACACATCATGTTTTCCCGTGTATTTTGTATATAAATTGAGTCGAGTTTGAGTCATTTTTATGTAGTTTTTATCTTAGTTATAGTATTTGAGTCTTAATTAGTTTGTTGAGTCATTTTTGTATATTTTGGTGTGGGTTGAGGCTTTTATTTGAGTCTTGTATTTAGTTATGTCAATCTGCTATTTAAATATATTTGGTTGTAGGTTGAAATCATAGTTCAAGGGGATGGTATGACATTACATCAAAGAGGAAGGGCTAAAAGAATTAATTATGAAGTTGAGGGGCTTAATTGCAATATATGGGAGACTTGAATCACAAAAATCGTGAATTTGATATGTGAAAGAAATGTTGGTCTGCAATTAAATAAGGGTGATATTAGGTAAGAATTGAATCAAAAAATTCATGTTGGGCTAATTTGGATCCACGTGGGCTGCTCTTTGAGTTTGGGTTCAAACAAATTCTAGGGTAGAGCCGTAGACGGTCGCGTGGGGATTAGAAAAAAGAATATATATCGTAATTCACAATTAAGAAAAGGGGACCCTCGAACAATAATTGGAAGGGACGGCAGAAGCGAAGGAAAAAAAGACTTCGACTGCATATCTTTTCAGTCGTCAAGAGGACTCCTTGGGACAAAATTCAGAGAAGAAAGAGGCCAAGGAACGAAGAGGAAACATTCGGGATTAACCATTCGGCATTACTAAGCAACCCGGGTTCTTTTCTTTATTTGTTTTCTTGAATAATTGTTTGTCTAAAACTATGTTCTTGACCAAAGTTATTATTTTTATTATGATTTTCGTTCTTGACATGGTTATAGGCTAAACCTTCAAATACCATCTAGACTAATGATGAATTTTTAGTGTTAAGGACTTGCTCGGTGTGTGACAATTTTGTGATGGGCTGATGCTCTATTAAACTCCTCTAATTTACTACAATTGGTGCATATGCGTGTTGAATTTAGAGTTCCAATTAACAATCATGACTTGCTTAATCTGCGGATGTCTTCCGGTTTGGGTTGGGTAATTAATTTGTGTGACTGTGTTGTTTGCAAATTAGTGTGATTAGCTATACCTAGTTGATCATAGGATTGATTGTTACTTGTAGCTTTGAACTCAATATTCTGCCTATCTAAATAAGCTCAAAAGGATGATAGTTGTCGGTTAGTCGGGTTAATTAATGAACTAGGATAACATTGTCTCAAAAGGAAATGCCCTAGGAATTTAGCTAATTTGCTAGTCGTGTCAGTTGCAGTTATTAGAGGTAGCTCCGGCTAGTCTATGGTGCCTTAGATTGTTTCGAGGGTGTTCTAGGGTAGTTGAAGTGGGAAGTACTCAAAAGGTGAACCACTTGTACGAGCGTTAGAGTAATCAGTTAGGAAGGACTCAAAAGGTGAACTAATCAAACCGGTAAGCATATTCCAATCTTTAGGTATTTTATCAGTAACATCCGGAGAGTGATTCGGGGGCTCGTAGAGTTTCTATAGGTTGTGTGTTAAGATCCCGGTTCCATTAGAATTGTCATAGCCGAGTGAGGTCGTTAATATTAATTTGGATTCTAGGTCTAGGTGGTACCTTTCTCGTATTCGAATTCGTCCTAAGATCTTTGTTTTCGGTTGTTAGCTAGTGTCGGTTAGTAGTTTAGGTAGTTAATTTTAGCTAAGTTAATTTCTCTTTTCACATTAAAACGCAAATTACTCAGTATTTCCTATTCATAGAGTCCTAGGTTAATTTTGTCTATAGAGTGTCTCTAGGGTTCGATATTCCCGGTCTTACCTTAGCTTTACTATAATCCGACAGGTACACTTGCCTCAAGGTTCGGTTCAGTTTAGGTAGTTTCGGTAAAATTAGGTGTGTCTAGGTCTAGGTTTAAGTCTAGGTTTTTATAGGATATTTTTATTATTTTCAGGTATAGTTCCGAACACATCAAGTTAACAAAATTATTAATTGGGCTCACTCAAAATTATTAGGTGGACTGATGAGTTTATCACGTGGGTCAGTGGGCTCAATTAAACGTGTGGAACAAGTTAGGGGGACGGCAAAAGCAAATATAAAAGGGGATTCATTCGTGGAGATTACAGGAGGCTTTGGACGGCAGATTTGGGCGCAGGAAGAAAATAGCAACCGTGACGGCAAGTAATCCGATCATCATTCCAACATCAAAAATCGTGTAATCGAATCATGGTTCATTCTTATGATTTATTTTTGTCTTTGATTATGAGTAGCTAAATTTCTTGTAACTGACTTTGGGTGAATTGTCTATCGACATGTGCTTATGATTGATTTTCAACTGTGATGAAGGATTCATTTTATGTAATCTGATTCCTTGCAATTAATTGAATTAAAATATTTATTGAATTATGACTTGTGTTGATTTCATCAATTGAATAGATTATCTATTGTGTGACCTATTGATTGATCTTGATGCATAGTGCAGTATTCATATTTAGGTATTCATATAGTCATTGATTCAACAACAACGAATTGAATATCACTTCGATTAATTATATGCTGAATAGTGTTTGACATTATTTTCATCTAAATTGTTAATTGGTTTGCACATGTTGATAGACTAGGATCCTGGAGTTGGTTATTTTTCCTCTTTAATTGTTAACAACATCAACTACAACTCATTTTTGCATAGGCAACGCAAGCCACTGTTTAATTATTTTCACTTTTTAAACTAATATCAACCATTGTTCCCTGTGTTCGACCCCTCTTCTTTATACTACAATTAAGTTCTAGATTAGGGTTATTATAAATGTTTTTGGTAGACCTTGACACCGCTATCATTATGAACTGATTCTAAATGTTTTATTTATAATACTATGCCATGATGTATGTGTTATATCAAAGTTGTGAACTGTGTGGTCAGTATCGGTTATGATACCCCTTGTTGGTTTTCTCGGATCATTTAGGTTAATTCCCCTGGTTGGATTGCCACGAGGCATATGTTTACAACTTCACGAGTGTTAGGAAGTAGACTTAGGTCTCATATCATCCAGATTATCTGACCTTGGTTTTAGGGAGATGCGGCGTATATGTTTGGAACATGAGAGGGAGCACAGGGGGCACACGCCTGTGTTTTCTTGATTGCTAGTTGAACTGATGCAAATTTTACTGAAGTCGTTAGCTATAGCTCACCAAAAACTTTGTGTTGTTGGCGTATTCAATTCATTTTGCAGGTAAGTAACTGGACATACATGTAGCATGTCATGGGGTGATAGGCGGGTTGTTGAGTTATAATGTCATGAGTACATGCTTCCTTGTTTTTGTCTCATTTGCTGTATAGTCTTAGGGTTATCTGGGACTACTCGAGAGCTTGTAAAGTTGTAGTGTGCTTTTAATAGGCAGACTCATACACTGTTACAATATGTCCTTGCTAAGAGTGTCAGTCTGTTTAATATATTTGCATGTATATTTGGTTTTGTTGGTTTATCTGTTGCTTCCATGAGATCTGATACAGACAGCCGGTCCCACACCTCCCCGCATCTGACAGGGTGCAGCGGGGGTGTGACAACATATACTTTTCAATAGGCAACTTAATATTTGTTTCTAATAAATGTTAATTAGGATTTTAAGCATTTAAAACATGTATGTCTCATATTAGAGTTAATAACCTAAGATTAGATAATCAAAGTAATAACTTGGTTTCTAGCATGAACCTAGGTTGCAATATTCATCATGCATGACATAAATCATGCATTTAATTTTCTTGATGTTACTTCCATTTAACATGCAAATCAGAGGTTTCTAAGATAAGATCACTAGTTTAATTATGCAAGATAACATTTCCAAGTTAAATTCCTTAACAATATCATCATATAACATGTTAACTTGAGTCATAAAAAGGTTTAAACTAGCATTGGAACATCTCAATATTCATGAAGCAAAAATTCGGGCTTTCATCATTCTTTTGCACTTAACTTAATCATATGAACAAGTTAATCGCAATCATCATAACTACATGACATGTTTCACACAACATGAGCATATAACACCATAACTATAGAAGATTCATCTTTCCTTTGTGAAAATAATTTGTAAGCTTTTGGGTTTTTCAATATTTGGTTGGATGTTTAGAAAGAAATTTATAAATAAATGACTAAAATGATAAAAGAAGGTTGGGTTTTTATACCAAACTTTAGTAGGAAAGAAATTAATGATGAGTTTGAATCTTGAACTTGATCTTGAACTTGAAAAGCAATAAAGGAAGCTTGGAGATCTTGAAACCGAAAGTGAACAAAGGAAGGTTTGGGACTTGGACATGGAAACCGAATGATCTAATTCTCTCGGGTTCAATACAAGAACAACAAAGGGAAGTTTTGTGGTTTTGGTTTGATCTCGGTCATGCAAGGAACAAATGGTGTTTGTGTTTCTTGAACACAGCCGATGGTTCGGTTGTGTTGCTTGCTTCTCGAACCTCAACAAGAACAAAAGGAGAGCGAGGTTGTAACACCCCCCTCCGCCGCCCCCTGCCAGGTGCGGGGGAGGGTGTGGGACCGGCTGTCCGTATCAGTTTACTCGGCACCAACAACAGAATAAAACATACAACAACACGGACGTCCAGTCCTCATAGTGAAACCTTAGGCCGGCTCTTGACGGAGGATGCACAAAGCACCTCTTTCCGACCTAATAGAATCGGGAGCCCCGGATAGACCTAGAACTGAACAAACAAATGATACATACATCAAGGAATTGTAGTCATAACATACACTGAACAACATACATTCATTAATTTCATACAGGCTCTATCAGATAGCCACAACTAGTACCCCAATGTTCCTGTACAGATACATCATCACCTGCACACACTTGCCTGCAACATAAGTCAACACAATGTCAACAACAAACGTTGTTGGTGAGTCGTAACTACCATCATCACATTAACAGTTATTAACACATTCAGTTCATAAATCTATCATGTCGCACCCAAGGTCAAACTTCATGTACTCTACGGGCACGTCGCAATCAGCCGTAGTCCCTCTACGAGTAGAAATTTCATTTCAACATATAAGGACATATTCCCCCTAGTTTCTCAATCCTAGAGGATCCGGATGAACATGGATAAATCAACTATAATGGCCGTCATAATCCCTTATATGCCTATTGGTTCAATCATAATGACCAGAAAGTCTATAATGACCCACACAGGGCATTCCGACTCACAGTGTTTGACATGACAATCATAACAGATATAACAAATACATCATAGCATAAATGTGATCTCAAACAGTTAACTAATGAGGGAAGTCAGAGGACTCACAGATCTTCGAAGTACCAAGTCATACGGATAGGATTGCGTACAATCCACAGATGTCACAGATGCAATTGCCTAGACAAAGCTTAACGTCATGTTAAGCTTGGAGAATCCAATGACCTAAACAAGTATAGGTACATTTAAACTTAATACAGTAATAATACTGGGGAGGCTCGGTTGTGCTCCGTTCCTTAAACGGTACGATGCGTCCGCAGGTTGAGGTCCCAATACAACCGGATGTCCCAATACAGTCGTATGGCCTAAACCTGGTTACGATCGTAATTTATCTGTCAATCTCTAATTAAACAGTTCCTGCCGAACACGGCTGTATGCCTTTAGTGACAATACGGCCATGTGGACTGTTTGACAGATTATCTAAACTAAACCAAACGATATCGCTCGAGTCTCGATCGTGTTATGTTTTATAATACTTCAAATGTTATATAAAATCATATCTTATGTATATATATCAATCTATTTATGATTTACATAAAATCATAGCTTTTACATAAAATCATATCTTATGTATACTTCAAATGTTACATAAAATCATATCTGTTTCACATAAAATCATAGTTTTTATGTATAAGTTTATTCGTTCATATTTCACATAAAATCATGATATTTATTTACATGAAATCATAGATTTTATATATATATTTATCCATCTTATAGTTCACATGAAATCATAAATTGTTCATAATATTACTTCACATAAAATCATAGGTTTTATATATATATCCGTTTTGTAGTTTACATGAAATCATAACTTCTATTAACAGAAAAGGCATGTCTTATTTATGTGAACTTACATAAAATGATAAGTTTTTATCTCACATGAAATCATAACATTCTATAGCATAAAATCATAGTTTTTATTATATAGAATCATAGCTTACGTTTATAATCTCTAAAACCAGTTAATATATATATTTACAGAATATCCCGTTTTTGTTTGATCTTGATTTTTATAAAATCATACCTTTCATAAAATCAAGGCTTTGTTAACATAAGATCATAACTTTGTTAATCATGAAATCATAAGTTTATTACATAAAATCATAATAACGCTTTATATATATTTTTCTTGTTATCAATGTTTTATAACATAATACTTCTGTTTGACAGAACGTTCCTCACACGACGTATACAATACTACTAAATCAATAACAAGATAGCGAACATGGTTATACCTCCGGTCGGTACGCAGACTCGAACCCGGTTAACCGAAAATGTTAAACACATCCGAATTCGACGAGCGAATAGTCCATTCCAAGTAGAATTTTGCCACGGACAATAATCCATGCTCGGTTTTCTGATTTGACTTCGTTTGACCCTTCGAAAACGTTGACCAGATTCGTCACGGGTTTGACCCGGTTGACTTTCTTTGACTTTCTTGGCCCGACACCAAAATCAACGAATAAGTAGTCTATCCCGCGAGATTTTTCGTCACGAACAATACTGTAAGCTCGGTTTTCTGGTTTGACCGCGTTTGACTCGAGATATATGTTGACCAGCTTGTTTACCGAGTCGACTCGGTTGACTCGGTACCGAGTTAACTCAAAATCATCTAAAAGTGTATCCAAACCTCACCAAATGCATTTCTATGCTCAAAATAACCAATCACCACCACCACTATAATCTGACCGGCGGCCGGAGGCCATGGCCGCCGCCGGTCGAGCTACCACCGCCGCGAACCACCATCCATATACTCATATCATCATCATACTTCACAGATCTGAACATGCATGGGTAAACCGAGACTTAAAACAGGCAAAAGGACTAGAAATAATAGGAATTGGGAAAGAAAACTAACCATCGCCGGAGGGAACGAGAGAGGGGCGGCGTCGTCGCCGCTGGGCTAAACCCCAGCCGCCTCCGCAGCTGTCGTCGCCTCTGTGATGTTCAGGACCAGCTACAACACCGGAAAACGAGGTCGAGGAAAGGAGGAAGGGAGGAGAACGACCGAAGGTCGCCGGAGCGTTCGAACACGGCATCGCCGCCGCCGCCCTTGCGGCTGCCACT
>JBCNJP010000018.1:11167230-11236129 GCA_039602395.1 Deinandra increscens subsp. villosa | reverse complement strand
CAGCTGTCGTCGCCTCTGTGATGTTCAGGACCAGCTACAACACCGGAAAACGAGGTCGAGGAAAGGAGGAAGGGAGGAGAACGACCGAAGGTCGCCGGAGCGTTCGAACACGGCATCGCCGCCGCCGCCCTTGCGGCTGCCACTGCTTCTGTTGCTGCGCCGGTGCGGATACAAACGGGAGAGAAAGAAAGAGCAGCGAGATAGGGAGTCGGAGAGCAGTCGCCGCTGGCCTTGGTCGGTGACCGGCCGGCCCTTCGCCGCCGTCGCTGGTTCTCGTCGGACATGGGAGGAGAGGGGAGAGCCGTGAGGCTCTCTTCTTTCTTTCTTTCTTTTCTCTAATTTTCATTTATACACAATGGTGTGTGTGGGTATAGTATGTACTAAAAAAAAATAGTACTTCACTTTTAGTACATAGGTCAACAAGTCAAAGTGTAGTACAACACTAGATAAATCAGTAATATACCGGTATTATACCGCGATCTCCGAACACGTTAACTACTGAATGTCCCGTAAATAATTCACAATAAATCCCGATTGTCTGGAATATTATAAAAGCCTCGTAAATAGACTCGGAATACTTAAAACGTCAGATTATATATAATCTGATAAATATTCAATCGAACGGGCGGTATAAAGCGCGTATCTAACACGAATCTCGTTTATCTCCGTTTAGCGAACCGAATATATAATCATGACTGTAATTCTCTGTAAACACTTAGAAAAATATTTATAACTTCACAGGGTCGGTAAAACCATCTTAAATAATTAAATACGTCCTTTTCGGTTATTATCGCGTAGCAGTCCAGTTTACCGATTTCATCGTTTCTCGATCCGCAACACCTTGTATTTCATAACGGATTGTTAGAATACTTATAACGAATTATCCGGACCTCGAGTATATGGATTGGGCCTTTGATGGGCCAAATTCTCTTGATGGGCCTAACGGGCCTAGCTGGGCTTACCGAGTCCGGTTTATTAATTGGAAAAATTTCCCCCAGATTTACCGGAATTAACAAGGTGTCACAGAGGTTGTGGGTTGTGCCTTGGTGGGGGTTCTAGTAATTGTATAAAGTTGTATTTATAGGGCAAGAAGAAGCAAGAGAGGTGGTGGTTCTCGGTTACTACAACCAATGTGAGGGAGTGAGGGAGTGAGGGACGAAGGGAGGACATATGATGATAGATTGATGTACTTAGTTAGTTATTAACCTACGAGTTTAAGCTAATTGTGGAAAAGAGGTGGAAGTGACTAGTTGGTAAGGTGAGTTGACAAGTGAGAAAGTTAACACTTGGGTAATCTAAATGTGGAGCATGCTTTTGTTTGTTAGTGGGCGAAAACCCCAGCAATCCCTCCCCCTCCCCCTCCCCCTCCCTCGATGCAAGTACCGAGACTCGAACCGTCGACCTCTTGTAGAAAGAAGTCAACAGGCTACCACTAAGTCAGAAGACCCGTAGTATTTAGTTAAAGATAAAATTGATTGCTTACATAATTGTATTTATAAAGTGATCTCATTATAATTGCTTATTCGGTTGCTTTTTTATATTTAATTTGATAATTATTAGAGATAAGTTTGTCCCTTTAAACTTTTTAAAATTGATGTAAAAGACAATAATTATCAATCTTAAATGATTTATAATATATAATAGATTTGTGCTTAAACTCATATCAAATAGTTTATACAATCATCTTATTTGATTAACGGTCTAAATAGATTCTTCATTCCCTAGACCAATGGTCCAGATGGCTTCTTAAACTTTGTACTCGAAACACACTTTGTTTCAAATACAAATGGTGTTTTCCGTATAAAGTATAAGAAGACGTTTAGAAAGCTATTCTAGAGAATGAATGGTTAAGATCTAAATTCAAATATGAAATTTTGAAGCGTGAAAAAGACTGTAAGGGTTAAATTGGTATAACTACGATTGTTGACCTTTTTTAAGTTCACATAAATTTTTTTAATTGTCTAAAACTTTTTTTATATGTAATATTTTTTTGATTACACAATAAAATCGAGCATTTTATTATATTTAATTATTGTATAGTATTGTTATTCTTTTTTTTTAAATCATCTATGTGCTCTCGTATAACTTGCGTGCTTATCTATGTGTAATTATAAACATAGGTTGCGTAAGTATCAATATAACTTGGATGATTAACCATATACATTGTGTAATTATTATATTATTATCTGGACGTAATTATAAACACATAGTTTACGTAATTATCATGTAACTTGCGTTTATATCATTATGAGAAATTAGATGTGAAGGTTTTAGAGCATAAAGAGTAAATTTAGAAAATTATTTTCTTTTAGTTATTTTTTTAACAAGAAATTTGGATCACTGTCGGGTCACTGACCCACCTGATCATCTTTATTTCCGTGAGTACAAGACCCGAAGACCACCTTCAGGAAGAAAACCCAGTATATATGAATTTTTCATAGCTAAGGCTTAAACCCAAGATCTTTCCATTTTAATGGTCTATAGGTGTCTCACTTCAATCGATAGATTGATGATTTTTTTAGTTAAATTATGCATGAGTACATGATGAATATAACAAAATTTTTATTAGTAAATTACAAATATCTATTATATCAAATTACACATATATTCACGTAATATCACATATCAAATTACAGCATTGGATGATGCATATAACAAATTTGATTTGTTTACATAAGCCATGGATTACCAAAATCTCGAGCATACTGCTGCATACGTCATCATTCCTTCCTTCATCACCATTTCTGCAACTTAAACCTTTCCCTATAAATCTCTTGCCTCTCCCACTCTTCGATTACAGGCAACCATGGCGCTGATCTATCGACCATCCGCAATTTCAACCGTAAGTATCCTATTCGTATCTCCACCTTTCCGCAATTTCGCTATTTGCTTATTCAATTCTAATATAGTTTTAATTATGATTTGTAGCATCTGGTTGCGACTTTATTGACGCTCGGCTTGATAAACGTCTCGATTATCGAGTGCCGGAGGCATGTATCCGGCGGATCTGACGTAACCTATCCTGCAATCAACTGCCGGAAGCATACTGCGTTTTTGACGGATTTTGGCGGCAACGGCGACGGAGAAACGTCAAACACGGAGGCTTTCCGTACGGCGGTTCAGAATCTCAGTCAGTTTGAAAACGACGGCGGATCACAGCTTATCGTACCGCCGGGAAGATGGCTCACCGGTAGCTTCAATCTCACCAGCCATTTCACCTTGTTCATCCAATTCGGAGCGGTTATTCTAGCCTCTCAGGTAATCAGTAATTTGTTACTTCACACACGCGCTTTGGATACTTGTACCGTACAATCAGCAACTGAAAAATCATATCGATCGAACCTTCTAGACTGTTCTAAAATTACAGCTATTACTTTAGCACAAAATTTGTTCCTAATCGGTAATTGAACCGTTGCCAGGAAGAAGGTGATTATCCGCTAATTGAACCATTGCCTTCATATGGTTCAGGAAGAGATGGACCTGGAGGGAGATTCAGCAGTCTGATAGGCGGATCTCACCTCACTGATGTTGTTATAACAGGTATTTTCTTCAATCTTCATCACAATCAATGAAATCATACTCGAAATCATCCTCTCAGACTATAGTTTTTGTTAACAAATTGAAGGTGATAATGGCACGATTGATGGCCAGGGTTCGATTTGGTGGTCAAAGTTTCATAAAAAGAAGATAAAGAACACAAGACCTTATTTGATTGAACTCATGTACTCGAATCAAATCCAGATATCTAATCTCACTTTGATCGACTCGCCTACGTGGCACATCCATCCAGTTTATAGCAGGTTCGTCTCCATATAATATCTGGTTGATTTTCTTTGCTTTAATTCAGATTCTAAATTTGTTTTCAGTGATATAATTATGCAAGATTTAACCATTCATGCACCTGTAGATTCTCCTAATACAGATGGAATTAATCCAGGTTTGTAATTAATTCTCTTGGTTAATTTTCCATAAAAACTTATCAGACATCTAACATTTAAGGTTAGCTAGAGAGGTAGCATATAAACTAATGGACATTATTTTGCAGATTCTTGTAAAAATGTAAAAATTCAGGATGTTTTCGTGGTGTCGGGCGACGATTGTGTAGCGATTAAAAGCGGATGGGATGAATACGGGATAAAATTCGGGATGCCTACCGAACAAGTGATCATAAGGCGATTGACATGCATTTCCCCCGATAGTGCAGTGATTGCGCTCGGAAGTGAAATGTCGGGTGGCATAAAGAACATTAGAGCCGAGGATATCACGGCTATTAATTCTGAATCCGCTGTCAGAATTAAAACTGCTCCCGGAAGGGGAGCATATGTTACAGACATATTTGTTGATAAAATGAATCTACATACGATGAAATATGTTTTTTGGACCACGGGTGCATATGGGCAGCACCCGGATCCAGGTTATGACCCGAAGGCACTCCCAAAGGTTGACCGGATCAACTATAGAAATGTGGTGGCGGAAGATGTAAAGATGGCGGGAAATATGGGCGGGATTGAGGGTGATCCGTTTACTGGATTTTGTTTATCAAATGTTACTATCGGGTTGAGTGCGAAACCGAAAAAGCTACAATGGAATTGCACTGAGGTTTCCGGTGTCTCAAGTAATGTGACACCGGAACCATGTGACGCTTTGGTGGATAAAGGCTCGATTGATTGCGAGTACCCGTCGGATCCGGTTCCAATAGATATGGTTCAGTTACAAACTTGTTCTTTTAGTACTCAAAAGAAAATCATGTAGTTCTTTTTATCTAAACTACAACATGAAAACTTCAGCTTTGAGAACTCAGAATCTTACCTATGGTTAATCATCTACTATGTTTTTTTAATCGATGGAGTTTGCTTATATATAAAATACTTTGAGGTAAAAGTTCATATTATATAAAAATCAATTTCTATAATAGGCAAAAACACTGTTGAATATCATCGTTTTCATAAATGCCTACAAATCGTCTGGTCTTTGCCTTTTAAAGTAATGTTTTCATAATCCACACGCATTATGTTATTCCTTTGTGTGACCATGCTCGTGTGGGATTGTGAATGATGTGTCAGCGTTGCTTGAGGACGCCAAATACTGGCTCAACATCTTTGGTCTTCTTTCTTGGGTTACTTTGATATTCTTTTACTTTTTTCTAGGGGTTTCTTAGAGACACCCTCTTCTTTTTTCAATACACCAGCCTTATACGTGAAGGATAGGGCTCTCCTTCACGTATAGTACTGGTGCCAAAATAAAATAGCTTGCATTTCTCCCTTCCCTTCACGTATAGAGGGGTGTAAGAATTAAGGGGTGAGGATAAACCTATTCTTCACGTATAACTGTCAGAGCATGATAGTACAACGTCAGGGAATGTCGGGGGGGGGGGGGGGGGGATGTCTAAGAACCCTCACGTAGAGCTCTATACGTGAATGTTAGTTTTAAAATTTTTAGTATTGTTCTATAAACTAGATAATTAACAAAATACAAGAAACATACAAAAAGTGATAACCGAAGCATACAAAACTTAAAAGTAGACTCACACGCATCTTTTTTGAATTTATTATTTCTCTTAATTAGGATTACCACTAAGCTATGCTAAAAAAAATTAACTGTAGTGACTTATCTAATTAAATATAAACTTTACATTCGTAAAAATTTATATATAATTTGCAATGAAACCATAAAAAAATTATATATAATCTGCAAGAAACCAAAACCCAAAAAAGAGACAAAGTTAACTATAAAAAAATGTCAATTTCATATATGTCCTTATAAATTTAAAAAATATCACTGTAAGAGTATACGTAAAATACCAAAGGAGGTATTCATATTCAAGCAAGTTTAAGTGATACCATTGTGACTGTTACAGATGTACGAGGGCGAGTGGTATGTACCCATTCAAAATTTAAAATATCATACATGCCTTTCAAAACTAGTCAATATATCATATTTCTCCATTTCAATAAAAATTAATCTTTGAAATGAGTACTTTACCCTTATTTGTTGTACAACTTTAAGAATTCATATTTATCAAATAAAAAGTTTTAATAAATAACCATATAATCGTTTCACAAAAAAGTTAGCCCTATATGTGACCCCTTTTTTACCCCCACACGTCACCTTAAGGCCTATACGTGACCCATTTTTTCCTCCATACTTGACCTCTGCCATTTACACGGCAGCTCAACACCATAGTTTCAGTCACCTATACCTTACGGATGGGTCTCCACGTTAATTATAAATATTTTTTTTGTAACCTAAATTTATTTAAAAGATTAACTCAACAATAAAAATACTAATTACTAATAATACGAATAGAAACAATAATAATAGTCCAATAATAATAATAATAATAATAATAATAATAATAATAATAATAATAATAATAATAATAATAATAATAATAATAATAATAATAGTAATAGTAATAGTAATAATAATAAATAAATAATAATCTCCAAACTAGTTATTAAATTTCATACATGTAATAGTTTATGTAAATTTTAATATTTTACGTTTGATTACAATGTTCATCGTATATTTCGACCACTCTAATAATAATAATAACTGTAATAACATTAATATTACTACAATAATCATAGTAATAATATACGTTTGTGTACATGCACGTAATACGTACAACATTACCAACAGTATTGTTCCATAGACTCGTATCCATGTGACTATATGTATGTATGTATGTATGTATGAATAGACTTGCATTAATGTAACTATATGTATGTATATATGAAAACATACTAAGTTTATTTGTATGAGTCCTGTGTTTTTATATGTGTGTGGTTTATTTGTATCGATATCGTATGAGTATGTGTATGTATGTATGCGTGTATCTTCTAATAATAATAATAGACAATCATATCGTCTATATATGCTTGATAATAATAGCAACGTATCTATATCGTATGATTATGTCGATGTATGTAGGCACATTATGGTATAATTACACGTGTAAATACAAATATAAAGCTGGAGTATAGGCCTAAATGAGAGCTAAACATCTTAAATAGGAACTGTACACGTCACCATTAGCCCTATATGTGACCCCTTTTTTACCTCCACACGTCACCCTAAGCCCTATACGTGACCCATTTTTTCCTCCATACTTGACCTTTGCCATCTACACGGCACTTACATGTTCACATGATAGAAAAATGGTTCTTATAGGGACACTTCTTTTTTTTTTTTGTAATACACCACCTTAAAACGTGAAGGATAGGGCTATCCTTCACGTATAGTGGGGGTGTAAAAATAAATGCTCACGTTTAGTTCCCTCCTTCACCCCTGAAAACAGCAAGTCCAGTCAACTGACAGAGTTTGTCGGAAGTTTTTATCCTTCACGTAAATGCTCACGTTTAGAGCCCTCCTTCAGTGAAGGAGGGCTCTAAACGTGAGCATTTACGTGAAGGATAAAAACTTCCGACAAACTCTGTCAGTTGACTGGACTTGCTGTTTTCAGGGGTGAAGGAGGGAACTAAACGTGAGCATTTATTTTTACACCCCCACTATACGTGAAGGATAGCCCTATCCTTCACGTTTTAAGGTGGTGTATTACAAAAAAAAAAAGAAGTGTCCCTATAAGAACCATTTTTCTATCATGTGAACATGTAAGTGACTTGACAAATAAAATATTCACACGAGCCCATGGATCAGCCCAACATGCCCAAGAGACTTGCTAGGAAGGCCAGTAGGTTGTTAGAAACACTGAAATCATAGATCATTTGAAGCCCTACTTCTAACATTTTTCCAGGTGTGGATGATTTCTAACATTTTTTCAGGTGTGAATGATTGTTACTTATGTATTGATCTCATTATGCTTTTGGTCAATTATTCCACTCCCAATACATATGAACAATGTTACCAAACATCATGGAAAAGTCATGTTTTAATTCATGCGCCCCATAAAATCGTTGCATATCTATTCAACGTCAGTTTCAAAAATATTGTTCGGAATAAAGCTTAACACAAGTTTATAGTTAATATAGATACTTTACTAAGTAGTTTTTTTTATACATCTTCAAATATACATTCTTAAGTCGAATGCAATTTCGTATGCCATTTGACAAAGTGCGGTTGTACAACTTTGGAAAAATATTCCCATGGTATCAACATTCAAAAAGATAGTCACACGATTGGTGCTCGTGTGTAGCTTCACAATATCTGCTGAAACAACTCTTCATGTTCTTTAACAATTTCAGTTACAGCTCATATGAATTTGTGAGAAAAGACGGTTTAGCTTCGCCCGATGATAATGAAAAAATAAAGGTAACTGAGGGCATGTTTGTTTTTTTTATATCATGTTAACATTTTCAAACTATTTAACCTCTCAAGCCAAGTTCAAGTATTACCTTTTCTTAGTCCATCTTACCATCGTTACTCTTTTAAGATAAACTGTTCTTTTTCTAGCAAAATAATGAAGTCATTTTTGTAAGGTGCATGAAGAAGAGCAAACAAAATCTGATTATATATTTTGTATTACAATCTTAAGCTTCTCATTTGTAATTCCACATTTCACACCATATGAAGATCATCAAGACCCTATAGGCACATTTTTTCGATGGGCAAACGCAAAGTTCCGTTATGCCGATGCAGCTTGATCTCATAGAGCTTTGGCCAGAGTTTTCCGGTCACTGCAACAAAGACATATATGCTTATAAGTTGAAATGAAATACATACATTTTCTACAATCATCATATAAATACATTACATTATATTATAAATAATTCAAAAAAGGAGAAAAAAGATGTGAGGGTTAGAATTTTCTTGGCAGAAAATTTGGTAAGCCGTTACATGTAAAAAATATTGGTATCATTGCAGAGGATACATGAAAGAAGCTAACCAAAAATTCGATTTTTATCAGCATCCCAGGCTATTCCATTTAAAACATCAATCTGAAAATATTAGCAAATTGGATGAGTAAAAGATGAATGAACAACTCTAGTAACTAAATTCATTTGACTCGAGTGTAAACTAGTTAGAAACATATACTTACTTCGTAACCAGCGCGTCTCAGTCCTTCCCTAAAAGTGAAAAGAAAATATATAAAAGAAAAAGATTTTAGTACAGACATAAAAAGTAAAAATACTTGTGATGGTGCATTTTTTTTACCTTAATTCATGGAGGAGAATCCATCCGGTCACAGTTCCATCTAACGGTGAGATTCTAACTATGCAGTCACTCTGTGAAGTAAGAATTTTGTAAAGTATTTTAGAATAAGATACCAAAACATCATAAATATTGTCTGTTTCATCCATAAAGAGTTGGTTGACAGCTTTTATTTTGGTTGCCCAAGTGATCCATCTTGGATTTACTCTCACCCAAGCACGCTTAACTATGAAATTTTACTCTTATCCACAGTTAGCGCGTCCAAAAGACGTTGGTCATGGTGAGGTTGGCGCATTCCTTAGTGGACGGAACAATGGGATTTTCCTAAGGTATCACATAGAAACGTACCAGCCAAATGTTTGCCCAAACTTCACCGTTTATGTACTCTAATTCATTGAGATTGTATACTTCACGATCTTTATATTTAATAACATGCTTTTGTAGAACTTCATGAAACAAAGGAAAAGAAGTTATATGAGATGATAGAACAATGATCGAAAATACATCATTATGATCATACACAAAATAAAGTGTATGTAACAAAAAAAAATTAAAATTAATAATGCAAACCTTCCATTGTTTGAGGGTTAATTTGATATAAAGAGGATGATCCATCACTTCCATATAGTACCTTCCCATCAGTTGCAAATCCCCAACCATCGCCCATATGATGACTAAATTTCTCAACCTGCAACATAAATGGCATATATACATATAAAGATCACATTTAAACCCATAAAATCAATTTATAGATGAAGTTAAAGCACATACTTTGCTTAAATTATTTCTGTCATATATGAAACCCGTATTTGTCAACCAAGTTAGCTGATACAACCTATAAGATCACATAAAACTTTAAATTAGCAAATAGCAATAGAGACACTTCAACAATAAAAGGTAAGCAAAATAAAAAAAATAAAAAAAAAGTGAAGAAGCATGATTTTAAATGTATGTATAGGTCAATAGGTGTATACTGCAAGTATAAATATAGAGATTGAAAATATAAATCACAAACTGCATAAATTAAGCATAAACATAACATGATAATGAAAGGCATGAAGCTAAGTAAAGGGTCCTAACAATGATTAAAGTTGATTAAGGATATCACATAGATGATTGAAAATTCATACTCAGATAGTATGGTCAAACTGTAAAACAAAAGGTTGTTAACTTACCTTTCACCCAAAAGTGTTAAACCCTCCCCAAAATAAGTATCATCCAATTTATGCAGGGCTTCAATCTGAAAATAAGAACATCATCAACTTCAAAATTCAAATGCCATAGCATTAGGTTTGGTGATCCTTTTGTTTAGATCATTTATCTCATTTTTCAAGGTTTAATCGAACAAGTTAGTCAAAGATAGAAGTCCAGTTTAGAATGCTGAGGATAATAAAGGTAATAAGCATGTACCTCTGCGGTCCGAAGATTCACTTTCCGAACTGATGACTGTAAACGGAAACAAATATGTCAATGAACGAAAGACATAATTTTTCTTAAACACTTCTATGAATCATATTCTGATACGAAATTTCTATATGACCAAAGCAGAAGACACGGTATATATTTCAAAATCTTAAATTTTGTTGTTACTGCTTAATAAACACCCAAGGAGTATGTTAATTGTAAAAGAAAGCAAACTTACACGTCCCTTAAGTCCAGTTGACTCGAATAGTGTATCATCCCCTCCATATAAAAGGCCCTGAAATATACCAAAGGGGTTTTAGCAAAGATTTGGCATAGGATACCATCATGCTTATAAAATCATGAGCTAATCTCTTAATTCCAAGCAAAAACAAAGATTCAATGGAAGACTGTCTAAATATTCCAAAACTTACAACTTATTGCACATCAATCATCAAGTGAAATTAGGTCAACTATAAACATTCAGAATCAAATGCGGCTCTAAATCTCTAATGATCGGAGTTATTATTATTAAGGAATAGATTAAAAATTGACCTGAGTAAAAGCAGCAGGATCGTGGCAGAACTCAGTGACGACTTCAATGGCGTAAACTCGATCAGAGGTTTCAAAACCCGATCCAAACGAAGCAACTGCTAAAAATGACAGTACCGTAATGAAAACGAACATTCGAGATTGAAAAAGCAACATAAAACGCTCGATGGCATCCAATCGATTAGGAATCACATTTCGCATCGATCCGCTAGCCATAAAGACGTCGATGATCGGAGTTGAGATGGTAAAACGCTCCGACGACGATCGGAATTGAGAAACGCGTGATCGGAGCCGAAACGGCTGGAATTTAGCAGCGGGAGTTTGTGTGTGGGTCCTGTTGGAGCGCCTGATTTATAGAGTTTAAAATTTTGTGGCCAATCACGGCATTAACATTGCAATAAATTTTTATTTGACTCAATTTCAAAACTGTCCTTACGAGTTTGCCATGTTTTATGTTTTATATAGTATGTTTTTTAATTTTTAATACTACATAAATGTAATATTAATATGTGGTTAGAGTTGCCTTCTCTGGAAATCTTTAAGAATTATGGGTCCTTGACTCCTTGGCAAAGTTTAAAGCGAAAATTTGATTTTTAATAATCACACCTATTTACTATTGGCCAATAATAATCCCACTCGAGTTTATTTTTTCTGATGGTCCTACCTATTCACCTATTTTTTTCTAGTGGTCCTGTCGTTAACTTTCTTAACACCGTTAAGAGATTGATGACGTAGAATGCTTACATGTATTTTTTAATTACTTTTTTAATTCTTAATTTCCATGTCATATTTCCAGCAACCTTAAAAAAAAATCCTACTACCTTAAAGAAAAAACGATCGGCCCTTTGTACCCTCATCCCTAATCATGCAAATCCTTCTTCTTCCACACATCAACATCTAATCCTTCTTAATTCTCTTATGTTTTTTTATATTAAACTGTAACCAGAGCTTTAAGCACAAAAAGATTTCGGTAACCATTTCTGATATCAGCTCACAAAATCACAATCGTCTAGATTTTCGGATCAATAACAATAGATCAACTGAAATTGAGTACTGAAAGAAGTACCAAATCTCACAAACGATGAACCTTTTTACGACACGACCAATTCAGATGATTAGATTTCTCTGAACGAAACAGATACCCACCATGATCCACCATCAAACCCTAACATAGCAACTATAGAACATTTATGATCTAGATTCACGATGACAAAATTAACAAATTACTTGTGAACTTTTCCTCGAAGCTTTACGCCCAGAACTCTCTCCATTTTCGCCAAAACAGCCTGATTCGGAACCGCTTTCCCTTTCTCATACTCCTGAACAACCTGTGGCCTCTTGATAGCGGTAAGCATACCGGGACCGTAAATTTAAACAAGTTAGCCGTTGGTTCCCTTAGAATAGGGTCAACATGGGTTTGCGATTTATGCAAGGTGAACGGGTCGGCGCCCATGGGTCTCAAACCCGGTCAGCTGGAGCCCCGTGATGAAGGTTAAAGAAACACACGAAGACATGCACCCACGTTCCACCACCTGCCGTTTTATTTTGTTTCCCATGTCTATGTTGCAGTTAGTTTACTTGCTTTATGTAGTTGTACTATTAGCTTCTTTAGTAGTAACCAGTTTCAATTTCCCTATAGTTTAGGACGTAAGTAGAGATAGTTTCCTTTATGTACTCACTTTTCTTTTATGAATGGAGGTGGTTAAGTTTGATTAAATTTTGTTAACTGTGTTTTTTCCTCTCGTGGATAACCAGTGCATATCTCCATTGCTAATCCAAGGTAGCAACTTGGATGGTGTTCTTTGGAACCTCTACTCGAGTTTCGGTGGTGATTTTCTGTATCCGAAAACTCGGTTTAGGAAGCTCTTCGGTTCGAATCCGGTGGTGAATCTGTATCCCAATTCGATCGTTGTTTATCTCTTCATTTTATTTCTCGATCATAGACGTTTCCATCACCGGATATACAACACCTCTCGTTGATTTGTTTCGGGAGATCCGCTTGGCTCAATTTCTTATCAATCCTCGCTTTCTGAAATCAACTGCCTCACCTCCGGCGCAACTATGTAGAGCGTCGCCGGCTGTTCCGCCTCGTCAAGCTTTCTGGAGTAAACAGTCATCGCCGGTGACTTTGTGTTCGTTCCGCCGTCGAATTTCTTCACCATCTGGACTTGAGCGCCGGCGCGGAGGGCTTGGTTGACGGATTTTTGATCGCGGAGTACCTGTGCTTTTGGTTTGGATTTGTGAAGCACCACCGGCTCCCAGTCTTGTGCGTCCTGGGTTCGTCGCCGGCACGGAGGGCTTGATATCTGGAAGATGAAGGATTGCGGAAGAAGAAGGATGAGGGTACAAGGGCCGATCGTTTTCTTCAAGGTTATAGGATTTTTTTTAAAGGTTGCTGAAAATATGACATGGAAAATAAAAATTAAAAGAGTAATAAAAAAATACATATAAGCATTCCACGTCATCAATACTCTTAACGGTGTTAAAAAAGTTAACGATGGGACCACCAGAAAAAAATAGATGAATATGTAGGACCACCAGAAAAAATAAACTCAGGTTGGATTATTGTAGGCCGAATAGTGAATAGGTGGGAATATTAAAATCCAATTTTCCAAGTTTAAATAATGGGTCTTTAAGATTAAAAATGTGTTAGCGATAAGCAAATTATATTAGTGTGTTAAACTAAGGGTATGTTTGTTATGAGGTAATGGAATGAGCTTGGGAATGGAATGGTCGAGGGAATGTAATGGATCATTATCATTTCGTCCTGTTTCGTTTCCATGTGGAAATGAAATAAATCATTTAGTTGTATTCTTTGATGGTTAGTATAAGCCAAGTAATTACCTATCTTTAATTTAGAAGATAAGGAATAGTAGTTCCATGGCATTTTTGTAATTTTTATAAATTTTGAGCCTATTGTTTGTATGAGAAAATCAGGGATAAGGGATTCTGTCCATGGTTTCACCAGACGTATACGCCATCGACCTACCTCACCAAACCTCCATCTTCTTCAACAAACACACCACCCCCATACCTGCTTTTCCATTCTTCAAGACTCTGCTCGATTTCTTTCACACACAACGAGATTGAGACGCATGAGTCTTTCAGACCATTCTCTGATTTTCGATTCGATTCATCCATCGCTTCTTTCGTCAACCGATTGCCATCGATTTCAAGAAATATATCAAGAAACATCCACAAGGTATTTCATATAGGTTAATCGTGATTAATTTCTTCTTTATACGGTTTCATATTATTGCGATTAAGAGAGGAGTTTTCAGATTCTCACATGCGTTGAATGTGCTCCATTTAGTCCTTTTATCTCGAATAATCTTATAGGTTTTTATGTGGGTTTTGGTGTGTTATCACAGGTACGTGTCTCTGTCCCTCTAATTTCTTTTGTTTTGTTGTCTCTTGCTATGGGATTTTCGTAAGCCTAGTGAAATTCGGGCATATCATGACTTTTTCTTTTCCATTTGTCAATTGCAGGTCCATCCAATTGTTTGTTTGTTTTCTGGTGGACATACTTAGGTTTGATTTTTTGCTCTAATTTGATAGTAGCAAGCAAATTTCTAATTACATCGTATTGTACCTCGAAGTTGAGTTTTAATATGGGTGATTTGTTATGGTAGTTATTTTGGTTCTTTTATGAGATCCTGGGCTTTTACGATGCATTTTTCTGAATTGCTGAGCTAAGAATCTGTTAATTTTTTATTTTTATTTTTTGCTGATATGGGTCCATATTTTTAGGACTTGGCCTTCACCATAAACCTCATCCTTCCCCTAGATCTGCAATCCATCTGACATCATCATCTTCACCATAAACCTCATCCTTCCCTAAATTGGTAAAGAACACACTACTTTTAGTTTTTCTTGACCATAAACCACATGTATATGATCTTGACCATAAACCAAAGAACACACTACGGTTGAGGAGGTGGGCCTAGATGTAGTTTGGTGTTTTGGTTTGGTTTTTTTATATAATAGTCTCATGTATATGATCTTTTAGAGTTGTATATGTAGTTTGGCGTTTTGGTTTGTTTTTTATATAACAGTCTCTTATGTTCATTCAGGGACACAATTCTAAAAGATGCAACATTAGAGGCCATAAGAGACTGGGTGATCAGTGTGGAACATCCTATTACCTGATGGTGTGGAGGTTATGTGCAATAATAGGTACTTAAATACGACCCGCATCAGATTTTGTCACTAGAAAATCAAAATATTGTTTTAACCATTTTGATTCGTAGAGCTAGAGTTAATTTTAATGTACTACCCCATTATACATTATCTATATATAATTGGACATTTTTTGAATAGTTAATTTTTTGTGGTTTCTATTTTGGTCAATTGTTGTTTCATCTCCATTTCTTTCTCAGATGGCTACGCTTAAACAATTGTAGGTCACAGTCACAAAGGGACTAGATCTGCTATGATGGCCACTTTGGAGCCTATGGTGGAACTGGAGGTGGCTACGATTATAACAGAACTATCAGTGGTGGTGTAGGAGCCAACGATAGAGGGGGTGCGATTGAAAACCCTTATGAGGTGTTCCTTTTTTTTTTTTTTTGTTCATTATGCATTATGTTGTTTCTGTGATCATACATGTTTTCCTTCCGGGTTTATTACTTGCTTTTGTTGATATATACTTTTTGATTTTAGTTTGTATACAGATGCAACCTTCATTTACTTTCTGCACATCTATTTACTTTCTGCACATCTGTTTGTTGAAGTGTCCTACAAAGAGGTACGTACGTATTAGTTAATAGATTTATTAATATTATTGTAGTATATTTTGTAATTTATTATATATATTATGTTCCCATAGATAGCTCCTTGGTAGTTAGAATTGATTTGTCTATAACTTTATATTGATATCATTATTGATTTGGTCAGTAAAAGGAGAATCACGATTGATTTCAAAAATAATACTACAAGCTAATAATAATAAATGTGTTAGACTAATAGTACGATCGAGTGAAAGTTTATGATGTTTACGGGATTAATTTGTGGAGTTGTTCTTATTTACCATACTGCGGTTTTGTGACTATATCTTTGTCTATGTACTGTGGTTTTGTGACCAGTCTTTATTGATGCTGGTTATTTTTTGAACAAGAATAGAATGTGTTTATTAGTGAAAGCTTTAGTTGTGCCGTGGAAAGGCAATGTGAAATTCAAAACTGACTACAAATCACATGTAAAATGCAGATACATGAGCTAGATCAAAAGAACGCAAGAATCAACAACTAGGATGTGAAGGAAGAACTCAATCAAAGCTCATACATTTTGTAATGGTTTCAAACCTAAACATATGGTCTGTATCAGTAGAACCTTTATCATATATTTGGTGACATGTTTTGGGAGTTATAGATGTAAGGATAGTTATACAAAACTGGTTGCAAACACGGAGACTAGCGCCGCCGCAACGCGCGGCTGGTGATCTCCACCTTGTCGAATATAATTTACTAATATTTCCATTTAAGATTAATATATTTGTTTTATATTTATATTTTTCAATGTTTTAATTTTTAATTTTTTTTTTAATTTTAATTTTTTATTAAATAATTTAATTTATATTTTTTATTTTATTTTTATATTTTTTTATTTTCTAACTTAATTTTATCTTTATTGTTTTATTTATTGTTTTATTTTTATTTTTTATTTATTTTATTATTATTTTTCATTTTTTATATTTTTGTATCTTTTTTCTATTTTACTATTTATTTTTTTCCATAAGATTTTAAGAAGAAATCTAATTAGAAAAAAAAGACTTTCATTTCATTCCTTGAAGGAATCGAAGAAAAACACCATCCCCAATGGAATGAAAATCTTTAAAATGGAAGGAATCACATTCATTATGTAATGGTTCATTCCATTCCAATGTGCTACCAAATATGTCATTTTTCATTCCGATGTAATGACTCATTCCATTCCACCCTCCATTCCTGCAAACCAAACGCTACCTAAAACTTAGAAAATCCAAATAAAAAGTAAAAGAAAGAAAAAATAAGAAAGAAAAAACGGAAAGAATCAGAAAAGAGAAATAAAATAATGTAAATGTGGTATGCGAGATGGAAATCCGGGACCTAGGTTTTGAACTCGTATATTTAACCACAATACAATCTAACTTATTTGATGATTTAATTGCAACCATAGTTATATATAGATCGATGTATTTAAAAATTCAGGCCGCTCAGGAGCCTGAGCCCTGGGCAATCGCCCACCTTCCTCTCTTATAGGTCGACCTTGTATGTAGTACATCATAATACATATAAGCTACATGGGATGGAATCAATACAAACCATTTTTATCCTACAAATTGTAGGGATCAATATCTATGTGTCGTAGCTAATGTGAGACTAGCTCAATTGGTAAAAGTGTAAGCCTCTTAAAGTGGAAGTCATGTGCTCGATCCCAGACAGTGGTGTTTTGGTGTAATTTATGAATAGATTAGTAGGTGTGTGTGTTTACCGTTATAAAAGTATCTATGTGTTGTATGGACTGTTTTGATGATTAAGCACAAGTGCAACTTTATAAATATTGATTTTTTCATTAAATACTAATTCTACAAACTTTTTAAAATTTAAAATAAATTTCATATACTTTATAATTTTTAAAAAATGATTACACCATAAAATCAGATACTTTTTATCTTTAATACGTGTATAATATTGATATATTTTTCTTAAAAATAACATTTGAAAAAAGTTTATAAAACCATTTATACAATTGTGCTATTATAAAAATAAAACAGTGCTATTATAAATTTTATACAAAGCTATTATGAAATTTATATACTTTTGTAATATTTGTAGTAACAAGATAATAGCACCGTGTAATTTTATAAAATAACACTGTGCATTTGTAATAATTAAAGCTACATGATGATAACACTTTGTTGTTTTATGATAACACTGTTATATAACGTATTTTTGTAAACTTTTATTTTAGATATATATTTTTAAAAGAAAAAATATATAACAATAATATACACATATTAACAATAAAAAATGCTTGATTTATGGGGTATTTTTTTTTTTGTAAAATATAATATACATAAATATTATTTTAGTTTTATAAAATTGATGGAATTAATATTTATTGAAAAAAAAATAATTAGTCCACATGGTAGTTTTTTTATTCGCTCTTACGGTTTTGAGAAATAAAAAAATGTTTGTATTTGATATTGCTCCTGTAATGTATTGTATTACATATTTGCAATATATGTAATATGGTGTACTGGATATACGCAATATGATATACTAAATAGGTTGATGGTAAAATATATCCACAAAAAAACATTATATTCACTGCGGATTGATCTGCGACATTCATCAAGATCATCCAACAGCCAGGATCTATGGTGTTTTCGCCTATGGTGTTTTTTCTTTCCCCAAAAAACGCCAGATCTTGACTGTTGGATAATCTTGATGGACGACCCCAGATCAATCCGCAATGGATGTAGTGTTTTTGGTGGATGTAGGATAACTCAACTAATACTAAATATATATGTAGCATATATATATAATAATTGGTTTTGAGAATTTTTTTAAAATCATTCTGGAGCCACTAATTTTCAGGGACGGGGGGGGGGGGGGGGGGGGGAAAGACCACTCAAATTCATGTGAGGAATTTTCTTATATATAACTAGTGGCTTATAATGGTTTTCAAAAGTTCTCAAAACCATTTGGTTCTCAAATGATCCTCTCCATAAATATATATATATATATATATATATATATATATATATATATATATTAGTTTTTATACCCTGTGAATCGCATGGTTGGGATTAAAAAAATTATTAATGGTAATAGAGTACAAAAAGTAGAGTACAGAAAGTGAAACATGTATAAAAGAAAAACTGTTAAAGTAAATAATTTGCAAACTATAGTAAATAATACTATTATGGAACTGTTAAATTGTAATTTAATAAACTATATTATATATTTAATTTAGTAATTAAATAATTAGTTATTCAGTAATTTAAAAAGAAATAAATAAAAACTCGGATATATATCCAAAACTTTTCTTTTAATAGACAAAAGAAATTATTCTTCAAATAATTAATTGATTATGATGATGATTATCCATACGATAAATTTATTTTATTTATTGCCATGAAATGCAAATAAGTGATTAATTAGGGTGGTGATTATCTATATATTTATAAATATAAGAGTGAATTATTTATGAGAGAAACAATTTTGAGATTGAGTGTGAGACCGCCATGTGCCCCAAAACTTTTATTTTATATAATAGTATGAAGTATGATATATATATATATAATAGTATGAAATATGATATATATATATGTATATATATATAGTGAAAAGTTCATTGTAGACACCTCCATAAGTGTAGACATATAGACACATTTTTTCACCATTAGATCTCTTGATCTAATGGTTGTGATTAATTTTTTTTTTTTTTCTCCATTAATCATAAACTTTCACATGTGAAACCGAGCTGTTTCACATGTGAAAGTATATATATATAGAGAGAGAGAGGAAGGGTAAAATGAAAACCACTCCGAGTTGGGAAAACTTTCGAAACTCTTCAAAAACGGGGTCAAAAAGTTTTTTTTTCGTTCAATTTTTTTATGGTGATTCTTTAGGTTATAGGCTACCCCTAGGTGGAAAAAAATCAAAAAAAACGCCTCGGGGATTTTTTTTAAAAAAATGTCAAAAAACAGTCTTGTTACATATGTAACATTGTATACATATATTGGTTACATATGTAACAACCGTTTTTTGAGATTTTTTTTAAAAAAAATTACCAGGGCGTTTTTTTGATTTTTTTCCACCTAGGGGTAGCCTATAACCTAAAGAATCACCATAAAAAAATTTGAATGAAAAAAAAACTTTTTGACCCCGTTTTTAAAGAGTTTCGAAAGTTTTCCCAACTCGGAGTGGTTTTCACCATAACCATCCCCTATATATATATATATATATCTATATCTATATATATATATATATATATATATATATCTAGGAGGAGGATCATTTGAGAACTAATTGGTTGAGAGAACTTTTAGAACCATTTTAAGCCCACTAGTTGTATTTACATATACCCCCTCCCATGAATTGTAGTGGTCCCCAACTGAAATTAGTGGTGGAGATTTAGTTCTCAAAAGTTCTCAAAACAAAAAGTTCTCATTTGAACCTAACCCTATATATCTATATATATATATATATATATATATATATATATATATATATATATATATATATATACATTAAAAGACATAATATTAAAAATTTATAATATTTCTTTTTTACTTTCTAAATATCATATTAAAGATAACAAAATTTATGATATGATGATAGAGTTTTTTTAGTAATAATATATAAATAAATTATAAATTTTTAATGATAAAAAGAACAAGTAGTTTTTAGTTCTCTTTCTACGGAGTTTTCTCACGATCATTCTCACAATAATAACTCTATATAATTTAACAACTTATGTACAACTCATTTTAGCTTTGTGAATGTACAACCTTTTAGGCATTAATATGTGGCTATGTATATGAAGTACTAGTTTTTGATACCCGTGCGACGCACGGGGGATTTTAAAAAAATGAATTCAAATTTTAAAATATTATAATAAATATAATTAGATAATTGGAATTAAAGAAAAAAAATTAACATTCAACAATATATAAAAGTTACAAATTTAAAAATACAGATTTAAAGACAACATTTGATGACCATGTCATTGCAATCAGTGCCTTGAAACTCCTTCATATGCTCATCAAAGAAAACGACCGCAAGTGTTGATGTTTCCTCCATAATGATGCCATTAACGCAATACATGTTAATGTCAGAGTGTTATCAATTGGTGTATATGTTGTTGGCTTTTGTATATTTTTTTTTATTCTGTGTAGTGAGCATAAGTCTTAATCCTACACATGCCTAATTTCAATGAGTTATGAAACATTACATGTTAGTTTATAAATGTCGTTATAGGCCTGCCAATATCAGTGATCATTATAGCAGCTATGAGTTTGATATTATAGCGATGACAAACTTTTCAAGGCGGTTTATCAGAAAATTGTACCACTATACTTGTTTATGGCATATAAGCATCATATCATATTCTTAATATAAAAAAATGAGAAAATTTGAAGTACTTGGGCTTGCCACTATTTGCAGCCGTATGGATTTTGTTAATCATTTTTCTTATACTGTCAGCAACACATTTGTGTTATAGTTAGTTGTTTTGTTAATCATTTTCTTTTTTGCTTATTGGAACTATGGTCTCTAGTCTAAATATGAAGAGGTTTTGTTTTTATTGTAAGAACTCGTTATAGTAAACTCAATCATAGAAGCTATTACTATGGTCTATGGATACATGAGGCTTGCTGAGCTTAAATGGCAAGACAAATTATGATTATAAAATTATAATACCAGATAACCTCATTGGCCGAGCTCTTAACAATTTACTTGATATGGAAAAAAAACTAAAAGAAATCAGACAGAAGCAATCGACCATAAACTAACAAAAAGAATAAGCACACTTATTTCTTATTACCAACGGTTAGCAAAAGGAACTAATAGGAAAAGTAGACATATGTCATAAATCACGCCAGTTTTGATCATTCAAAAACATAACTCCCTAAATGATTGTAGGTCAATTCTCCTTAAATGATTGCAGGTCAATTCTGACCCTATTCAATACACATACTGAACAACTCATGTTGTTAGTTGAATATATAAATAAACAAAACTTTATTTTCTAAAACTAACATAAAAGGTACAAATTTAATAATATGAAGATGAAAGCAGGTCAAGTGATTAATACATAAAGTACTACATACCTCTATTATTCCTCATGGGAGAATGTTTGGAAAAAGTAAATAAAGAGACAAAAGATAAGCAAAATAAATATTAACTATTTAAGAAAGCAATTTAATAAACTTAATAGAACAAAGTAGCCTAGATTAAAACTCAGAATTATAGTCTTAGTAACCTTAACTAAACAAATGAATAAGACCCAACGAAGTTTAAGCACCCAAATCACTTTAAAGGCATTTATGCAGCTATGAACAATATACCTTATTAACTCATGTGATGAAGGTAAAAAAGACTAATGACATGCGAAGTGTTATAAGCATTAAAGAGAGAACTAACAGTTGCATTTTTTGTCTTTGATATAATTGTGAAGATGCAAGCCCATGAAAAACATATATGTGTCAAACATTATTTAGTTATAACTCTGCACAAAAAATTATTCTTGACTAAATCAGAACACATATAAATGCAAAAATTCCTATTATTGTGATATTGTTTGCAATATCAAGGATTTATGGGCTAACTACATCAATAGAAACCAACGTATATTTTATTACCAATTCCGTTAACCAAGTTTAGAAATAAGTATCACACTTTAAATCCAAACGAACTTCAACAAATTGTACAAAAAATGAATTCGAAAACATCAACCACTTTATATGCAACCCCCAAAACCATTTAAATAAAAAAAAGAAACCCCCTGGGTGAAAGGGATTTTGAAGAAGTAAAGTCCATAGATTCACATTTCTTATGAAACCATTTAACATCTTTTTATATCAAGCTGGAATTAGTCGCCCATTTAAGGGTCATTTTACCAAATCTCATAATTTCATTTATTAACATAAATTCTAAACTTAATCCTCAGGGGGTGATATTCTGACTTGCTTTTACAATTATGTAAGCCATTTTAAACCCAATCAGTCAATTTTCATGTTCTAACTTTGATATACCATAAAAATCACAAAACATAGGTTTAGATGCAAGAATTACTTACCCGGTTGATTTCCGGCTCAATTCATGCAATGTGTATCTGCAAAAATCTTTAAAAAAGAGATTAATTTGTTTGTAAAACACTGCAACTAATATCAGAGTTGATGCCGAGATGTAACAGTTGAGCCCACAATCGCTTAAGTACATTCGAATCACATACAAAAACAATGTTAAGTGTATTGCTTCTCTAAGTTTTCTCTTGAAGCATTTGTAGCTATACCATCACGTTGGCATAATGGAACTGATACAACTGGATGTGTGGATGATTTCACCTCCAATTAGCATTTGTAATCATAACAACCTTCATTTGCTAGCCTGAAACACATAGATAATAATTGAAAACTAAATCCTTAAGTACATATTGACAATAAAACATGATAACTCACTTTTGAAGATCGGTAATTATTGCTGATGCAGAGAGTAGGCCATATGAGGAAGAGAAGAACCGACGATACAACAATTAAAACAACCTCAAAGAACGGCTACTTGAAAAGCAAACAACATACACATACATTCACACCAACAAAAGAGTTGTTGGGTATTACCTCTGTGCTGCTTATAAACAATCCTAATATAGATTATGTTTGTCATGTCCCAAGCTATAAGGACTGGTAGGATAAAGTACATCTTCATCTAAAATCAAGAAATACACATGTCTAACCTAATCAAACACATCACATTCATCACTAATCAACCAAATCAGAAGAGCACTTATGTGGTGTTATACAGTGGAAAGAAGAACGTCATATATTAGAATGAATAGGAAATCCTAACACCTAACCTAATCAAACACCTCACATTCATCACTAATCAACCAAATCAGAAGATAAATCAGAGAAAACTCAACTAAACCATAAACCCACCCCGTTAATCGCAGAGCCCACATACATCCGTATCTGCAATTGAAACTCTTTGGTTGATGGATTTTCAATAAATCGGAATAAAAATTACTCACCAAATCAATAACCTCTACAAAGGGTTAATGAGATAATAATAATATACAAATTAATAGCAAAAAGATTAGGGTTAGAAGTGATATACCTCGATCAAATTGATTTTGCCATCTGCGATTCAAAATCAACTACAAACAAACACGGAAAGATGAAGAGGCGATGAATTAGCAGCAGCGAAAGAAAAAGAGGCGATGAATCTTATTCAATGAAGAGATTTTGCTTCGGTTTTTCTTCATCTTCTTTATTGCGTGATTTCAGAATTAGGGTTAATTGATAGAGAGAACGAATATATACCAGAGATCGAACAGGGGATGGGGATGGGGATGAACAGCCGCAAGCGAGAGAGATTCCAGTGAATGAATGAGGTTGTTGAGATGAGGGATTTTGTTCAATTACGGGTTAAAATCAACCGAGATTGTAGCCTTGAAGGAAGACGATCGCATCATGGATTAGGGTTTTCTTGAGTTCGAGTGCGTGTTTAACAAAAGAAACCAAACATTATTTAGTTATAACTCTGCACAAAAAATTATTCTTGACTAAATCAGAACACATATAAATGCAAAAATTCCTATTATTGTGATATTGTTTGCAATATCAAGGATTTATGGGCTAACTACATCAATAGAAACCAACGTATATTTTATTACCAATTCCGTTAACCAAGTTTAGAAATAAGTATCACACTTTAAATCCAAACGAACTTCAACAAATTGTACAAAAAATGAATTCGAAAACATCAACCACTTTATATGCAACCCCCAAAAAAAATTATTCTTGACTAAATCAGAACACATATAAATGCAAAAATTCCTATTATTGTGATATTGTTTGCAATATCAAGGATTTATGGGCTAACTACATCAATAGAAACCAACGTATATTTTATTACCAATTCCGTTAACCAAGTTTAGAAATAAGTATCACACTTTAAATCCAAACGAACTTCAACAAATTGTACAAAAAATGAATTCGAAAACATCAACCACTTTATATGCAACCCCCAAAAAAAATTATTCTTGACTAAATCAGAACACATATAAATGCAAAAATTCCTATTATTGTGATATTGTTTGCAATATCAAGGATTTATGGGCTAACTACATCAATAGAAACCAACGTATATTTTATTACCAATTCCGTTAACCAAGTTTAGAAATAAGTATCACACTTTAAATCCAAACGAACTTCAACAAATTGTACAAAAAATGAATTCGAAAACATCAACCACTTTATATGCAACCCCCAAAACCATTTAAATAAAAAAAAGAAACCCCCTGGGTGAAAGGGATTTTGAAGAAGTAAAGTCCATAGATTCACATTTCTTATGAAACCATTTAACATCTTTTTATATCAAGCTGGAATTAGTCGCCCATTTAAGGGTCTCATTTTTCAAGGTTTAATTGAACAAGTTAGTCAAAGATAGAAGTCGAGTTTAAAAGATATTTTGTTAAAAAATAAATAAAATCTTTTGTAGTAATGTTTGATTATAAATGAGGTAAAGGAACTCAAAGTGTGCATAGAAACTTCAAAAGCATGTACCTCTGCGGTTTGAAGATTCACTTTCCGAACCGATGACTGTAACCAGAAACAAATATGTCAACGAATGAAAGACATAATTTTTCTTAAAAACGTGATTCATCATATTCTGATACGAAATTTCTATATGACTAAAGCAGAAGACATGGTATATATTTCAAAATCTTAAATTTTGTTGTTACTGCTTAATAAACACCCATGAGTATGTTACTTGTAAAAGAAAGCAAACTTACACGTCCCTTAAGTCCAGTTGACTCGAATAGTGTATCATCCCCTCCATATAAAAGGCCCTGAAATATACCAAGCGATTTTAGCAAAGAATCGGCATAGGATTCATCATGCTTATAAAATCATGAGCTAATCTCTTAATTCCAAGCAAAAACAAAGATTCAATGGAAGACTGTCTAAATATTCCAAAACTTACAACTTATTGCACATCAATCATCAAGTGAAATTAGGTCAACTATAAACATTCAGAATCAAATGCGGCTCTAAATCTCTAATGATCGGAGTTATTATTATTAAGGAATAGATTAAAAATTGACCTGAGTAAAAGCAGCAGGATCGTGGCAGAACTCAGTGACGACTTCAATGGCGTAAACTCGATCAGAGGTTTCAAAACCCGATCCAAACGAAGAAACTGCTAAAAATGACAGTACCGTAATGAAAACGAACATTCGAGATTTAAAAAGCAACTTAAAGGGCTCGATGGCATCCAATCGATTAGGAATCACATTTCGCATCGATCCGCTAGCCATAAAGACGTCGATGATCGGAGTTGAGATGGTAAAACGCTCCGACGACGATCGGAATTGAGAAACGCGTGATCGGAGCCGAAACGGCTGAAATTTAGCAGCGGGAGTTTGTGTGTGGGTCCTGTTGGAGCGCCTGATTTATAGAGTTTTTAAAATTTTGTGACCAATCACTGCATTGATAATGCAATAAATTTTTATTTGACTCAATTTCAAAACTGTCCTTACGAGTTTACCATGTTTTATGTTTTATATAGTATGTTTTTTAATACTGCATAAATGTAATATTAATATGTGGTTAGAGTTGCAATCGTAGTTGAAGGAATCGTAGTTGAAGGATCATAGGTGGAGAGGAAGTAGGGGATGAAATTGGGGAATGAAACGTCTTGTGGAAGTTTGATCGGATATGGATGGGGTAGGTCTTTGATAAGATCCGCTCCGCGTGTAAATAAGATGGGGATGATTTAGGCGGGAAAATGATGCTGAGGAGGGCTGTGGTGATGCCACCTCAGCATCCATCTTTTCTTTTATATAGTATATAGAGATATAGATAGATATAGATATAGATATAGATATAGATATAGATATAGATTGTGTTTGGGGAGTTACGTGTGGCTTATTGGCTTTAGGGTGTGTGTGTGGGTAGGGGGTAGGGGGTAGGGGATGTATGACCATATTTGAAGTCCTAGGCTTAAAAAATTTTATCCAATAATATTGTGTCACGTGAGAGAGAAAAAGAAGATGATTTTGAGGCTTTGAAGCGTAAGGAGGGGGATCTGAGGAGTTTTTGAAGCCTTGAAGCTTAGGGTTTAAAAAAAAAGTTGGTTAACACTTAGGGTGGACAGTATAAGGGTTTGGCTAGGGGATCGACTTTGTTGGCTTGGTTTGGTTTCCACGGATTCCACATCGTGGATCTCGGCTACCCTTCAACTTCGACCTTCTTGGGCTACCAACGGCTAATTGAAGTCGCACGAAACTGAGAGTGAGTCGTTATTCTTGGAGCACATCGCCACACTATTGGATAAAAAAGTTTGAAGCCTAAGACTATTCACAATGGTGAACGATTGTTTGGATTGGTGGGACCAAAGTAACATTTGCATTTTACCCGGTTGTAAAACCCGACCCATTTTGAAATTTCGTGTTTTCCCGACTTACGAATTATTTAGCACCGGGAGAATTTTTTTCGGGTGTTCATATCTCAAAATAATATTTTCAAATGATTCATAATCGTTATTCAAAACAAAAAATTTAATTAAAATAATTTGGATTCAAATTGGATCCCTCGAATCGAAAATAAAGCAACTTACGGTTTTTACGCGATTCCAGTACGGGATTCTTCATTTACCGAAAATTTCGTATTTGAGTACCATATGTCAAATTAAACATAATTATGAGTCTAATAATCACAAATCATAGCACAAGTCATCACACACTATTTCGAGTCACGAAACATTAGTGATTAACCCAAAAGTAATTTGTACGTCAAACCGACCTAAAACGTGCTTTGTAAAACTAGTTGTTTGAATTTAATTCGATATATGGCATGTTTATGTTCAATTTTACTGGCTTGAATGTGTTTGATATGATGGTGCATGAAAATTGGTGAAAACGTATAAAATCGTAGTCGAAAATGATCAATAATGAAGAAACTGGAGCGAAAATGAAGAAACCAGACAAAAGGGCCGAACAAGGAGTTCTTGGCGATACGCCTAGAAGTAATTTTACTTTTAGGCGATACTCTTATTTTGATTTTTTTTAGAAAACCCTAAATTTTCCATTATTTAAGCATCATTATCCCCTAATGCTCCTCATTTCTCACACCCCCCCCCCCCCCCAAAACCCTAAAATGGCAGTAAACACTTGCATTTCACCTCTCCCCACTAAGAATTTGGATTTGGAGCTTAACCTTAAAAGATACAAGATTGATTCACCCCATTTCTTCCTATATTTTCAGTTTTTGTAAGTTTTCTTCTTATTCCATGAATTTGCATGAACAAGATCTGAACTTTATGATATTTCAGGTTGGATTTGTGCCATGTATGATATTTATTGATGAATCTGTGACACCCGGTCCAAAATCAGGTCAAATCCTCTCTCCGTTGACTTAAGTTGACTTTTATTATGTGGTAATTATGTGAAATACTGTTTTTAGCCGCATCATTAACTGTGTTTAGCTAAATGATTTAACTAGATTTAAATCTCGCGTTTGTATGCCCACGAAATACGAAAGTCTCATATTATTAAAAATGGAATTTTAATAATAAGAAATTAAATATAAAATTTGACACTTTTTATATTTTATCAAAACTGATATAAAACTGTTAAAACGCTTTATGAACTTAAAATGTTATGAAAAATGTTACGTTGTCAAGACTTAACCAAACGAGTAACCCGTTGACACCTATTGGGCCCGGTGAAGCCCAATAAGCCCGAAATAACCCGGATGGACCCGAAAATTTACCCGAAGGTTCACCTCGACTAACCGAGTAATTTCCCCAACCCAGATACCCGACCCGCGGCCCGTATCACTTTGGGCCGAAACCGGCCCAACCGGTCCTTTTCTTTTTCCCTCTCGCGGCCCAAACCCGGAGAACCCAGCCCAAACCCGATTCCTTTGGGCTTCGGCCCAGTCCCCGTAGCCGATTTCCAATGGGCTTCGGCCCAGCCCCTTGGCCCGATTTCGATTGGGCTTCGGCCCACTCTAAAACTTTTATTGGGCTTCGGCCCACTCTAAAACTTTTATATTTTGTTTTGGCCCAATGATTTTTATAACATTAACCCACTTAGTTTTATAAACTTTTGGCCCAAATAATTATTAAAAACCACCACCTTATTGGGTTAAATATACTTGGGTTTTATATTAAAAAGTTATGATTTTTATAAACACTTAACCACTCTATATTTTATAAAAGGTGTTAAACTTTTATAAAACACATGAGAGAATTATTTAAACTAATCAAGAAAGCTAGGAGATCATGAGGGCTTGACAACACATCATTAACCAATGGTTAATAAGGCTAATCTATGATTATAAAAAGGGAGACCAAGCCTCACCTTTGGTTCCCCCACAACCAACCAAACAAACACACTCATCTCTCCCTCTCCTCCCTAGCCGGCCGGAACCACCACCACAGCCCTCCACCGCCGCCGGCCAACCACCGCCGGACCACCCACCGCCGCCGCCACGCCGCCCCGCCGGACCGCCGGAACCGCCGCCAACCACCACCGATTCTCCTTTTCTTCTTTTGTGAGTCTCCTAACTCACATTTTCTACACATTTTCCACCCCAAGAAACCCTCAAGTCTTGACAATAATCCACCAAGTTAACTAGAATGCTTGTGTTTGTTTGATCAACTAACAACAACTCCTTTCTTTAACCTCCTTTCTTCTAAGATCAAGCACTCATCTTGGTGTCTTTGAGACTTAAAAATAGCCAAGGAGTGTGGTGAAACACATTTGTGAAATCAAAATGAAAGTAACAAGTGTGCACCATGAATCTTATGTATATGAAACCTTGGTTTCATAAGTTAGTTGATTTAAACAAAACCCAAGCCTCTTCATATAAATTAAATCATAAATGTTAACTAACAATCTATACATGTTTATATTTATTTGTCCTAACACAAATGTGTTAGTGATTGTTATTTATATTTCTTGTCCTAACACAAAAGTGTTAGTGATTGTTATTTATATTTCTTGTCCTAACACAAAAGTGTTAGTGATTGTTATTTATATTTCTTGTCCTAACACAAATGTGTTAGTGATTGTCATATTATTAAATCATTGGTCCTAACACAATGTGTTAGTAGATATGAACATATGATCATGTTATAAGAAAATGCTAGAAAATGAAAGAATATAATAAACATGTAATGGATTTATAACCAAGTTAACACATATGTAAATCATGACTAAAAATAACTAAACAACCTATGACAAGTAAAGGAATATTACTTGTTTGGGAAAAATGACATATTAAATATGTGTTAAAAGCCTTACATGACAAAAGGAATTTTTATAGATTTTGTTACTAAAAATGGTGAGAATAATATTTATGTCAAATGATTAATTTGACATAAATACTTGGATTTATTACAAGTTTTAACCTTTCTAAGACTTTTGCTATAAATAGACATTTTTCTATAAAAAGTCACATGTGGAAATAAATATTTTTATAAAAGGATTTTATAAAAATAAATCAAAGACAAGCCATTGACTTTAAATACTTATATGGATTTTTAATGTTACTTTGATGAAATCAAAGTAACCAAAAATGGAAATTACGTCCGTTAGAGATTTTTAAATAAAATCAAGTTTTTATAGAGACAACTTTATATAAATCCAAGCGTCGTTACGATGTTTTGAAAATGTTTAAGAAAGAAATAAATATTTCATGTCAAAGAAATATTTTAAACGATTTCAAGACTATAAAATGTTGTGATTTAAAATAAAAGCTTAAAAGTCCTTTCATAATTAAAATGAAATAAATAATTATTTTTGTCAAATAATTATTTACAAAGGATTTAAAATATGTTTTATTCACAAAAGTATGGTTAATCATAATTATTTAAGAATAATTATAACTTGCAAAATTAACTAATCAAGCACATAATTATTTACTTAAAAATAATTATAACGAACTTATGAAAATAATAATGAACATTATTGTTAGGATTAAACCCTTGCCTTTCTCATTAACATAAACAAGTTGTTAGGATTAAACCCTTGCCTTTCTCATTAACATTAACAAGTATATATAGATACAGACTCTATCATAATTACAAAACAGATCCTTATAGATACGGATATATACAATAGACTCGATATACTCTAATACACCCCCTCAGTTTAAGGAGGAGGTTTCCGAATGCTCAAACTGGAACGAAAGTCTTCAAAGAGAACACGAGGAAGACCCTTCGTAAATATATCTGCATACTGATATCGAGAAGGCACATGAAGAATCCGCACGTCGCCCCGTTGAACGTGTTCACGAACAAAATGAAGATCAACCTCAATGTGTTTGGTGCGTTGGTGGTTGATCGGATTCTCAGACATAAAAATCGCACTAACATTATCACAATAAACGATCGATGTGCGAGTGGGAGAATGGCCGAGCTCCATAAGAAGATTGCGAAGCCAGCATAGCTCCGCCACTACGTGAGCCACGCCCCTGTATTCCGCTTCAGCACTGGAGCGAGAGATCGTGGTCTGACGTTTAGAAGACCAAGAAACCAAGTTGTCACCTAAAAAGACACAATACCCGGAAGTAGAACGGCGAGTGTCCGGGCACCCAGCCCAATCAGCATCAGTATAAGCCGTCAGTGTGGAGGCCGGACTGCGCGTCAAGCAAAGGCCCAGAGAACAGGTGCCTTTAAGGTACCTAATAATGCGTTTGAGAGCCAGGAAGTGGCCCTCTCGGGGATCATGCATATGCATACATACCTGTTGAACGGCATATGAGATGTCCGGCCGAGTAAAAGTAAGATACTGAAGGGCACCAGCCAGGCTGCGATAAGCCGTGGGATCAGCAACGGGGGCCCCGGCGCTAGCGCCTAACTTACCTGCAGAGTCCACAGGTGTGTGTACCGGATTACAATCCGCCATCTTTGCCCGAGCGATAATGTCTAAGGCATACTGGTGTTGAGACAGGAAGAGACCAGTAGCGTTCCGGGTTACCGAAATTCCAAGGAAGTAAGATAAAGAGCCCAAATCTTTCATTGCAAATTCCTTGGATAAGTGTGACATAATGCGCTGCTTGAGAGCCGGTGAGGAAGATGTAAGGATGATGTCATCCACATAGAGGAGAAGATATGCAGTGTCCGACCCAGACCTGTATATAAATAGAGAATGATCACAGATGCTGTGTCGAAAACCAATGGTAGCCACGAAGTCCGTAAACCTCTGGTACCAGGCACGCGGTGCCTGTTTGAGCCCGTACAAAGATTTCTTCAACCTGCAAACATGATTAGGATAGTGAGGGTGTTTAAACCCCATTGGTTGGTGCATAAATACAGTCTCCGATAAATTGCCATGCAAGAAGGCATTTTTGACATCGAGCTGTGTAATGTCCCAATCATGATGTATAGCAATGCTCAGAACCGTCCGTATAGTAGCTGGTTTAACAACCGGACTGAAAGTATCAAAACAATCCACGCCAACCTGTTGCGACCTGCCATCACAAACTAAACGCGCTTTGTAACGCTCAAGAGAACCGTCAGACTTAGTCTTATGCTTAAATAACCAAATGCAACGAGTAATATTCATATTGGGCGACCCGAGGTACGAGCTCCCACGTATTATTGTCGATAAGAGCAGTAAACTCATCATGCATGGCGCGGTACCAGATGGGGTTGGCTAGGGCATCGGCAGGGGATTTCGGGAGCGGTTCGAGAGAGGCAGAAGCGTGAAGGTTGAAAGGTTTTGCGGGTTTAGAGATACCAGACATACTTCGGGTAGTCATCCGGGGTAGGGGGAGGAGGGGGAGGGGGGAAAGGAGGAGTGGGCGGAGTGGGGCAGGATGTGGTGGCGGTGGCGGTTGCCGAAGGAGGTTTGGCCGCTGGGAGAGGGGCCGTAGGAGTCTTGGGGGAATCGGGTGTCAAGGGAGCCGGTGGGGAAGGCGGAGCCGTAGGCTCCGGAGTGGGCGGGACAGGTTGGTCGTAAATGGACGGGTGAGGATCGGATGATAGAAAGTCATACGACAATGGAGTCGTAGGAGAGGGAGTTGAGAAAGGAAAGACATTTTCGTCAAAGACGACATGTCGAGAGATAATAATCTTGCGGGTGGCTAGGTCATAGCACTTAAACCCGCGATGGTTGGAAGGATAGCCTAGAAACACGCAAGGAAGGGAGCGGTTCTGAAGCTTATGAATGGTGGTGGAGGGAAGGAGAGGGTAGCAAAGACATCCGAAGATGCGGAGATGACGGTAGGAAGGATGTTGGCGATAGAGAAGATATGTGGGAGTGATGTGGTTTTTAACTTTGCTAGGAAGGATATTGAGGAGGTAGGTCGCCATTTGTAAGGCATGAGGCCAAAGGTTGGCGGGAACGGAAGCATGGGTGAGAAGGGTTCGCATGAGGTTATTGATAGATCGGATTTTGCGCTCTGCCTTGCCATTTTGAGAAGAGGTGTGAGGACACGAGAAGCGAAATTGCATCCCGTGTTGATCGCAAAAGTCATGAAAATTTTTGTTATTATATTCTGTGCCATTGTCGCACTGAAAATATTTTATTTTACGATCAAATTGGGTAAGGATGAGGGTGGAGAATTTTTGAAAAATAGAAAAGACAGAAGATTTATTTAAGAGAGGGTAGGTCCATAAGTGATTCGTGAAATCGTCAAGAAACAGAATATAGTACCGATGGCCATTTATACTCGGGACAGGGGAGGTCCAGAGATCGCTGTGAAGAATGTCGAAGGGGGAAGAAGTATGTGTATGAGATTCAAGAAAAGGCAATTTAATAGATTTTCCAAACACACAAGATTGACACAAAGTTTTATTATTATCATGCAAACTAAAATTGTCAATACAAAGAGAATTATGTTTATTTAAAAAACGAAGTAAAGCAGAGCCAGGATGACCCAAACGTTGATGCCAGGTATCCTGTGAAGAAGCAGCAAAGGTAGAGGGAACAGCAGAAGCAAGACGAGCAGGATCGAACGGGTAAAGATCTCCGGTGCTGTCACATCGAAGGATAGGTGTCCGCGTCTGGTAATCCTTCACAACAAAACCAAAAGCGTCAAATTCGATAGAAACATTGTTATCTTGAGTTAATTGACGAACAGAAAGTAAGTTTTGAATAAGAGAGGGAGAAACAAGAACGTTATTTAAATGAAGAGGGTGAGGTGGGTGAAAGGTGGTGGAACCGGTACCGTAAATCGGGATTTGGGACCCGTCGCCAACCACGATATGGTTCAACCTGCTATTATGGATATAATTGGAGAGCGTACCTGGGTTATTTGTCATGTGACGGTTGGCACCAGAGTCCATCAACCAAACGTTGCCCGGGCGAAGAGTAGCCGTGTAAGCTTGATCAACGTTGGTGTAGTATTCCCCGTTAGTGTATGATGCCGGATAAGCCTGGGGGGCAGCTCCGAGAATTCCAGGGGCTGAAGACGGCGGTGGGGCAGCCCGCTGTTGCTGCGGTGGGGCGGTAGGGTACGGACACGGCGGCGGGTTCGGTGTAAGTTGCCAAGAAAACCCGGGTGGTGGTGGCTGCCATGGGACGGGCTGTTGGGTATACTGGGGCTGCATCTGCTGATTATTATAGCCACCACGTCCACGACCGCCACCCCTGCCGTAGCGGCGATTGCCACGGCCACCGCCCCTACCACCGCGGCCACTGAAGCCGTTAAAAGGCTGACCGGCGAACTGTGGCTGCTGCTGCTGTCCGGTGAAGAGCTGCTGTCCGCGACCAGCGGTGGCAGCAAGGGCAGCAGCCGGCTGTTGGAGGCTGGGCGGCGGCAGTGGTGGCCGTCGCGTGGAGGGCTGCGGCACTGCTGCTGCCAACTTGATGCTTCTTCCGCGTTTCTTCCAGAATCAATCGTGAGCGAGCCTCGTAGAAGGTAGGAAGAGGATCCGATTGTTGTAGAAGCATGGCAACCCCGTCATACTGATCGCTGAGACCGGAGATCAGTTGAAGAACAAGACGGTGGTCGGATACGGGGGCCTTGACGTTTGTCAGTTGATCAGAGATCTCTTTCAAGGCATTACAATAGGCGGTGATGTCAGGGTAATCAATAAGCTTCAGATTTGAAAACTTTTGATCAAGATGGAGAGCTCTGGTGTTCGCGTTGTTTCCGAACAGATCCTTGATAGCCTTCCAAGCACCATGAGCGGTCGTGTCAAATTGGATTACGGTCTGCAAAAGAGACTTAGAGCAGGTCCCGTAAATCCATTGTAGGACAAGTGCATCAACACGAGCCCAAGTGGTTGATGAAGAAGAAGATGCAGCCTTGTCCTCGGCATCTTTATCAGGAGGCTTATCGGACTCGAGATGATCGTAACATTCAAAGGCTTTGCAGTGAATCTTGAAGAGAGTGGCCCAAGAGGTATACTTTTCATCCTGATGATCAAGTTCAACAGGAACAAAATTCTTGATGTTGGTAACAGTCATAGCAGGATGGACGGAAGCCATTGATGGGGGAAGAAAAAGGAATCGCAGGTGGTGAAGGAGGAAGAACAGCCGACGGCTGATTAGGGTTAGAGGGAGATTGGCGAGATTTTTGAGAGAGAGAGGGATCGTAGGTATGATACCATGTTAGGATTAAACCCGTTGCCTTTCTCATTAACATTAACAAGTATATATAGATACAGACTCTATCATAATTACAAAACAGATCCTTATAGATACGGATATATACAATAGACTCGATATACTCTAATAATTATTATTTTAAACTCGATGTTCAATACTTGATTTAGTTATTAAATGATGATTCCTTATTTATATTTATTGAACGTAAATATAAATAATCATGAAAGTATTTATTTAATAAATACAAGCTAACGAGTTTTTAAACGTATACGAACGGGATTAAAACGTCAAGACTTGACCGGTATCACTTGGGTGACTTATGTTACTCAAATGATCGAAGACCTTATGCATATGTTTATTTAATTATTTAGGACGTTACGTGCTACCGTTCCAACCCTGCTAAATTTCTGCTTACCTGCTGATTCAGTGAGTTCACGGCCCCTTTTCCTTTTAACTGTTTATTACTTTGGGGGAGAAATCATAAAATCTGTTAAATGCTTTTTACTTAATATTATGGTTTATCTGTTAGCCGTATGACTACTTGTTCTCTTACCGATTGCCAACTTGGTACATTATCGTTATAAACGTTTGTACAACCGTATCCCACCATTAATTGATTTCAATTAGTTCTGTACGAAACGATAGCAAGTGAATAGATCTATTTGGGTTGACAACCCTACCCTAACTGGTAGCTCTAGTTCTGACTCCGGATTGTCTGGGGGTACACGTCAGTTATTCTGCTCTGTTTAACATCTCTGGGCAAGAGATGTTATGGGTGGGTAAACCGTTAGTATTTGAAATCAAGGTTCAGGTGAGCTCATACATCCACAACGATAAACCCATGTAATATTTAAGTATACTGAAAACTGTTTTACAAATGTTTAAATGATAAATCCTAAACCTGTGAACCTCACCAACTTTATGTTGACCCTTTTAAACTCATGATTTCTTAGGTAATTGATGCAAACACCGGAGGACATGCAAATGGGGCTTATCTATGCTATCGGATCTGCTTACGGAGTCATAGTCCCGACTATCTTAATAAACCGTTCAATGTTTTTAGTATTAATTTAAGACTTATTTTCAAATGTAAGACATTATCATTGTCCACTATCACTTTCCGCTGCAATACAATGAATTAATGTTTTATGAAGTTTTAAATGTATTAGATGTTGTTCTATGTATCCTCGACTATGATTCCATTCTCGCTCACACCCGATACCGTTGACCGGGGTGTGACAGAATCTGTGAAAAACATGTTCAAGATCGGATTTTTAAGATGGATTACGGTTAGATCACCATGCATGTTAATTCTTATAGATCTATGTATTACATGATCAAGATTGGATTTTTATGATGTAATAAGGTTGGATCTATACCATGCATGTTGCTAATTGATAAATCTATGATTTTCATGATCAAGATTGTGCATTTATGTGGTATTAGGTTTAGATCTATGTCATGCATGCTTGTAAATGTTAGATCTAGCAATCTTTACGATCAAGTTAGGGTTTTTATGTGCAAACTTGGGTCTTGATGATAGAACTTGATAAATCTTGATAATAGATGTTGGTTTGTACTTGAATCTTCATGATGTTCTATCTTGAACTCAGATCTAGGGTTTGATCATGAAAATGAATGATAATTAATGTTAGATTTAAGGTTATCATGTTGAATTTTGCATGTTGATGCTATGATTAAGTTTGTGATGATATCATGTATGTAAATTAGGATTATCATGAAAATAGATAATTTATATAAACATATATTTTTGATATAAGATTAAAGCATGGGAAATCTTGCATGTATGTTGTTATCCATTATTTTATATGATTAAGCATGTTATAATAATTAGGTTATCCATTATTTGACCTTATTTGATTTGCATGAAAAAGAATATATATATATATATATATATATATATATATATATATATATATATATAGGAGTATATAGGAGAAAGAACAAATATTAACCATCCCTTAGAGGGATAACCAAATAACTTGATCTTAGGGCTTTAAGATTTGATCTAATGGCTTAAATGAAATCAGAAAATAAGTGGCTGTAGTGAATCAAAGGGCATTTATGTAAAATACTCGTTAGCATCTCTCCTCCATCATTTTCTGAAATCCCCAAAATTAAAACCCTACACAAACCATCACTCTCACACAAAGCAATGGAGGCACCGCCTCCCTCCTCGCCGGCGGATCCTGTCGAACGAACTCAGTAGTGAACCTCGTCGGACAGCACCTCCGTCCTACTTCCTTCTCCGTCTTTCACAGCAGCGCTGTTGTTGTGCACTCCGGCTACATCCGGCAACGAGAGCTCCGTCCTCCTTCCTTTTCTGACTTTTGACAGCAGCGGCGGTTGTTGTGCGATCCCGGCTACCTCCGGCAACGAAAGTACGAAACCGTAATTTTTACTTACTATCATCGTTAATTTCCTCGTTTGGTTCAGGATGATTTCCTTCGGCGGTTGTTGTGTGATCCGACCGTTTCAATTCATTTCCTTAATTTCCTCTTTTAGTTCTTAATATCATCGTTAATTTTAATGTTTCTTTGTTTGTGTTTGATGTTAATTAGGATGAATTTTGTAATGTACGAACTGTTTACATTATTTTATCTTAGTCTTATCTTCTTTAAATTATTTTATCTTGGTTTATTTTTTTGTTTGTTTTTTGTTATTTTAAAGGTAAAAACGATAATGGAAATTTTGTATAAAACGATTTCCGGTTTGTATTTTTGGTGTTCGGTGTTGTTTTATGATAAAAAGGAAATCATTTTGTATTGGTGTCGTTTCATTTTTAGATCTCTGTTTTTTTTTCTCGACATCTATCTATTTTGGATTTTGTTATTCTTTGACAGTGGTTGTGTTGATTCAGTTATCTAGGTTTTGTTTCAGAATTCCTAGAGCAATATGTATTAGCATCAATGTTACTGATCATTACACAACTGTTACTAGTTAAGATCCCACTAATGTTTATATTTATATGCATATTCATGCATTTGTAGGTTGTAATATTTGCATATGGAGTTGTACCTAAGTAGAAACACCGATGCTACTGGTTATGAGTGTATGCATGTAATTTTGTTCATTTTGTTAATAGTTATGATACTAATGTTAGTGGTTGTAACACTAGTGTTAAATCGCACGTCCGAGATATTGATGCATTTGTAGTTTGTAATATATGCATATGCAGTTATACCTAAGTAGAAACATCGATGCTACTAGTTATGAATGTATGGATGTAATTTTGTTCTTTGTTAACAGTTATGACAGTGATGTTACTAGTTGTAACACTAGTGCTACATCGTACGTCTGAGAAAACGACAATAAAAAACGTCGAGACTATAATGGAATTAAAGATAAAAATGTGACGAGTTTAACGGTGTAATTTTTATAAAAATCCGATAAAGTATAAAAAAGTTATAGGCTTTTTAAAATGAAGGGGGTGTTTTATGTGGGTGTGTTAAATGACATAATTGCCCTTTATAATTAAAAAAAATAAAAAAGACACATGGCATGATCTGGTTCAATCTGGTTTTTTTCCACCACTAGATGGTGGTTATTTGGTTAATCCTCTAAGGAAGGGTTAATAATGGTTCCCTTCCCTATATATATATATATATATATATATATATATATATATATATATATATATATATAGGACGTCGCAAAGCGAATTATTGTGATAAAACTATTTGTCATCGCAAGACTTAGTTCTAGGAATGACTCACCTTGTAAATCATGAACGTATGTTATCACTATAACAATTCACTAACGAATCGTCGAGTCGATTGCGTTGTGAAGTTTAATTATTTAATTACTTTTTATTTATTTCTCTATCTTATTTAGTCGTCAAGGTCATCTTCGGGGTCTAACCGTCTCGTTACGTGATTTCGTTGTCTTTTCATATCTCATGTACCAGGTGAGTATTCGTAGCCCCTCTTTCTTTTAAACGTTTTGGGGTGCAACATGTACCATTATTAAACCCATAATCTCTATTCTTTCCCTAAAAACTGCATGCGAACTCTATGTTGTTATGTGTGCTCCTGGTATGTGAACTTTTGTGGTTATTTATTGTTATGTTGTGCTCTATCTCTATCTCATACTCGCGTGACATTAACTGTAAAAAGTCAGGTTTACGGTAATAGATCTATTGGTGTGATGACCCACCTGACTTGATCGGTGTTTGGCATCAGATGATTGGAAACCTTATTGTCAACGTTGGCTCATGCACCCTTGTTTGCTCTATCTCATATTAGTTTTATCATACTCGATTGCACTTAACTCATTAAACCGCATGTTGTAACCTACATAGTATACCAAACTTATGTTTACACACCAACTATTCGTAGTTGACCCTTATTCTGTACGTGTTACAAGTTTTGCTGTTTGATGATGATGATATTATTGATGACACTTCGGGGTGCATGCAAACTTAGTGTGACCAAAATTAAAAGAGATTAATCTATTATTCATTGTTGAATTATACTTGAATTATTATGTATCATTTGGTTTATATGAAATGGGTTGAGTAAGAATATCGCAACATTAAATTAGTGTTATGTGCATCTAGACAATCATTGCGCCCTAATATATTCTGTGACAATCCGACTTTTCAGGTCACTTTCTAGCATTAACTGAACGTAAAACATATTAAATGTTGTGTGAACATTTATGTGCTTAACTGTGTTGACTTGTTGACTTTAGCAAATTAGGGTTTTGTGTGATCAATCACTACGAGCATGCACGAAAGTTTAAACGTTTGAAATATTATGATTCGTATCTTATGATTTTATGTGATATTTGTATATTCACATCTTATTCATTGATTATGTGAACTAATTAAGTATAGATTTAAATTCTATGATTATATGTGGAATTAAATACATATGCATATAATATGAGTTAATGAGATTTATGATTTTATGTAATTAAATTGTTTTAATTACAAGTTATTGATAATAGAGTTATTATACACAAATTTAAGTGATTTAAATAGGTAAGTTATGATTTTATGTGGTTTTAAATATATAATTGTAAACTTATATGCCATAATTTATTTAGTAAAACGAGATTTATATTTTCCCTATAAACGTTATACGAGTTATATATTTTGACGTTCCTCGTTTATTTGTTCCTCCGTTAACCTCCGTTAGAGCCGTTAGATTGTTATAAAACTTCAGGGGGTTATATTGACATTTTCCTAAACCTTTTATGTCTAACAAAACTGTAGGGACTGGTTTTGTTATTTCCAAAACTCAAGACCACCTTTGTAAATACTTGAGGGACTATAATTGTCAATACCCAATAGTCAATTAAATGACCATTTACGTGAATTGAATTCACGGTTACGGAAGGAATTTCTCGACCGACTTGAATTCGGCAATCAAACCTCGATCAGTTTCAACTGACCACGGATCATTTGGCCAAGTTAAATCCCAAGTGATCATTTGCTACAAACCACCCTCTCGCTCTCTCTCGTCTCTCTCGTCTCTCTCTCGTTTCCAGTTTTCCGGCAAAGCAAAACACCACCAATCACCACTATCTAGCCACCAATTCAACACCATTATACCACCATTGAACTCGCCTCTCAAAACCGAGCAAGCAGTGATCGTCAGTTTTGAGAATCGAAGCATTGTGCGGAGTGGTCGTCAAAGTTTCGGGTCTCGTTTCGGTGTTTAAACCTCGTTGTATCGCATCTTCGACTCAAGGTAACGACTCCCTAATGTTATTCGCAGCCTTTTATGTGCTTATTTTATGTTTCGCGATTTTCCGGTCGCCGGAAAATATCTCCGGCGACATTAGGGTTGTGGGTGAAGAAGATGATACAAGGCGGGTTCGGGTTATAAGGTTTGTGGAGCGGGTTTAGTAACAGACGTCAAGCTGGCACGAAAGGTTTAGGTTCTGGGCGTGTGCACGAGGGACGTCGGGTTCGAGTCCCGGCGCCACCATTTTTGCCCTTTTATTCCCCTGTTTTCTATTAAGCAGTTTTCCTGATCAATATTTCGAGATAAAAGGGTTCGGACGGGCTTCTTAACACAAACAGGCCTCTCGGCCGAGTGGTGTGTTTGTTGTGTTGTTTCATGGAGGTCACGGGTTCGAACCCGGTGACCTCCCTGCTCGCTGTTTTTATTTTTTTTAACAATTGATCAATAGACTTTCGTCCCAAAGTTGTCCCTAATTGTATCCTAAACCCGTAAAAATATATGTTTGAGACATTTACACCTCGTAAATCATATTTTGAGTTATAAAATATGTTTAACTTGTTACCTTTAATAAAAAAAAACATAGATTTCTAATACCTACATATATTTATATTGATATAAAAATTATAGTATTACAAAAAGGTAAGATATATATAAATCTTGAGTAGATTAATATATGAACCTATATAATTGGAGTATTATTGAAATAATCAAATATTTTATGAAAACCTTTAATATATATATATATATATATATATATATATATATATATATATATAGGGATGAGAACTATTAATAACCCACTCTTAAAGAGATAACCAAATAACCACATCCTAGTGGCTTGATGAAAATACAGGTGCTATGGATGAGTGACACGTGACACTCCTTTTTTTTTCTTTTTCTTTTTAACAGAAAGGGTATAAGGGTATTTTACCCAAAAGAAAAAATACCCCCTCATTTTTAAAACGCCTATAACTTTTTTATCCGAAGTCGGTTTTTTATAAAAATTATACCATTGGACTCATCGCTTTTTTATCTTTAATTCAGATGTGGTCCCGACTTTTTTCGAAGGTTTTTTTTTCAAACGTCCGTATTAACATCAATGCTACAGAAAAAAGGCACCGGTGCTACCCAGAAAAGGCATCAGTGCTACTTTTTGTAACATTACATGTCAGTACGGACGTTTGGAAAAAAATGTCAAAAAAAGTCGGGACCACAACTGAATTAAAGGCAAAAATGCGACGAGTTTAATGGTATAATTTTAATAAAAAACCAACAAAAGATGAAAAAGTTATAGACTTTTTAAAAATGGGGGGGGTGTTTTTTTTTGTTGGGTAAAATGACATCTATACCCTTCCAGGTAAAAGTACTCATTGGACAAGTGTCATGCATCTTGTGGCTGAAATTGGTTATTTGGTTATCTCTCTAAGAGTGAGTTAATAATGGTTCCTTCCCCTTATATATATATATATATATATAAATACATATATATATATATACTTTGTCCTCGCAAAATTCGTTATTAACATCACTCGAATATTTAGTTAAAATATATATTTATTTATTTTTGAAACCCTTGAACTATATAATATATAATATTAGTATATATTGTATTTTCTCGCGTATTTCGATAATCGCTCGGATTTGGCACACGTGCCATCCTCGACTTATTCCGAACTTCACGATCATTCGTTTTTATCGTTTACGTTAGACTTAATAGTTTATAGAACACACACTTATACTTGAATGCTCGTTAGGTGATTGATTGCTTGCACAAGACTCGTTCTTGCTACTTGAATTAACTGTTTTATCTGGAAACTTTGCTGAGCAACCTAAGGTGAGTTTCACGGCCCCATTTTACTTATTTTAATCCTGTTGGGGGAGATTAACATGCAAACACTTGAACTGTTAGATATATATCACCTGAATGATAGTGGCACACTTATGATAAAGCCCTCACTTTATAGTTACTGTCAATGTGACATCAGCGGGAACTTATTTAGTAGATCTACTGGGTTTGACAGCCCCACCCGGGTCAGTCGCTCTGGCACGATTGGATATCGAACGGGTGTTATAAACTTCTTAGTCTTAACGAGGCACAATTGAACTTGTCGAGCTTCAGTAACTGGATAGCTAGTTGATCTAGTCAAACGTGCACTGATTTCTTGAAAATAGTCTAGCTAACTATTGATATATTATCTGGATTTTACTGAACTGTTAAACTGATGAACTGATTAAACCTGTGAACTCACCAACCTTTGTGTTGACACTTTAGCATGTTATATCTCAGGTCGCTAAACTGGATTGTCTGCCACGAGCTAGGATGCACCACATAAGGATTACTATTACCATGCATGCATCATAGACTTATTTATTTATCGAACTTATTAACTTTTGATTTGCGCATGTTTTGGCGCTTGAACAATTATTACAACTTTTGTCGTTTACGCTTCCGCATTTAAAAACGCATTTACTTTGGTTTTACTTTTACATTGCATATAGACTGTTCGTATGGCTAATGTGTTCGATCCTGGTTTGTCACGCTCCCTGCGGCGCGTTGTCGCGCGTGGGATTTTTGGGGGTGTGACATATTCCACCGTCGGTTGGGGTGTGACAGATTGGTATCAGAGCCACGGTTATAAGAATCTAGGTTATTAGAACCGACTTGACCTAGACTTATGCCTTAGGTGTCCTGCATGAGTGCCTCATGCATAGAATGCCTATATGATTTATATGTCCATTAATTGCTTCTTAATCATGCATATTTCAATCGTTGCCTTTATTTCTATTGGTCAACGCGCACTTGTACACACATCACTTGAGGCTTCCTATCCTCCTTCTTTAGTTATGGTGCCTTACGTGCCATTTAGGAAAATTGATCTCTCGATTTTATAATCTCGTCAGAAATGAGGCATTAGTAATTGATGTGTAGTAATTGGAAGGGTGGAAGCACCGGTAGTCGGGTGATGGACCTGGACGCTCACCTTGAACGCCCCGATGAGAGTGCCGAAACCTATAAGGCCAAAGCATATCAATTGCTAAGATCTTACTCTGATTAGTCACGGTTGTAGTTTTCCCAATTGGGAAATGAGGACCACTTCTTTATGTTTTTACTAAAATCATTCGATTTTGTAATTTACGCGCTATTATGTTTATTAGGATTCTCGGTGGTTTATGATGATCTACGTTGCACTACCTCACGGTTCACTAATACACATGTTTTGCACTGAATCCCTCGTGTCCTAAATTGATTATCAACCTGAATTATTGTTTTATGTGTTGGTGATTTTACAATTTTTTATAATCCTCGGTATCTCATGATTTATTTCAATTTGTCTCGTCGTGATACTCCGATCCAAGTATTTCATATGATGTCTCTCTCTCCCGTGTTTCCAAATCGATCATTCACCTTGTCTTACCTCTTGCCTCAAGATTGTTTCCCTCTCTTTTTTCTCAGCATGGATCGCAACAATCATTTTCGTAACCTGCTCTCGTTGCTCTCATAGATGTTGTTATCCCTGCACCTCCTGTATCTCAAGGGGTTCTCATTGCACTACAAGTTAAGAAGCACTACGTTGGGCCTCACCCTCTCTGCAATCAACCATCACCACCTCCCATGCTGGAAATGCACAAATTATGGTCTCCTCGATCATCACGTGGGCAATTGCCGCCGATCCGCCCATCTCATGAACGCTTGTCACTAGCCAGCTCGAGCTCAGCCTCGAATGTTTCAACATGTGCTACCAACGCCTGTTTAGGTCCCTGTTGTTTACCGGTCTTCCTTTGTCTACACCTATGCTTACTATTATTATGGAACCCCTGATCACATTCCTCGCGCACATCCCCTGTTAGCCACCGTTAACTCCTCCGTCAACGGCTATGTTGATCGCGGAACCTATGCTGGAGCTTTCAACTCGGATGTTATTTGATGAAGCTTATGTTAATTTTTTGTAATCATTTGAAATTATTTACATTTTATGTACTCACTTCCGATGTATTATTTCTCACTGTACCGAGCTCCAAATAACGTTATTGAAAGGTTGGATAGGATAAGAAGACAGTTTATGTGGGGTGGTTGCCTGGATAACTCTAAAATGTGTTGGGTTATCTGGAATCGGGTCACGACTTCAAAGGAATTGGGAGGCCTAAGTCTTGGTGGTCTAAAAGAGGCAAATATGGCTCTTCTGGCTAAATGGTGTTGGCAATTCAGAGTTGAGAAGAGCAAAATATGGAGGAACACAGTGTGGTCAATACATAAGAATGCCAAGGTTGAAAGGGACATTGATTTGGTTGATATATTGGCCCATAATTTGTTTTTGGGTATTGTAGGGTGTGGCGATGACATACGCTTCTGGGTAGATCGGTGATTAGGATCTCACCCGTTGGCAATTACATTCCCGAAACTTTTTTACTTAATCATCTCCAAATCATGTTTTTTGGCGGAATGCTATAACCAGAGAGACGGACAGACTATTTGGAAGTGGAGATGAAAGAGGACACCATCTAGTACAGAAAAAATCCAGGAGTTCCAATCCATCACGATGCTACTAAACGGGGTTGTAATCTCTGTAGTTGAGGATAGGTGACAATCGGAGGGCTCTTCGGATGATCACTTTTGTGTCAGAGATTTGAAGCACCGTATATCCATCGTCAGATCGCTCCAGGTTCCTTCCTATAACTTTCCTTGGCATAAATGGCTCCCCCTAAAAGTTAACATATTGGTATGGTGGGTGCGGAAAATGAGGTGCAACCGGAATGATTTGGTTTTCAATGGGGTTCAAACAAACGCTGCTAAGATCATGGAGGCGGTGAAGGCGTTGGGCTTCTTTTGGATATCCAAAAAATGAAGAAAAACTAAATTAAATGACCGCAATGGTTTATCTTTGATGTTGAGATTGATTTCAAGTACTGATGTGTAATAGTTCTCTGTTTGGTTATTTTGATATTGTGGTGTTGTATGTATGTTTTGGTTGATGTGGAGTTTTAACTACTAAAGTTGTTCAAAAAAAAAAAAAAAACAAACAAGTGTGCATGGTATTTTATGTAATTTACTCGTAACTTGCTCTCATTGGACTTGCATTTTCCTCTTATGAGACTAGTTGACCAAGCCATTATGAAACACATTTTCAAGATTCTTGTTAATTTGGACCATTTACTAGAACCATTCATCCCCTTTTATTCTTAAAATAATTATGGAGCTATGTACATATGCACATGCACATATTACATGCTGGTGGAATGGAATTTGGGTGGTAGATTTTGGTAGCCATCACTACTAGTTCACTGATAGTGGGAAAAAGATTTGGTCCACAGTAAGAGTTAGTGGGTTGGGTCTGTCTTCCTATGTTAACAAAACAAAAAGAAAATAATTAAAAAAAAAATTGATATGTATTTTTTTTGGAAATCTTAGAGACACCCCTTTTTTTTTTAAATACACCCCACCTAGAGGTCCACTCGGAGGTCTTGAGGTCACCTATATGAGGGGTGTCCCTAAGGGAACCTCACCTTAAGCCCAAACGTTCACCTATATGAGGGGTGTCTCTAAACAAAATCTCATATAAGGGGTCATATATCTCACCTCTAGCCCTTTATGTCACCCATAAGGTTTTCTCCATATTTTATTTGTATTGTTTATTTATATGTAATAATAATAATAATAATAATAATAATAATAATAATAATAATAATAATAATAAATAGTATTATTATTATAATAATAATAATTTGTATTATTATTATTATAGTAATAATTATTATTATTAATATAACAATAATAATTTTATATGTGTACGTGCGGTATGCATGTTTATATACATGTAAAAGTGTAATGTATGCATATATGAACGTATATTAAGCTTATTCATATTAATATTGTATGTACATATCTGTGTGCATGTAAGTGTGTTGGTATGTGTATGTACATATGCATATAGTACATACAATATATCAACGGAGTTCTTGTATAAAGTTGTATCCACGTAACCATATGTATGTATATATAAACATATATTAAGTCAAAATCTATCATGTAGGTATGTATATATGTGTGTGGTTTGATAACGTATTAGTATGTGTTTGTATGCGTGTGTGTATGCACGTAACGGTGTAATAATACGTAGGAGATGCAATAATATAGGTCACACAGAGACCTTAGAGGGAGCCTGGATGGTAAGATGTGAGCCCTTTAGGTCACTCCGAGACCTTAGCGTCACCTTTAATTTCTCCTTGTAGGTGACCTCTTGGTTGAAGATGTGAGCTGAATCTCATATAAGGAGTCTCATATCTCACATCCAGCCCTTTATGTCACCCTGAAGGTTTTTTCATATTTTATTTGTATTATTTATTTATATGTATTAATAATAATAATAATAATAATAATAATAATAATAATAATTAGTGTTATTATAATTAGTATTATTATAATAATAACAATTATTATTATTAATATAACAATAATAATTTTATATGTGTACGTGCGGTATGCATGTTTATATACATGTAAAAGTGTAATATATGCATATATGAACGCATATTAAGTTTATTCATATTGATATTGTATGTACATATGTGTGTGCATTTAAGTGTGTTTGTATGTGTATGTACATATGCATGTAGTACATACAATATACCAACGGAGTTCTTATATGAGGTTGTATCCACGTGACCATATGTATGTATATAAACATATATTAAGTCAAAATCTATCATGTATGTATGTATAATATGTTTGTGGTTTGATAACGTATTAGTATGTGTTTGTATGTGTGTGTGTATGCACGTAACGGTGTAATAATACGTAGGAGATGCGATAATATAGGTCACACAGAGACCTTAGAGGGAGCCTGGATGGTAAGATGTGAGCCCTTTAGGTCACTCCGAGACCTTAGCGTCACCTTTAATTTCTCCTTGTATGTGACCTCTTGGTTGAAGAGGTGAGCTGAATCTCATATAAGGAGTCTCATATCTCACCTCCAGCCCTTTATGTCACCCTGAAGGTTTTTTCATATTTTATTTGTGTTATTTATTTATATGTATTAATAATAATAATAATTAATAATATATTATTATTATTATTATTTATTATTATTATTATTAATATAACAATAATATTTTTTATTATAATAATAAAAATTTGGCTGACACCCCTTTTATAGGTGACTCTTAGGGCATTATGTGAGCTTTTTAAATCTGGAGGTGACTCTTAGACCTCAGAGTCACCTATATAAGGGGTGCCGACTAAAAATTAAGGGGGTGTCCCTAACAGACCCCATTTTTTTTATCATTTTATTTGTTTTAAAATTAATATCTTAGATAAATAAAGAGACACAGTTCATATATAATAAAACTAGTTGTATAAGTGTTTTTAGAACAGGACCGGATCTGGAACTCAAATTATACACATGATAGGGTCCGTTGGGTGTAATTGAACTGCTTCCATTTGTATTGATCGGCTGCTAGCTTAACCGGGTGGTCGAACCATATTTTGCATTAGTTTTTATTTTCTTCATTTTTAAAATATCATTGGATGATTTATTTACTATTTTAACCTATACATTTGAATTATATATTAATATTGCAAATCCAAAAAATGATTATATATTGTAATGGCTTATTTCAGTTGAAGGCCTTTGTTCTAGTGGCTCATGGAGTTTAAAAAATATTAAGATTTACCAAAGGAATTGTAGCCTTAATGGTGTCCGGTGATATACATAGTGTTTTCTTTTTCATAAAATTATTGGTTCAAATCATGTGATGAACAATATATATGAACATCATTCACATAAAATTAGAATATTATTAAAATAATACGAATCATGGAATATAAATAAAATATTACATGGAAGAGATTACATTCGAACAGAATAAAAGAAAATTACAATGCAGAATAAATTGCAGAACAGAAACAAAATAAGAACAGAAAAAAAAGAAAGAGGGGTGGCTGAGGATTTTTGTTCAACATAGGTCTCTTAAAACATATATCGGGTCACCCAGATGAACGCGTCTGTCTCCCTGGGTACAACAGCTGGAGTAGTATGTAATGCCAAAGTCAACCTAGCATTCGGAACAATATTTGAGATGATAGCACGAAGCTGAGAGAACGTTGGAAAGCCAGTTTTGTTGTGTTTTTATGTGTATCTAACCAGACTCGAATCCCTCTATTTATAGGGATGGAGGAGCACTTCGTAATTGATCAGTCAATGGATCTAATGCCTCTGTTAAGTCATTCAAAACTGATTAGTAACTCCTTGTCAATGGAGTTAACACTGAGTAACTCATTCGCGACTGATTAGGAATTCAAGGGTCAAGTTGTTTCGGAAGAACTAGGAATCCTGAACAACTATTCCGGAAGAACCATGCGAGCCGAAGGAACTAGTCTGGATCAACCAAAAAAAATACAAAGACGGCTCTCAAGCGGCTCGCGGCGATGCGAACGTAGAGTGCGCCATCAAAACACCACAATCGCCCAATGCACGCAGCACGCGCACATGCGAGCGCAAATTGGGGGTGCTACTCACCCTTTGGGGCACCCACTGGGTGAGTCTGATTATATATGGATACAATACCCAAGAGACACTTCCTTATAAGCTACTTTAAGGTTTATGTGTTTTCCAATGTGGGATAAGCTCAACTTTACTATTAAAGCTTAAATCACAACAAAACTCTAAGTATCGATATCTCATTTATCTTAGCTCAATTTTAAACACCATTTAGATCATTGTACTCCTCACATATAGAAGATGGAAACGAACTAAAAATTAATTATAATAAAATAATTATTTTTTGTCCAAAATTTGCAACACAACAATGTCGATCTAGGATTATGGATTAGATGAGCGTGTATTGAATTTGTTATATACATTTATATTTATCTTTAAAAATATATAACACTTTCTGATTTTTAAACCTGACGTATTCAACTAGTTAAGTGACCGGTTCCTTTATAGAAACACTAAGTCATACGTTAAAGTATATTTTTTAGACTATGTGTAATAATAATGCCCCTATATGGGACGTGAAGTGCCATGTGGCAATCCAATCCAGTCAACAATAAGTTTTATGGCTTAAAATGTGTACTGTATAAAGCTTCATAATGCTATCTATTTTTCTTTAGATAACATTCATAAAAATAGACCAATTGAAAAAGTGAAAGGAAAGAGAGGGACCAATCACAATCTTTACCCCATAAAAAATCAGGCACTATGGCCATTGTGCGACAACCTAATTTTTAACTCATAGCTCCCCATAAGCGGTGTTAGGGCGTTATGGGGGCGTCATCCGCCCTCCCTCACGTCCATTACACATAGCCTTATTGTTTCTACTTGTTATACGTATATGTGTTATTGTTTACAATATATTTCTCTTAAATAAGACCAAAATACATTTTGTATCTTGCTATATTATATTGTGTCTCTTAGGGTGGGGGGGTGCACCACTGGCTCGGTCTTGGGGAGGTGAGGTGGATCGACTAAGCAGTGCACAGAGACCCCCCCTCCCCCCCCCCCCCCCCCCCACCCCCCGGCCTTCTCTCCTTCTTCGGCTCCAATAGTCTTTGGCACTCAAAACACCTAAAGTTATAAAATTCTTGAATAAAAATAACTCATTGTTAATACTATTTATATATTTATTTTTTTTATTTTTTTTACTAATTTTTAACACCTACTAAACAAATTTTTTAGATCCGCCACTGAGTGTTTGTGAGAAGTTAGAAAACTTAGGGGGCTTTCCACTTTTAAATTATAGCAAATTACAATTTATGTCATTTAGAAAGTATGAAAATTTCAATTTTCATTCTTTAACTAAAGAAATAGCAGAAAACGACCTTTATATTTATCCTTTGTTTCAAATCACGTCCTTTCGTCTAACGGATGTTAATTTTATCCGTTAAACCAGGTCATGTGCAAGGCACATGAGGATAACATGGTCATTTTATTCTTTTAATATGGAGCAAATTACATTTGATGTCCTTCAAGAATTACTCAAATTTCACTTTTCGTCCTTAAACTAAGGAAATAACAAAAAGAATCCGTTAAGTTTATACTTTGTTACAGCTTACATCATTTCCTCTAATGGACATTAATTTTTCTGTTAATTTGTGTCAGGTGCATTGCACATGAGGACATAATTGTCTTTTTATATTGTAGGAGCCATTTTGTAAATAAATGAAAGTATAAAACTTATTTGAATATAATTCTATTTATAAAATAAATAAAATCTTTGATCAGACCAAACTTCAATATCTCCATTCTCCACCACATTCTAATTCCTCCATGGCACCACTGCTTCTCCACCAAACCCTTTGTGGTCGCCCCACCCCCACCACCGACCATCGACGCACCACACATCCACCTCCATCGATTTTCCTTCTATTTTGTAAACCGATCACGTTTTTTTAAACCTAAAAAGGGATTTTGGTTAAAAAAACACACAAACCGAAAAGCAACAAATATCAACGTTCATACCCTCTGATCGTTGAAGGCCCCTAAACTGATTTATGGGTCCTGGGTCTCGGTAAATGCTTTGTGGGATTTGAAAAACTGACTTGCTGTTGAGAGGGTTTGATCTTCATGGGCGAATATGGTTTTTTATTGGTCGGGGGTAGGATATATGGGTGTTGACAGGAGGTATTACAATGGAGGTGAATGTGTGGTGCGACGATGGTCAAAGGTGGAGGTGGGGCGACCACAGAGGGTTTGGTGGAGAAGCAGTGGTACCATGGAGGAGTTAAAATGTGGTGGAGACTGGAGATATTGAAGTTTGGTCTGATCAGATTTTTTATTTATTTTATAAATAAAGTTATATTCATATAAGTTTTATGATTTTATTTATTTATAAAATGGCCCCTACATTATAAAAGACAATTATGTCCTCATATGCAATGCACTTGACATAACTTAACAGAAAAAATTAACGTCCGTTAGAGGAAATGATGTAAGCTATAACAAAGTATAAACTTAAAAGGATTTTTTTTGTTATTTATTTAGTTTAAGGACAAAAAGTGAAATTTGGGTAATTCTTAAAGGACGTAAAATGTAATTTGCTCTATGTTGAAAGAATAAAATGACCATGTTGCCCTCATGTGCCTTACACATAACTTGGTTTAACGTGCGTTAGACGAAAGGACGTGATTTGAAACAAACCATAAATATAAATAACATTTTTTGCTATGTCTTTAGTTTAAGGACGAAAATTGAAATCTGGATACTTCTAAAAGAACGTAAATTGTAATTTGCTCTACAAATTAATTATCCCAAGTGTTCTTGTAAATTATGGAGTACAGTATATAAGTTTTTTATTTGCTCTTAATAAAATAAAGTTATGTAACATTTGACTAGCCCAATTAACAAAAGTGTAAGCCTTTTAGAAATTAATATACGAGTTTAATCTTTGAAAATGATGTTTCTGATGTAATTTAGAAGTACATTAGTGAGTTTGTGTGTTTGAATATATAAAAATAAAAAATAATAAATAAAAAAAATATTAAAATAAAGTAAAACTTTAAAGAATAAAGACTTATATTTGTGGGATGCGAAGTAATTGTGGGAATAAAATTAGCGTGGACTGGTGACTTTGATTTGACGAATCTAAAGTTACATACCGTGTGAAACATAACTTTCCCTTTTTATCTTTCTTTTTATAGTTAATTCAATTATAAAACGTAAAACTAAAAAAGAAAACGAGAAAATTAAACAAGTGATTAGGGTATAAGTAATGTTTCTGTGGGCACTTCGGCAACACCTTTACGTGCAGTAATTGAATGCCGCTGTAGCTCTCCACTTTTTCCTCTAATTTTGAACGTTACATTACATGCCAATAAATCTCAGTTTTGACCGTTCAAACAATGAAAAAGAAGAGTTTATTTACTTAATTTCAATCTACTATGATAATTTGCACAATAATATACTAACTCACTCTGTGGAGATGCGGACGTAAATGAATTGATCAAAATTCTAATGAATTTAATGAATTGAGGTTGATGAGACTTATTTAAATGTATACCAGTTTATTTACACGAAAGCCTTAAAAGCGGATTTAACGGAACAAATCGATTTGATTCAAGACTACAATTAAAGAGATGGAGAGGAGTAGAAACTTATTTTTGATTTGATTCAAGAATAAAATATGAGTTTCACCAATCTCGTTCCAACATATCAGCGAATGACACTTGCCACCACAAAGATCTTCAAAAGGATCCATATCAATACTCGAGTGGTAACTATTGTCATACGAGAACTCGATCAAAGCTGGGTGTGAATCCCAATTGCCATCAAAATTAATGACACAGGAGCGGAGCATATCCTCAAGAGTCTGAATAGTACGCTCAGACTAACCATCAGTTTGAGTGTGATAGGGAATGCTGAGTTCCAAACGAGTTCCCAAGGCGGATTGAAGGGATTGCCAAAGACGAGATATGAATCGAGCATCACGATCAGAAATGATGCTCAAAGGGACACCGTGATGACTTAAGGTTTCTTGATGTAGATCCGAGCCAATTTCTCAACTCGAAAGTCTTCACAGATCGAAATAAAATGAGTTGACTTTGTCAAACGATCGACAATCACCCAAATGCTATCATGGCTGCTGGAAGAACTCGGGAGCTTTGTGATGACATCCATCGTAATATTTTCTCACTTCCAGACCGGAATTGACATACGTTTGTCGTGTGTGCAAGTTTAGATTTAAACAGATAATTAAAAACAAACTGAAAATCGAGCATAGCACACATGTAAGTGATACACCAAAATAAATCGTGAAATAAATAGAATACAATAAATGAACAAATAATGTATAACTTTATTTATTATCAATCAGTAGTACATGAATTTGACAAAAAGGAATCGGGTAAAAATACAATGGATAAACCGAGAATGTTACACATCAATGGCAACACCTTCATCAACCTCTCCTAATGGTGTTGTACAATGTAAGAACCATCTTCCTTAATAAAACCATTTCCCCTAAATTTTGGGTTGTCTTCAATGTGTGAACATGACCTGGAAGTGGTGTATTCCGATTATTTAAGGCCCTTCCGGCACTCATGTGTATATGGGTGACATGAAATTGGGGAATAAAATTGACTACTAATTGATAATGAATGATGGTTGGTTAGGATTTGGGAGTGGCGTTGGTGTTGTTGATGATGGTGGAGGTGGGTGCCGGATGGTATGAGGGGCTATAATTTGAAGTAAAATTATTAAAAAAAAAAAATACTATACAGTAAAATAACTAAATTAACAGAAAAATTAATGGATGTTAGTCACTTAGACCACCCACATCGGTGGTTTTTAAGTTGGTACGTACGTACGTACGCCGTACGTACGCGTTGTGGCGTACGTACGTGGAGGCGTACGTACGTACTCACGTACGCATACATACAAGCAACTATGGGACCCGCTTATCTCTTTTTCCTTTTTCTTTTTCTCTTAAACGGCTAGATTTTTAAATATTCAAACATTTTTGTTTTATTTTAACATTTAATAATTCAAAAAAAATATAAATAAATTTAAAAAAAATCTGAAAATTTTCTAAAATTCATAATTAAATAAAACATTAAATTTAATAATTTTTTAAAAAAACGGCTAGTTTTTTTTTGTCTTATTATAACGGCTAGTTTTTTCAAAAAATCTATAAATACCACTTCATTTATTCATTTCATTCACACATCAAACCTCTCATTTCTCTCTCAAATTTCTGCAAACTTCTCATTTCTCTCTCAAATTTCTGCAAACTTCTCATTTCTCTCTCAAATTTCTGCAAATTCAAACTTCCAAATGGATCACAACAACTCAAACTCAAACTCAACCCCAAACAGAAACTCAAACCGAAACCCACCATCATTCATGTCTATGTTTCCAGACTATGATGCTACAAACATGAACCAGATTCTTCACCAATCTTCACCACCTTCACAAATGTATCCACCACCTTCACAAATGGATCCACAAACATACCTTTCAGATGCAACAAATGTGGATGTTCCAACAACAACAAATGGCGGGGATGCAACATTTAATAATAATTTAATATTAAATATAAAAATTTTTAAATTTTAAATAAAATAGCCGTTAATATTTAATAATAATTTAATATTAAATTTTTTTTTTAATAAAAATATAGCCGTTATAAATAAATAAAGATTAAATAAAATGGTGATGTGGAAAGTAAAAGGTGGTATGTGGGGAAGTACTTGATGTGGAAAAAAAGTGGGTTTTGTGGTATGTGGGAAGTACATGATGTGGCATGCTGACTGGACCAAAAAGGTGGTATGTAGGATGTTATTGATGTGGGTGGTCTTATGTTGTGTTTGTTTTTGGTCAGCCAGAAGACTCAATCATCAATTTCCAAAAGCTGTACTTGGTCAATAAATATTTAGACATGGGTCAACCAAAATGACTTGGTCAGCACCAAATCAAACGGTCTGACTGACCAAAATCTTTGAACAGATCAACGGGTCAATGGTTTTGACTAGGTTAGCACCCAAATCAAACAACCTTTAGTCTAAAGGATGTATTCTAAAACATAATGTAAGTGATATTTTCCAATTTTTAAAACCGGATTTTTAAACCGGACGGGACTTGTGTTAAAAAAAAGGTTCAGCCGGTTGACCGGAAAGGTCGACCCGCATAACTATTCAAAACTTTAAATTTATAATATACACTTTATAACATTTCAAACTTGACATATGTAATAAAAAATTCAATAAAGTACTAAACAAATTACAATAATCTAAAAGAACATAAATATAAGTTTTAATCAAACTATAAGGATTTTGTTTTAAAATTTTAATCGAATAAACCATAGAATAAAATACAAGACAAAACCTTAAATAGTTTGACGAAAATAACTCATCATATGCGAATAGTAGATAATCCCAATTTCTTTTTAGAATTTTAGTTTTTAAAGTGAGTGCAATTTAAGTTTAAAAACCGGTTCAATTAGCGACCCGGTTTTGGGTTTCAGCCGGTTGAATCGTAAAAACCCTCAGGTAAAAAATTAGCTCGGAATTAGACTAAACCAGACACACCCGAATCGGCTTAGCGTCTAGTTTCCAGTTCAACATGTCGAACCGGCCAGTTCAAAACGAGTTTTAAAACGCTGATATTTTCTATAATTTAGGACGCTTTTTAATATAAAGGATTATTAGGAAGCTTTTTAAATATATATAGATGAAAATTACAGTTTCATACGAATGTAAGATATTTTCTATAATTTAGTCTTTAATTAATAGGTATAAAACTTTGATAGGAATTCAAACCCACAAACATGTTGGTTGCTTTTTCTGCTTTTCATATAGTCAAACCCTTCGGTAGAAGGCATATACGTTTCTAGAATGTCTCAACTTAGGCAACCTCAGAATGTGGGCCATTAACAATATTAAACTTGGTAAAGTTTAAACTTTATAGCCTACGGAGGATATGTATTTTTTCCTACAAGTTTTGATGGGAGGCTTGGGAACCAAACCCACTCTTTTATCTTCTTTTTAAGGTGGGTGTATTGAAACACAGCTTCCCCCTTTTTTTGGAACGGCAATGCATTAAAAACGGGCAAAAACTCCTAGCAAGAAGCTAGAGGCCGTCAAACACACAAGTTACATACGGAAGGAAGACCACGACTCCCAATTAATGGGATGAGACTTACAACGATTCGTAAACCAAAGAAAACTCCAACTTTTTATGTCGAAAACGACCCGATGAACCGAACCTGCTTCGTGGTTTGTCATGACTTCCACACCCACCTCCCACTACTTCCTTCTTGTTGTTCTCAAATCGTAAATTCACGACTCCTAGAAGCAGCCCTAAGCCGTGATATGTGTGTGAGACATTCAATAAAATCAAGCCTTATGGCTTCCTTTTTCCAAGTTTCCACCGTACCCATTAATTGTGGCTCCAAAGGCTTCATTTCCAATAAATTGAGTTGTCATCATATTAGTGGCATAAAATTTTAAAGTCACACTACTTTATCTCAACCATACCCCCACCCTTACGAAACTACAAATTTAAATTTTAAGGGTATGTTTGATTTGAGGCAGAGGAATAAACGAGTGAATGAAATTGACGATGAAATGAAATAGTAAAGGGAATAAATGGATCGTTATCATCCATTGTTTGATTTTGTACCATGCGAAAATAAAATAAAGGGGTTTTCTATTTGTACACCCACTAGAAGACAAATTCTTCTATTTGTACACCCCAATACGCTGCGTATAGGCCTATACGAAGCGTATTTGGCTCTGAAAAGTAATGATTAAGTAATGATTGGGCTCTGAAAAGTGTTTATACGTAGCGTATAGACCTATACGCTGCGTATAAGCAGATCAAATCGTACAACCCTCCGTGAATTTATGTCGACGACGTCCAAAAAAGGCAAATACGTTGCGTACTGGGCTATACCCAACATATTCAATGTCTAAAAATAGAAGGGGGTGTACATATAATAGGACCCTAAAATAAAACATTGTTTCGTCTTATTTGATAGTTAGTAAAAAACGAAGTATAAATATTTTATTATATATTTATTTAATATTTTATATTTATTTTATTATTGTTTTTTATTTTTATTTTATATATTTATCATTTTTATTTTTACATTTTGTTCGTATTTGTTTTTTACTTTTTATTCTTAACTTTTACTTTTTTTCTCATAAACTTTAAAGAAAAAAAATCCTTGAAGAAATCGATACAAACACCACTCCTCTAAGTAATGAAATCTTTAGAAATTGAATCAATCACATTTCTTAGTAATGGTTTATTTCATTTCAATGTGCTACCAAGTATGTCATATTTTATTCTGACATACGACCCATTCCATTTCACCACATATTCTTGTATACCAAACACTACGTAACTAGGTCAATATAGAATTTTCTTTTCTATTTTTACTATTTATTAGATACTTCGGTTCATAATATAATTTTTTAAAAGTTATTTAGGTACATGAATAGCTCATTGATATAACCAACAAGCTCACACTTTTTAAGTATTTCGGGGGACTTGATGCTCCAAGGTCTTGGGTTTAAAACTAGGTGTGCGCAGAAATACTTATCGGGCTGAAGAGAAGAGTTTTCCCAGAAATAATTGGGTTTCCTCGGAACTGAAGATGGGTATATTAAAAGACAATGCCACTAAGATTAAACATGTCGTTCAAAAAAATAACTCAATAATATTCTTGAACTCATTTATTATTATTTTTATTACTATTAAATATATTTGAGGAACCACAGTATGTGATATAAGTTATTTTTAGGGTTGTGTGTGATTTTAAGCCTAGCCAAACCGAAATAGATGATTTCAGTTACTTTTATTTTTTAACAGTTAAATTAAAATTAATTGGAAAAATTGCATGGAATAATCTCAACTTTTTTCTGTTCGCAAATAATAATCCCACCTTCCGAAATTGCAAGGAGCAGTCCCACCTTGTCATTATTTTGCACCTAGCAAACCCTCCGTTAAAAAAATTTAACGACGTCAAATGTTGATGACATGGAAGCTGATGTGGAATTTTTTTTTCTTTTTAATCCCAAGTTTTCACATTTTTGCAAATAATAATCCCATCTTTAAATTCATTCTGTTTGACTTTTTGGAGTCAAACTTCATGTATTTTGACTCAAAAATTGGTCCCGAATTGGAGTTTGTTTGTGTTTGTGATTGATTCCAGTAGTTATAGTTTATCAAAACGAATCTACTGGAGGTTACGAAAACAATTTTCATTGAGTTTTGTTCATAATCGTGAAATGGGGGTGGTGAACATGTTCTTGAGATCATCAATGGTGAAATCTTTAATCATTAACGGTTTTCTGCAAGTCTGGTTCCATTAGCTTCGGTTTGAACTCGTGAATTCAATGGTATAATCGGTTTCGAATTTCGTTCATGTTTGTGTGATTCACCGTTGATAAGCTCTTTGAAGAACACCATTCTTTGATAATGGTGAATCACACAAACATGAACGAAATTCGAAACCGATTTTACCGTTGAATTCACGAGTTCAAACCGAAGCTAATGGAACCAGACTTGCAGAAAATCGTTAAGGATTAACGATTTCACCATTGATGAGCTCAAGAACACGCTCACCACCCCCATTTCGCGATTGTGAACAAAAATCAATGAAAATTGTTTTTGTAACCTACAGTAGATTCGTTTTAATAAACTATAACTACTGGAATCAATTACAAACACAAACAAACTCCAATTCGGGTCCAATTTTTGAGTCAAAATACATGAAGTTTGACTCCAAAAAGTCAAACAGAACGAATTTGTCCAAAATTGAGCTCGGATTCGACCCAAAAGTGCGTATAATCAAAGCTGGCATCGCACGTGTCACTCGTATGATTGTTTCGCGGATTTGATGGTGGTGATGGGGTGGTTGTGGTGGTGGAGTGGTGGTGGTGGTGGTGAGGTGGTGGTGAGGTGATGATGACTGGATATTGAAAAAAAAGAAAAATTAAAAAAAATTCCACATCAGCTTCCACGTCATCAATATTTGACGTCGTTAATTTTTTTTAACGGAGGGTCTGTTAGGTGCAAAATAATGACAAGGTAGGACTGCTGCAAGGTGGGATTATTATTTGCGAACGAGCAAAAGTTGGGATTATTTCATGCAATTTTTTCAAATTAATTTATATCACTCTTAAGTTTTGAATTTGAATCTCCACTAAAAACATTGCTCCTTATCACTAGACTATAACATAAGTGGCTTTCAACTGCTATATGTTGTCATGTTGAAAACCCAATAATTTTTACTAATCATTTATTTACCAATGGGATATGGTTGGTTCGTTTGCCGGTTTAAAAATAAGACGATAAGTAATTTCATACTAATTTGAGAAATGAAGTTCACGGTTTGTAGTTTTTTATCCTTGTATTCTTTTTTTTTTTTTGAATTTATCTTTCTAAAAGTAACTCTCATTATATGAAAGATATTATATCTAGATATATTAAAAATACAATAAAATATATGACAAATGAAAATCTTAATCAAATTTGAGCGGTATCATATATAATAAAATATAGGGAAATTGGTTTTAAATAATCCAAACTATTAACAATTGGCTGATAATAATCCCAACTGAAGAATTGGTTTTTAGCACTCCCAACTTTCAGACTATTTTCTTTCAACGAGCCTTTTCTAACGGAACCCTAACTCCGTTAAAAATTTGGTGACGTGGCAGCCTAGTTGGGTGCCACGTCACCAAAATTTTAACGGAGTTAGGGTGCCACGTCACCAATTTTTAACGGAATTAGAGTTCCGTTAGAAAAGGTTCATTGGAAGAAAATAGTCTGAAAGTTGGGAGTGCTAAAAAACAATTCTTCAGTTAGGATTATTATCAGCCAATTGTTAATAGTTTGGATTATTTAAAACCAATTTCCCTAAAATAAATAAATAATAGAAAAATTGGATTTTAATAATCTTATGTTTTTCTTATTGGCAACCAATAATCCCACTTTTAACCTTCGCATCCAATAGTCTCATGTTTACACATGTTTATTTCCAATGGTCCCTCCGTTAAAAAAGTTAACGGAGCTAACGGAAAAGTGACATGGATGATTACATGGAATTTTTTTCATTTTCTTTAAAATGTTTCATTTTATGATGTGGCATACATACCACCCCACCGCCATCACCACCTCCCCACAACCACCATCACCACCTCCTCACCACCACCGTCACCACCCCAAAAGCACTCCGACGCACCATCACCACCCCACTACCACCATCAAAACCTTCGGCCATCACTCCGACGCACCACCACCACTCCACCACGACAACCATCCCACCGCAACCACCGAAATCCGCCGACAAAAAATCTGCGGCAACAATCCCTCTCCTGCCACTTAAAAAATTTGCGGCCACTCCAACGGCTCGAATTTAGTGATCAAACGAAATGAATGTAGTGATCAAATTGCTCAAATTTATACTGTTTGACTTTTCGAAGTCAAACTTCATGAACTTTAACCTCAAAATTGGAGGTGAATTTGTGATTGTTGGTGTTAGTGATTAATTCCAGTAATTATAGTTCTTAATCTTGAATTCATTGCAACTTACATAACTGATTTTGGTGAAGATTTACTTGAATCCGGAAAATCACAATGATAACTTCGAAGTTTTGGTCTTTAATGGCGGATTTTAGATTTCTTGCTTATACGACGTAAGTCTGGTACCTACAAGTTCATTTTGACCATACAAATGCTATTGGCGTGGTCAAATTTCAGTTTAGATCAGAGTTGAGTTAAAACCCAGTTCATGTCCATCGTGGTTCCCACATTCGGACATTCAATCTACAATAAAACTGCATAACAATGGTGCTAGTTTGAATCCTTTCTTCGTCACGAGTTCAATGAAAGTTATGGAATCAATTTTGGTTCAAAATTGAGAGAGATATTAGTGTTTGAAGATTGTTGTTTGTCGCCGGAAAAATTAATATTCGCCAGAATCGCGATATTCAACCGGTGATGGTTCTTTATCAGTCGGAGACGATGATAGTGGTAACTGGAAATGATGATGGTGGTGGTTGGTGGCCGGAGAAGACGACAGGAGGTCGCCGGAGAAGGCGACCGGAGGTGGTGATGGTGGTGGGGTGATATTGATGATGACTAGATAATTTAAAAAAGAAAAAAAATAAAAAAGCCACATCATCATCCACATCACTTTTCCGTTAGATCCGTTAATTTTTTTAACGGAGGGACCATTGGAAATAAACATGTGTAAACGTGGGACTATTGGATGCCAAGGTTAAAAGTTGGATTATTGGTTGCCAATAAGAAAAACATGGAATTATTAAAATCCAATTTTCCTAAATAATATAAAAACCTATCATTTGTGTATTCTTTTTTTTTATCTAACTCTCTTCTAATACATTTAGAAAGTTAAAGTAGGAACGTATATGGCTGCTTTAACTTTTCTTTAATTTTTTTAGAAAATGTTCCAAATATTTTCATAAAGTTTAATCTGTCGCAGTGGACAAAGGCTTGGGGTCCTGGGGTTTTGGCCGCCATTCACACGTGTTCGAAACTTAGGGACTGTACGTCTGTACTTAACTTTCCAGTTATTATTTTTGGTAATAGTGATGAATTTATCAAGCAGAAATACTTCCTCTATGTTACAAAAACACATACTTAGCCTAGTGGTTACTGGTTAGGGGCTTAAGTTGTTGTGTTTGGCTCGCAAAATGCCGAGGTCGATCCTTTTGCATGAGTATTTTTTTTTTGTAACAACATCAAAATTCCACATAAAATGGATGTATTGCAATTGTACCTTGTTATTTGTTAGGTCTCATTATTCTTACGATACCCAAGTTCAAACCCTGTTTGTTAAAAAAAAGTTAAGTTTTTTCTGTTTTTCTCAATGCAACTGCCTTTTCCTTATGAATCTACATTTGAATATATCCTTTCTTATATTTACTTTGTAGTGTTATTTCAACTTTAGTTTTACTAATATAAGTTATGTTTTTAAGCTGATATAATACATTAACTGAAAACAAATGCTTGACCACAAAATCAGCGTCTTGGGTTAGTTTTATGCTTTTTAAATTTTTATTGAACCCGGATTTTAAAAAAGTAATATTAATCCAATTTTTCAGTTATGAGATTCAACATTTCTTAAAACAATTTTTTTAATTAATGTTTTAAACAGGACCGGCGCAATGTACGGCCCGACTTCAAACCTAATTAAATTAAAGAAAAGAAAAAAAAAACTTACAACAAACAATTGAGTTATCATTTCCAAAGTGGTAAAAAATATTTCTAGTAAAATATTTATATTTATTTATTAAAGAACTAAAAAAAACTTATGTTAAGGCAAACAACAATTTACTTCTCTACGACTCTACACCTTCTTCTCCACAATTCATACCAGTTTGTCGTCGGTTAATCGGAAAATTGACAAAGATGGTATTTTCTTCATATTTGTCACTTTAGCTACTCTACAAGATACATTTTAAAAGGTCTAACAATCAAACTTCAAGAAAGCTTCCTCGTTCAATATACATGTACAAAGTAGAGTTTCATCGACCGGAGGGTCAACAGACCCTCGGGACCCTCCTCTGGTTCCGTTGATGTTTCTCTTCTTCTTTTATTTATCTAAAATATTATATTTAATTTCTAGAATTATTCATGTTCAAATAAAAGCAATCAAATGACTAGAAACTCAAAGATTGATCAAAACCTTTCAAAAAAACTTATAGGTTCTTGAAAGAACATAAAAGTTCACACTACAACTATAATCAACCAAAAAACCCACATAAACGTGCACCAAGAAACAATATTTATTCTAAACTCTAACAATCTTAGAGATAAACACTATAAATAAAAGATACGAAGACCGTAGTCTATAAAATAAAAAGAAAATTACAAATATATCCCTCCTAACTTGTATAATTACATATGCCCCTGACACACAAGTATTTAGTAGATAATATACAACGCTTAAAAATGTTATTTAAGTATTCTTTGATGATATATGTAATTTTGCAAGTTAGTAGAGGGATATATGTTATTACCCCATAAAAGACTCGATATTTAAGGTAATAAATGTTTTAAACATCTAGTTACTCGGGGGGTTTCATCATGGCAAATGATGTTACCGACCACACGCTGCGATCACAGTCCGTGCGAGTAACCAGACCCTGTGTGTTGCACATTCGTCCCAGGGGAAACCCACTACCCAAAGACCACTGTGATAAAACCCCTGATCCACCTCTATAGTATTCTATATTTTTTTTTATGTCAGGTGGTATTTGAACCCTTGACCTCCACATTCAAATGTAAAGGGATATCCACTCCACCAAATAGTGGGGGATAAAGGAAAATAAATACTATTCAAATATCCAGATAATCTTCAATCTACACCCCACTTCTGGACTGGTTCTACTCTTGGTTCGTCACCCACATCATTCTCCCTGTCTTAAAAAAAAACTTGTCCTCGAGTCTCGAGAATGTTGGAAAAAATGTTTTTTTTTTGAATCGACGTCTAATGATAAACCACACATAATAAATGAGAGTATTATAGTCAAGATCTTCCAGTGTATATCCATCATTTTTCTAACATTGTTTATTTTAACAAACTGAAACCCGCTTTTCTTAGAAAATATTGAAAATAGTATTTTTTTTAACGGCTAAATGTTATACTCTAACTCCATTACATGTCTCAAGTGTGATTAGAATCTAACACCTCTCGGATGAGGACATACACCTTTGCCAGTAGATTAAGCGGTGGTTGTACGAATATTGCTTTTTTGAATTCTAACTTCATGCCGGATTGTGTCGAATGATGGGGAAATTATGCCCCGATTTCCAGACTTTGTCGTATTTGTAGTTCAGAAGATAACAAATCAGGATCCTAACATAATGTATAATTTTCACTTAGCTAAAAATTATAAGAAATTTCAGGTGATGCCTAAATTGAAAATTCAGCTAAATTAAATAGGGTTTTCATTTGAGCTAAATTAAAAATTGAATCGGAGAAATTACTGGTTAATCGTTTCTTAGGTAGCTCTAATCGAACAACCCTAACTGAAGAAGGGTTTTAGGTGTTACCACTTGCAGCAATTGGAATTTGCAAGCAGCCACCCATTAATCGACGATTCCAATCCGTTCATGAAATCGTCGGAAATGCATGTCAGGTTCTATGAAGTCACAAGAACCGGAGCAAATAGAAGAGCAATCACAAGTACCTAAATCTCCAATTGAACAACCATATGTGAATAGAAACATAAAAAAACGAACAGGATGAAGAACTTGAAGAAAATGTGTAAAACTTCAGTGTTTAACGAGAAAGGGCAATTGGGAAGTGGAGATTCTAGTCATGATTCCATGACATAGCGATTAAGAACATAAAAGAAGAAATTGGCAGCTTGTGGAAAAGACACTACTCTATCCACCATCATTCTTTTTCCAGAAATGATCGAATGGAGGGGTTGTCGAAAGTGGCTTGGAGTGAAGGTGGCCGGAGATTTCACCCAACTGAAAATTTGTTGCTAACTTGACGACTGGTGATCGGATATGATGGTCGGAGATGACCGGAGAAGATGACTGGAGGGGTGGTTAGCTTCACACTTTTTAATGTCTTTAAATGCATGGTAAATTGGTCATTTTAGAATTTTAGCAGAAATTTTACCGGATATCCATCCATGCTGGGGACGAAAGCTGTTACGATTTGATAAAACTTGGGATCTTAGCCGTAATTTTTCAAACTTATAAACGACATTTGAAATTCGTGTAAACCACAGAGAAGATTCCCGTAATTACTTTTTAATTTAAGAAGTAGAAAGCTCACATTCAATGAAGAATTATCTCCGGTTGAATTTTTAACATAAACAATAAATTTATTCCACAAACTTAAATTGAAATGATTATATATGTCATCTCACCTGAGTGATACAAGAAGACTAGTTAAGAATGATCATAGAGATATCAACAATCATATGCGGAATAATAAACATGTAAAATCACAATCCAAAGTACGAAAGTTGTAAGATGCTTCTGGATCCTTGATGATCAACTAAGAGTACAAAACAAATGTTAAACTACATAAAAATAAAGAAGAAACATCCTAAAACTAAATGGGGAGAATATGAATGGTGTGTCTTGAAAATGGAGGTGAATTGACACGACCGTGTCAGGAAAATAATCAATTAACTGTTCAATCGTTTTACCAGAATATGTCACTATAAAGATTAAGCTCATTAGTTGTGACAAATGTCACCGCTAAAAGGACTTAAAGGTTACCGCTTTTCGTATGTGTCACCGTGAAAACATTGTTACTAAGCTCTATTTATCGCCGTGAAAACATTGTTACTAAGCTCTATTTATCGCTGCTAAATGATGCAAGTATCGCCGCTAGTTATACTATATGTTCCTCTTAGACTTCATTCATATTCTTTTATTAGATTTGAATATTGATATTGATACAAATTTCTACACCAAAAAAGAACATTTTTAATGTTCTAGACAGGAGGCGGATCTAGAAAAAAGTTTGGGGGTAATGTTTAAAAAAACTGAATCATAATTCATAACGTTCAATTTTTTAAACTAACCGTAATTCATACAATGTAAAATTAAACAAATATCTAATAGATGTTTTTGTTGGAATTTTAGTTTAATTTAGGTTGCGTATGACATTCAAACAAAGACTGCAGCTTGTTTGAATGTTGTCGAGACTAACAGGGGGTTCGGGGGCAGCAAGCAAGGTCCAAGGGGCGGAGGCCTGACCGGGGTCCAAGCGCGGAACTTTTTTATTTTGGACAAAAGTCCGTCATTAAAAATGCATCAGAATTTTCTGTCCGAAAATGCATTAAGTAAAATTTGAGGGACCAAAATGTGTCATTTTTCAAAGGTTGATGCAGTTTTGTTATCCACTTCATTTGTTTCACTTTGCCCCCTAAACTTACAACCTGTACTTTTAAATTGCACAACTTGTTCGTTGTTCGGTTTTAATTAATTAACGGGCTTTTGATCATATTTTTACGTCGGGATTTAAATAAAAACTATAAAAAGGTTCGAGGGGTAGCGTAAAATAATTTCAAGGGTAACGAAATACCAAAAACATTTTTAAAAAATCCACATCGCGATACAAATTCAAAGGTAGCGGACGCTACCCCTACCTAAAGACTAGGTCCGCTCCTGGTTCTAGAATTGAACTAGCAGGATGTAAAGCTTCATAATTGTACCTACATTTGTTTTATTAAACTTTTTAAGCTATTTAATAAATCAAATTTTACATATAACAGACTTGTTATTTTTCTATTTTAAGTAGTCCAATTTAATCATCATAATCAAATCTACACTTGATTACCAATGATCAAATTAAGAGGTAAAATATGAGAGTTACAGGTTAGTGTAGGGGGTTTTCTCACCTATGGTGAGTTTCCTCCTGATGGGGATTGGAGATGATCGGGTGGGTGGTGTAATGCCTCCGTCAGTGATCCAAATTTGCCGTTAAAATTAAAAAATTTACATTGATTAGCACTTATACATGCATAACATTAATAAAATTAAAAATGATTGAATGAACCTCGCTCTAGCCAAACATTTTTTGCAACTTTTACTTATTTAAACCCGAATATTTTTTATACAAAAATCCAATCCACCGAATTGTCATGCACGCACTTTCTACGCAGTAAAATCATATCATCCCATGTGTATTATGTAAAATTTAAATCAACAGTCACTTAGAAGTATACCATATTAGCATTATGGTGTTTACTTGCTGACATCTAATTGATGTGTATACGTAGGACACGGGCGAAATTGTAATAGGCCTAGGGGTGCACCTATACTCCTCAATCTTGTATGTGAAGTAAAAATTATATGTGCGGTTTTTCAAGTTGTTTCTGTGATAAGAGTCATTAAATAAGTTCTGTATAAAACATAACCAATTAATACTTATGTCCCCATGTTTCTTCTAAATCCTGTTGAGTGTGTTCATTTCTCTTCTTGACTGACCCGTGTTCAAGTCCTGCTTGCTACATTATATATTTTTTTAGTTAAAATCTGGATTAGCTAATAGTCCTGACAGATCCAAACCCAATAAACTAATTTATTACTAAGTAATAGCTCAAACTTACATACCTAATAGCTTAAATACCTAATAGCTCAATCCAAATATAATTAGAAAGTAATTACAAATACATTAACATTGATGCTCAATTCGAAAGAAAATTAATTGTTGATCATCCTCATTTAGTGTATTCCTTTTTCTTCTTGACTAACCCAGGTTCGAGCTCTCCTTGCTACATTATATTTTTTAATTCAAATCTGGATTGGCTAATAGCCTTAACAGATCCAAACCCAATAAACTAAAATATTAGTAAGTGATAGCTCAAACTTAAATACCTAATAGCTCAATCCAGATATAATTACAAATTAATTATCAATACATTAACATTGATGCTCAATTCAAAAAAAAACTTTGTTGATGATCCTTATTTAGTGTGTTCCTTTCTCTTCTTGACTGACCCGAGTTCATGTCCTGCTTACTACATTATATTTTTAAGTTCAAATCTAGATTGGCTAATAGTTTTGACAGATCCAAACCCAATAACTAAAATATTAGTAAAATAGTAAGTAATAGCTCAATCCAAATTTAGTTACAAATTGATTATCAATTAATACATTAACATTGATGCTCAATTCGAAAAAATATATATTGATCATTCTTATTTCTGTTATGATTTTTTGTTCTTGAAATCTTGCAGATGTGTGATTCAAAATTTATAAAATAAAAAGTAAATAATTGTCCAATTATACTAATTCCAATACGTTTATTTTTAATTCGTAAAGACCATCGTATGTATATTATTTAAATTCTAATGACGGTATTTTTTTATTATTGTGTCGTATTTGTCTTATGTGACCAACCCGATCCGAACCTAAATTTTTTTATGTATGTTTCTATTAAACTGAAGAATCTAAAAATAGTGACTCTTTTGTCAAAAGAATTTGTGCACCTCCTTAAAAAGTTATCTAGTTCCGCCACTGATCATGGAACCCTTATTTCACGTGCAAACTTCGTTGAAGAGTTGAAAGAAAAAAATGAAGAAAATAAACTAATCACAGTCGCCGGATGAACAGATCTCCAAAGACCTAGAAGGGCTTTCCGATCTGGTTCTATATTTTGTTGGTATCTTGCATAATCTCGAAAGCTTGAATCACTTTCAAAATGAATATTCTCGTGGTTCACTCGAGAAAATCAACCAGATACGATCGAGACGAATATATGAATTTTCGAATTTTACAAAATGATAGAATTTTTGAACCGTACATCACCAAATTGATATGATCGTATAATTAGGAACATAAGTGTCTTTAGATAACTACAAAGTAGTTTTCTCCATTTTCAAATTTGAATCAAAAAAA
>JBCNJP010000018.1:11073624-11166730 GCA_039602395.1 Deinandra increscens subsp. villosa | reverse complement strand
TGCTTTCTTATTTTCTCAAATACTTGGGCTTTCTCTGCGTGTCCACAAGACCGACCTGATTGCTAGGTATTTGAGGTTCTGCTTTATTTTTGCATGACTCATCAAGGATGTTTAAATCTCGAATAAAAGTTACTTCTATATGATAAATCTGATGATTTGCTAGTATTTCTGATAGAGTAGAGGCCGAGTTATCAGTGCATGACAAAAATTACCTTAAGCATATCTGAAAACGATAAAAATTGATTGGTGCATGCTGAAATAAACATAAATGTTGTATTTGCGATTATCTTGGCTTGCATGCTGATTAAGACCGAAATTGAAATGTGCTAGATGCGTTATGTCTGATATGATCTTGCGTCGTGATCTTTCTCACAAAATACCAAAAATAGAGTTTGTTTCTGTATTGCAATTTCATTTCATTTCAAGAAAAGTACAAAAAGATTTTTGGTGTGTTTTGATATAAACTTTGTAAAAAAACCAAAAAGATTTTATTTCTTTTTGTTTTCGATTGATCGACACAAGATACGAAAAACATTTTCAAAACATATATCTTGGATTCTCTAAGAGAAGTTTTGCGCCAAGATTATTTATGTTGGCCAGGTACTCAAAGGAAAGAGTTCATCACAACTTCAAGTCTTCTGAAGTTGTTGATAAGGATGAAGGATTCTATGCATGGTCAAGTATTCAAAGATCAAGCTATCATCAAGTTGAGGGGGAGTTTGTTCGAAGAATATGTTTTAACTGGCGAACAGATACTGCACATGACGAGGGGGAGTTTGTTGATACATAATCTGTGCGTCATGTGAAGTATCAGATCGAGACGATGTGAAGATTCAAGACAAGATTGCTGCTGGCCGAACCAGGTCCGAACCTGAGGTTCGGACTGGCCGAACTCCGAGTTCGGAGGAGGTTCGGATCAGACGTGTATATATAGTTAGCTTGTCTTGTAATCTGTAACAAAGAGAGTGGGGGAGACCAGTTCTGAACTATATGTGTTTGAGTGTGTTTCTCCAGAGAGCTTAACTGAGAGTTTGTAATTGAGTCTTTGTGATTTCAATAAAACAAACTTTATTTACCTCTCGTGTTCACTCTACGATCAAGCAAACCTCTAGTAAGATCCATCTTACGGTTTTTCATGTCTATTTTGTTGGGTTATATAACTTTTATCAAAACACGAGTACGCAGCGGAAAGAATCCTATGAATTAATCTAACTAACCGGTATTAGAACGTGTACCTTTTTAGCTCGGCAAGACTTGATCTCTTGGAGGATTTGATATAAATCCCTCTACGATCGCACACACGACACACCAATGCTATGTGCTAGCAACCGATCACGAACCTCTTCTTGATGTAGGCTTGGTCGAACCACACAAGAAATCGCAAACCCCTAGGGTTTTCTTGTTGCCGAAAATTAGAGAGATTAGAGAGAGAATTAGGGTTTTTTCTTTATCTCATAAAGCAGCCACTAATCCTTAAACCCAGAGGGTCTATTTATAGGATTAGAATACTTGATAAACAAGCAAAAGGGATAGGCATAAGAGCCCTAGCGAAATCGGCCTAGAGGCCTTATCCACAACCTTTTCTCAATTGTAATCCAATTACAATTCTCTCTAATTACAACTAACACCCCTCTGTTAACAATTAACTGTCAGTTTTTTAACGAAATCTCGTTAAATGTTCGTGATAAACATTAATTAACCATTAATTAATATCAATACATTTGGTGTCGAGACGTGTGACCCCGTAGGCTTAAATAATATCCGGACATATTTTTACTATTACATGATCATATCCCTACATATTTGTATGAAGAAATGTTTCCGAAAATATATGAAGCTATATTCTGGTAAAATCATGTGTCGGTTCGCCCGGTACTGAGCAGGCTTCACCGGTTTGACCGATATGAATCGTTTTATGAAGTTTTAAGTTTCCTAAACACTTAGGATTTTTTATTGGGCCTGTTTTAATGTGTTTTAGGGTTTTAGGCTGCCATTTGTGTGTGACGCCCACTCCCAGTCTTGGCTCCAGGAGGGGTCACGTATCGGATTTACTCATGAACACAAGGTATCAACAGAGATACTAAGCAGCGGAAATTTAAAACTTTTATTTATATAAGCCAAGTACTACAGTAAGTTAAATATTGTACATAATTATAACTAATTATAATAACGAAAACTATAACTAAGCCAACTTGCCAGATATCCTTCCTTGATAGCTTTCCCGATTATCCTGTCCTCACGAAATCCGTGCCTTTACTTCTAAACGTCTCTGCAGAACCTAGCATACATACTTTTAAAAAGTCAGCTTATGCTGGTGAGTTCTACCGTTTAGTTCAAAAACCATTTAAGTGTTTACCTGGCTCTCACAACACATATATATCACACACAATTTCTAACACATAATCACTATGATAATATATCCTATTATCTTAACCTTGACCCTAGGCTAAACTTCTAGGCCACTATATTTAACCAACTATTTTGGTTTTCCATGAAGAGTCTGCCCACCACTGCACACTCCGTCCCATCTCGAAGGATAGTTATTACAACGGCCCAATGCAGCTCTGTCCGTACACGGTTCCCTAAGCCACCACTATGGGGAAGTAGCGTCTCTTCATTCTTCATCTCCTTAGAAAGGTTCGCCCACCACTGCAATCGTCATCCTACCTTTTCGTAAGATAGCTTTTGCGATGTCCGACTGTCGCTTCGTCCGTACACGGTTCCCTAAGCCACCACTATGGGGAAGCAGTGACCATTCGTCTTCAGTAGCAACACATGCTCTAATTCTAATAAGTCATATTAGCAACTCATGCTTTAACTCTATTAGGTCATTTTCTCATCTTAATGACTTAATCTCTGATCGTGTGCACTACCTACCCCTAGTTAAATAACCAGATGCTTTAGGTTTGTTATTAAACAGTGATAAGGCATTCATATACTGCTTCAAATGGACATTCCCCAATTTATCTAGGTGTATGTATACAGGATATACGAGCGGTGTATCCTCCACACTTTCGATATACCGGGTAACTTATATTACTATGTATATATATAAGTTGTACCAGCAGCGTATCCACCACATATTAATACAAGCAAATGCACCACCTGTTCTCATATAATCATACATATTCACTAAACGTAGAACATAGTCATTCAACCTTAATGGTGTAACTGATACCCTGCCTGACCTTCTTACACCAGGTTGTGGTTCAGGATCATTTGATGATCCTAGTTGGAATTGAATATTGATATCCTCTTCATCATATTCTGTGTCAGAAGGCTGCTCCCCCTCACTACTAAAACCATCAACTCCATGGCCTTCATCATTTGGGTGTTGTTCAATCACTGGTTCAACCACCTCAGTTGTCAGAAACTCAAAACCAGGTTCATGTACTTGTTTTGATGAGATAAAATTAGCATTATCTTTTCCTGCCTATAACCATTTCCTAGATTCCTCAAACCTGACATCCCTAGAAATGACTATTCTACCCTTTTGCACATCAAACATTCTAAACCCCTTAGTGCCCTCAGGAACTCCAAGATGGACCATAAGATGACTTCTGTCATCTAATTTCTTCAAACCAGGTTGAACATCCTTCACATGACCTACACACCCAAAAACCTTCAAATGACTTAAGTTTGGCTTATATCCTCTTAGAGCCTGGAAAGGTGTAGAATCTAAGACCTTAGTAGGCAACTTATTGAGCACATAGACAGAATGTCTTACTGCCTCAGCCCAAAAATCTAAAGGAACATTCATAGCCTTCAACATGGACCTAGTCATATTCATAATACTCCTATTTCTCCTCTCAACAATTCCATTTTGTTGAGGAGAATATGGTGCAGTTAAAAGCCTTCTAATCCCATTTTGCACACAATAGTTAGCAAACTCTTGTGAAGTAAACTCCCCTCCCCTATCAGATTTTAGAGTTTTAAGCTTATGACCAATTTGCCCTTCAACAGTATTCTTATATTTTACTAAGGTTTCCAGTGCCTGATCCTTAGCTTTTAGCAGATAGACCCAACTATACCTAGAGTAATCATCTACTAATAGCATAAAATACCTGTTACCTCCCTTAGTTGTTGGGGTAATTGGTCCACATAAATCCATTGAAACCAGCTCCAATGGTTCCTTAGCTCTAAAATTTGAGTCTTTTGGAAAGGGTTGTCTTGCCTGTTTGCCTGCCATACAGGCCTCACACAACTGAGTCACATGATTCATCTTTGGCAGTCCTTCTACCATCCCTTTCTTGGCCATATTTTCAAGATTTTGAAAGCTTGTATGGCCTAACCTCCCATGCCATAACCAGGTGGGATCCTCAATGTTGGCATGAAAGCACTTAGGATTTCCTGTCCTAAGTTGTATCTTGTAAAGTCTGATAGGAGCCCTTTGAACTTGCATCAGCAATCTCCCTGATCTTTCCATGATCCATAGTTTGTCCCCCTTCATCTTGACTTCACTGCCCCCTTCAGCCAATTGACCTAGACTCATTATATTACTCCTTAAACTGGGAATATAGTAGACTTCAGTCAATAAATTTTGTTCATTACTCCTTCCTTCAAGTAATATTGAACCCTTTCCTGTAATATGAACATTTGACCCATCCCCAAAATTCACCTTTCCAGTGATATTCTCATCTAAGATAGAAAAGTGAGTCCTGTTTCCTGACATGTGATTAGATGCTCCATTATCTAAATACCATATCTCCTCACTTTCACCCTCTGATGAGTACCTTTTAGGGTCAATATTCATTTCATTTAACAGGACATGTTCATTTGTTATATTATCTTTAGAGATAAAGAGCAATGCAGGTTCATCCTCTTCTTCATGATAAGAGAGATTTACCTCATTTTCTTTGCTTTTAAATTTGCCACATTCACTTGCATAGTGCCCAAACCTATCACATTTAAAGCATTTTATCCCAGATTTATGCTTTTTCTTTCTATTATTCCCATTCTTGCCATTATTTTCATCTCCATTCCCTTTATTCCTATATTGCCCTTTATAGGAATCTCCTGTATTTCTCTTATTTTTAGTTCCCTTTTCCCAATTCTTACCCTTAGTCTTAGCCTCCTTATGTCTAGTTTGCCATTCTGTGTAAGTTAATAGCAACTTGTCTTCCTTTTCAGTTGCTTTCTTAGCCTTAGAACCTATCCTTTCTTCAAAGGCCTTTAACCTACCCACAATTTCTAGATAAATGGCACTATCAAGATCTACAAACTGTTCAATAGAGGCTACTATTTGTATAAATTTTTCAGGGACACTATCAAGTAACTTTCTTACCAATACAGGATCTTGAATGGGAGCTCCAAGACTTGATGATTTGGAAGCAATGGCACTTAGTCTTCCTGAGAAATCGTCAATACTCTCACTGTCCCTCATCTTCAATGCTTCATACTCAGATTTCAAGGTTTGCAACCTTGCCTTCATAACCCTGTCCACTCCAACAAATTTTGTCTTAATAGCCTCCCAAATCTCCTTTGCAGAAGTTAACTCTCCTACCTGTAGAATCAAATCTTCTGGTAGAGACTGGAACAAGTAAGCAACAGCAGCATTATCCTTCTTTTTGTCCACCACAGTCCCTTCCTCCGGTGAAACCACTTCCCACAACCCATGTACGTTGAATATGGCCTTCATTTTAATCGCCCAAATTGAGTAATTTGTTTGATTTAAAGTCGGGCACTGTAATGGAATTGTGGTGAAATTTTCCCTTACAACTTGATTCCCTCCACCACCTGAACCTGACATTGTTCTTGGAGTTGCAGGAGATCTTGGAGTTACAGGTCTTCTCGGCGACCTTCGCGGTGAACTCAAAAATCGATGAATCTTGTAATTCGCCTAAAGGAGGATCGAAGATCCCCTTTCAAATTGACGATCAATGCCGATGAATTGATGAAGTGAAGACGAAATCAGAGCTCTAATACCAAATTAATATCAGAGATGATGAAGATAATAACAAGAAATTGACAAGGAAGAAAGGAATTCTTATTGAAAATGGAAAACTGATACAAACTAATGAACTCGGTGAGTTCTTATATCGAAGCTAAACCTACAACGGAAACTAACAAACTAATTACAGTTTACACCCTCATAGATATAATGAAATTACAGTTTCTACCCATAAGTTTAATAAACCAAACTAAACTTATACCTAACATACACCATAATGGAAGTTGGTCTTTTTCCTCTAATTTTGAACGTTACATGCCAATAAATCTCAGTTTTGACCGTTCAAACATTTAAAAAAGAAGAGTTTAGTTACTTAATTTCAATCTACTATGATATTTTGCACAATAATCTACTAACAAACTCTATGGAGATGCGGACGTAAATGAATTGATCAAAATTCTAATGAATTTAATGAATTGAGGTTGATGAGACTGATTTAAATGTATACCAATTTATTTATACTAGAGCTGGTGAAAATGATATATACTAGCATGTTACTACATAATATGATTACTGAGGATGAGAAACTGTAAGAGACAAGAAAGCCTTAAAAGCGGATTTCACGGAACAAATCGATTTGATTCAAGAGTACAATTTGAGAGATGGAGAGGAGTAGAAACTTATTTTCGATTTGATTCAAGACTGTACAATCTGAGTTTCACCAGTCTCGTTCCAACATATCGGCGAATGAAACTTGCCACCACAAAGATCTTTAAAAGGATCCATATCAATACTCGAGTGGTAACTATTGTTATACGAGAACTCGATCAAAGCCGGGTGTGAATCCCAATTGCCATCAAAATCAATGACACGGGAGTGGAGCATATCCTCAAGAGTCTGAATAGTACGCCCAGACTGACCATCAGTTTGAGTGTGACAGGCAATGTTGAGTTCCAAACGAGTTCCCAAGGCGGCTTGAAGGGATTGCCAAAAACGAGATATGAATCGAGCATCACGATCAGAAATGATGTTCAAAGGGACACCGTGATGACTTAAGATTTCTTGATGTAGATCTGAGCCAATTTCTCAGCCCGAAAGTCTTCACGAATCGGAATAAAATGAGTTGACTTTGTCAAGCGATCGACAATCACTCAAATGCTATCATGGCTGCTCGAAGAACTCGGGAGCTTTGTGATGACATCCATCGCAATATTTTCTCACATCCAAACCGGAATTAACATATGTTTGTTGTGTATACGAGTCTTGATTTAGAAAGATAAATAAAAACAAATTGAAAATCAAACATAGCACACATGTAATTGATACACCAAAATAAATCGTTAAATAAATAGTATAAACTAAATGAACTAAAAATGCATAACTTTATTTTATTATCAATCAGTAGTACATGAATTTGACAAAAAAGAATCAGGTAAAAATACAACAGATAAACCGAGAATGTTACGCATCAATGGCAACACCTTCAGCAACCTCTCCTAATGGTGTTGTACAATGTAAGAACCATCTTCCTTAATAAAACCATTTCCCCTAAATTTTGGGCTGTCTTCAATGTGTGAACATGACCTGGAAGTGGTGTATTCCGATGATTTAAGGCCCTTCCGGCACTCATGTGTATATGGGTGACATGAAATTGGGGAATAAAATTGACTACTAATTGATAATGAATGATGGATGGTTAGGATTTGGGAGTGGCGTTGGTGTTGTTGATGATGGTGGAGGTGGGTGCCGGATGGTATGAGAGGCTAAAATTTGAAGTAAAATTATTATAAAAAAAATACTATACAGTAAAATAACTAAATTAACAGAAAAATTAATGGATGTTAGTCACTTAGGCTACCCGTAATGGATAAGGCCCCATAAGGCCCCGAATGGGGCATTATCTGCCATGTGGACGGTGACTGGACAATGAGCTTTATGGGGCTTTATGGTGTAGTGGATAATGCCCCCATAACGCCCCACAATCATTTGATTTCTCCCCTCTCTCGGCGTTACCTGGCTAACGCCCAAGATTTTTTTTTCGTCCATAACGCCCCATAACGCCTAAGCGTAGTGGGGCGGGGCGTTATAAGGGGCGTTATGGGGCGTTATGGAGCCCAAAAACGCCCCATTACGAATAGCCTTATGTTGTGTTTGTTTTTGGTCAGCCAGAAGACTCAATCAGCAATTTCCAAAAGCTGGACTTGGTCAATAAATATTTAGACATGGGTCACTCAAAATGACTCGGTCAGCACCAAATCAAACGGTCTGACCAAAATCTTTGACCAGATCAATGGGTCAGTGGTTTTGACTAGGTTAGCACCCAAATCAAACAACCTTTAGTCTAAAGGATGTATTCTAAAACATAATGTAAGTGATATTTTCCAATTTTTAAAACCGGATTTTTAAACCGGACCGGACTTGTGTTAAAAAAAAGGTTCAACCGGTTGACTTAGGTTGACCGCGAAGGTCGACCCGGATAACTATTCAAAACTTTATTTTTATAATATACACTTTATGACATTTCAAACGTGACAAATGTAATAAAAAAATTCAATAAAATCCTAAACAAATTACAATAATCTAAAAAACATTAATATACGTTTTAATCAAACTATAAGGATTTTATTGTAAAATTTTAATTGAATAAACCATAGAATAAAATACAAACCGAACCTTAAATAGTTTGACGAAAATAACTCATCAGATGTGAATAGTCGATAATCCAAATTTCTTTTTAGAATTTTAATTTTTAAGGTGAGTGCATAATATAAGTAAAAAACCGGTTCAATTAGCGACCGGTTTCAAGTTTCAACCGGTTGAATCGTAAAAACCGTCAGGTAAAATATTAGCTCGGAATTAGACTAAACCATACACACCCGAACCGGGTTAGCCTCTAGTTTCCGGTTCAACCGATCGAACCGGCCGGTTCAAAAGAAGTTTTAAAACGCTGATATTTTCTATAATTTAGGACGCTTTTTAATATAAAGGATTATTAGGAAGCTTTTTAAATATATATAGATGAAAATTACAATTTCATACGAATGTAAGATATTTTCTATAATTTAGTCTTTAATTATAGATATAAAACTTTGATGGGAATTCAAACCCACAAACATGTTGGTTGCTTTTCTGCTTTTCATATAGTCAAACCCTTGGGTAGAAGGCATATACGTTTCTAGAATGTCTCAACTTAGGCAACCTCAGAATGTGGACCATTAACAATATTAAACCAGGTAAAGTTTAAGCTTTATAGCCTACGGAGGATATGTATTTTTTCCTACAAGTTTTGATGGGAGGCTTGGGAACCAAACCCACTCTTTTATCTTCTTTTTTTTTTTTTTTTGGGGGGGGGGGGGGGGGGGGGGGTTGGGGTGGTATGAAACACAGCTTCCCCTGCTTCGTGGTTTATCATGACTTCCATACCCACCTCCCACTACTTCCTTCTTATCGTTCCCAAATTGTAAATTCACGGTTTCTAGAAGCAGCCCCAAGCCATGATGTGTGTGTGAGACATTCAATGAAATCAAGTCTTATGGATTCCTTTTTCCAAGTTTCCACCATACCCATTAATTGTGGCTCCAAAGACTTCATTTCCAATAAATTGAGTTGTCATCATATTAGTGGCATAAAATTTTAAAGTCACACTACTTTATCTCAACCATACCCCCACCCTTACGAAACTATAAATTTAAATTTTAAGGGTATGTTTGATTTGAGGCAGAGGAATAAACGAGTGAATGAAATTGACGATGAAATGAAATAGTATAGGGAATAAAATGAATCGTTATCATCCATTGTTTGATTTTGTACCATGTGAAAATAAAATAAAGGGGTTTTCTATTTGTACACCCACTAGAAGACAAATTCTTTTATTTGTACACCCCAATACGCTACGTATAGGCCTATACGCAGCGTATTTGGCTCTGAAAAGTAATGATTAAGTAATGATTGGGCTCTGAAAAGTGTTTATACGTAGCGTATAGACCTATACGCTGCGTATAAGCAGATCAAAATCGTACAACCCTCTGTGAATTTATGTCGACGGCGTCCAAAAAAGGCAAATACGCTGCGTATTGGGCTATACCCAGCATATTCAATGTCTAAAAATAGAAGGGGGTGTACATATAGTAGGACCCTAAAATAAAACATGGTTTCGTCTTATCTGATAGTTAGTAAAAAATGAAGTATAAATCTTTTATTATATATTTATTTAATATTTTATATTTATTTTATTATTGTTTTTTATTTTTATTTTATATATTTATCATTTTTATTTTTACATTTTGTTCGTATTTGCATTTTACTTTTTATTCTTAACTTTTACTTTTTTTTCATAAACTTTTAAGAAAAAAAATCCTTGAAGAAATCGATACAAACACCACTCCTCTAAGTAATGAAATCTTTAGAAATTGAATCAATCACATTTCTTAGTAATGGTTTATTTCATTTCAATGTGCTACCAACTATGTCATTTTTTTATTCTCACATACGACCCATTCCATTTCACCACATATTCTTGTATACCAAACACTACGTAACTAGGTCAATATAGAATTTTCTTTTCTATTTTTATCATTTATTAGATACTTCGGTTCATAATAGAATTTTTTAAAAGTTATTTAGGTACATGAATAGCTCATTGATATAACCAACAAGCTCACACTTTTTAAGTATTTCGGGAGACTTGATGCTCTAAGGTCTTGGGTTTAAAACTAGATGTGGGCAGAAATACTTACCGGGCTGAAGAGAAGAGTTTTCCCAGAATTAATTGGGTTTCCTCGGAACTGAAGATGGGTATATTAAAAGACAATGCCACTAAGATTAAACATGTTGTTCAAAAAAATAACTCAATGATATTCTTGAACACATTTATTATTATTTTTATTACTATTAAATATAGGAAAATTGGATTTAAATAATCCCAAGTTTTGAGGGTTGGCCGGTAATAATCCCACTTTTAATAATAACTCTCAGTGGTCCCAACTTTCACCCTATTTATTGATAGTGGTCCGACCGTTAAAAAAACTTAACACCGTTAAGTTTTTAATGACGTGGCAGTTGACGTGGATATTATTTATTTTTATTTTTTAAAACCCACGACACATCACCATCTTCATCCCCACATAATTTTTTCACAACCCCCACCATCTGCAACCCTCCCCACCACCACCACTTCTCCATCACCATCTTCTACCTACACATTTATATAAATATATACACTTATACACCACATTCTCCGTTGAGCACTCCGATAAACTCCCCCCTTCATCTCAAACCTGCTACATCACCATTCATCTTCTCCTTTTTAACCTTTTATAACCGAGTCATCCGGTTTACTAAAGGAATCTAAGCTAACGTATTGTGGAAGAAGATTAACCGATTTCTCCATTTTTTCCCGACATCTGGACTACCGGAATATCCAAATTGCTTAGAAAATCAAGGTCGTCCTGTTCGTCTCCGTCACCGGCGAAGATATTTTGGGTTTTTTCTGAAACAAAATCACATAGCGGTTTGGATTCACGAGTTGAATCAATTCCAAAATCTCTTAAACTGCCTTTCTATTTCAGAAAAAAAAATCAATCGATTGCAAGTCATCGCAAAACTAGACTTCTACTCGCCGGTGCTGGAAAAACAATTTTTAGCCGTCGACATAGCTAACCGGTGATCGTCGTCGGAGTTCGAAATAGGGAGAAGAGCTCGGACTGCAGGCCGCCACTAGGTAAGTAGATCGGAGAAGAAAGGGGGTCGCGAGAAAAGTTGGAAGAGGGGAGGTAGATTGGAGGTCGCCAATGGGAGCGTGAGGTCGCCGGCGCTCGGTGATGGTTTGCCGGAGAGAACACAAGGTCGAATGGAAGAGAGGGTCGTCGGCCTCTTTCCTTATCCTTCTCTCAATTTCTTTTCTAATTTTTTCTTTTTTTTAGTTTAATGTCCTTTTGATGATTTATATTAATTTGAACACGGTTACAACTCAACATGAAGTACAAGGGAGGCGGGCAACAAGCTGCGCCGCCAGCCCTTTCTGAATAGCAAAGCCTAACCGAGTGAAAACCACATTCAAACCACTATGAATCGCCACGTTCCCATGCATAACCTTCTGGACCCTGCTCAAAGTTTCAACAGCTTCCGGGGCAAGGTAACCGAAGGTATCAAACGCGAAAGGCACAAACACATGTTGATTCGCCAGGCACGCCTCTTCATGTTTGCGCACCTTCCCTGCAGCAGCATTCGTGGCAGCCTGGCCAGCCCGAAAACCAGAGCCCTTGAACCCCACGAGAGGGGAAACCCCCGTAAGGTCGACACAGGCGTGCTTCCCATGTTGCCACCCAAAGACAAGGACATCCGCCGGCCGAAGGGAGGAACGCCCGTCCGCTGGGTCCGACAAGAAATTAACCGGGGCTTCCTTCTTTGCAGATATCCCGGCTCTTCTGAAAATGTCGAATAAGACGTCCCGGACCAGGTCATGTCGGTATTTGAAACCGGGTAGCTCTTTGCAATGGACCGCATGTTCCCCAAAAGCGTCCAGACATGCCTTGCTGCACACTGGGCACCTCTCATCATTCGGGTACAGGGGGATCATAAGCCGATATTTAAGAATTGCCCGATACTCGACTGGTGACATGTGCTGCCCCAGCCCATCAATGGGGAGGGCCAGGAGAAAATCTTGAGCATGTGGTTGGCGAAGGCATGCCCACACCGCCTTTTCCCTGGCAGACATCCCGAAGGCAGCTTCCATCTCTCCCACGGCTTTACTAAAAAGGACATTCGCCAAAACATGTTGGGCTTTGGGTGGGGCGGTGTCCTTGTTAGAGAAACCGCTAAGATCAAAGCCCGGAATAAAGTCACGGAGGCCAGCTAACGCGCCTGTGTATGCCGAGTCCATAGGGCACCCCCCACACTCCCGAAGGATATGGTCTTGGAGCTCCCAGGATTGGGCCCTCGAGGCCACGAAAGTGTAGGAGGAGGCCTCGACAGCCGAGTAGACCCCAAGCCCGCCCAGCTTGATGGGCAGGGAGGCAACCCGCCATTGGAAGTCCCCAAAGAAAGGCCCACCACACACGACAATATCTTCAATGGCCGCGCGAAGGTCATTGTCAAAAGCCACCGCAGCCTGAGCCACAAGAAGGGGGGGCAGGTTCTGAGGCCGAAAGAAAGTTTGGCGATACCCATACACGAACGGAGCAGGAGGAGGGCGCATTGGGGGTCACCAAGTTTGGGGAGGAGGCGCATAAGATCAGCAGCTCTACTGGCCCTCCTCAAGGCCAACCCTTGGATAAACCCCCCATCGTTGCTGACCGCACCGCCTAAGAGCTTCACCCCTAAGGCCGGCCTGCTGATGCCAATAGGGAAAAGCCCCGGGCTGGTCTTCCTGCCGTCACAGCTCGGCCAGAAAAGTTCGTTCTTCTTAATATTAAGGTCCAGCCCTAACGGAGGACCCATAACCTTGATGATTTCGAGAGACCTGGCAACCTCCTCAACATCTCCAATGATCGTGCCATCATCGAGATACCAAGCTTGTAAGAGGAGGCGGCAAGCGCCCCGGATGCGGTGGACAAGGGGGTGCAGAACTAGGGCAAACAGGAGTGGGCCCAGCGGGTCCCCCTGCTGAACCCCCGTGGTGGCCCAAATATGATCGTCCCCCAGGTATAGACGGGCCGACTGCCCGTATAAGAAATCCACCCAAGGCGAGATAGCCGGGCATCTCAGCCGAACCTCGCGAAGAAGGGAAGAGCGGTCGACAAGATTAAAAGCATTGGCAAAGTCCACGGTGAGCATGGCAAGGGAGCCGTCGGTATGCCGGGCATCCAGGAGGCGATTGACACTATGCAAGATAGCCTCAGCCCCGTTGGGGACACCGACCCCGAACTGGAAGTCTTGGAGGTACTGAGTCATGTCCTTGGCAACCCCCCTCATGGCGATTTTCGAAACCAGTCGTTGCCAGATAGTGCCCACCGCAATCGGCCGAATCCCATTGTCAGGCTTTAAAAGCAGCGTGAGGGGCGCCGATGCAACAAATTCCGCAAGACAAACAGGGCACCTCCCCCCCAGCCACAAGTTAACGACCGAGGCCATGGCATCCAAAAGGTCGTTGGCAGTTGCAGACCCTTCCCCACAGAGACTGTCCAAAAAGTGCTGAGCCCTCAGCCCGTCCCTACCACAAGAAGTCCCTTTAGAAAACGATTTAATGCCGTCGAGAACCCGATCAGCGGTAACGACCAGCGCGGGCTCCGCAAAGGGGTCAGTAGGCACAGAGGGGCTCGGGCGAGACGGGTGCTTGGCCACTAAAGCACGAATAGTTTCGTCGTTATACGGCGCCACCCCAGAGGAGGATAGCACCTTCACAACAGCAGTAAAATGCCCATCCGCGACCTTCCGGAGACACCGTTTGACGTTAGGGGCGGCTAGGTCACCCTTAACATCATCTGCCTCAACGCGCGAGGCCCCCACATGTCCCCCCCCCCCCCGGGAGCGTTCAGAAGGCGACCAACCAACTGCTCGACCCCGTCATCCCTCCCCCAGGCGGATAATGAAGACATGATGGAGCGACACTGCAAAGCCTTCCGGTTCCCAGAGCGACATTCCTGTCGACTCTGGGGTTTAAAAACCAGCAGCGTGCACCGCGGAAGGAGAAGAAGACGCACCCAAGCGGCCACAGAGTCAGGCCGGCCCGCCACCGCGAGGAGAGCATTCTTAAGGGCATGACAGAAAGCCATGCGACAACTGTGCGGGATGCTTTTAACGGTAGTGCAACGAGCCCTGAAAACACGATCAAGGAGGCCCACATCCACTAAGAAGGAGGACGTGGGGGAGCCCAAATCGACAGGGGGTTGGGGCGCCGGGATCCCAACAAGGTGGGTACCCTCACCCCCGTCGGGGGTAACGCACCGGACGATGCCGTCAGGGTGGTGGCACCCACGACTCAAGGCATGAATCCTCATACACCTGCCACACAACCACACACCATGGCATTTTAAGGCATCTTCGAAGGCCAGAAACATATCGAGGTCAGAAGACAATGCCCCTCGCACAGATATCTGACGATCCTCAGAAGAGAGGTGAAGGGTTTTGAGGTGGGCGATGAGACGGGAGATGCCCTTGGCACCGACAACCCCATCGGGGCAACAATGAAGGGAGCGCAGGGGGCAGCGGACACCACCCGAGCCAGGTACTGACACGGAACCCATAAAGGAGAAAAATAAAGGAAGGAAAGGGAAAAAGGAAAAAGGAAAGGGAAACCGGGAACCCGCGACCGAGCTGGCGCGTCCCGCGACCCACCGGGGGGCTAAGACAGCACCCACGAGGGTACCAACCGGGGGTTGGCAAGGTCGGGGGACAGAAAAAACATCTCGGGCGGTCACGAGAGGGGACAGGTACCTAAACACCGCCAAACGGCGGACCAAAAGAGAACCGGACCAAAACCAGCAAATAGCGCACCAGCACCGAGCCTAGCCGGCGGACCAGAAAAGGGTCCTACTAGAATTCCGGCGTACCAGAAATTCCGGCGGACCAAGCAGGTACCGGCGGACTAGTTTCCTCCGGCGGACCAGAAAAGCCCGGTGGACCAAAGGGAGCCGGCGATTGAGAAAACTCCGGCGGACCAGATCTGCCGTAGCAGAATGGTCCGGCGACCCGTTGACAACAGTGGGCCGGCGCCGGCAGCGGGGCGGCAGCAGAGGGGGACAGCGGGAGAGGGGGGGCGGAGGGAGGAGGGAGGCCGAGGAGGAAGAGAGGAGGCCAGGCGGAGGCAGGCGGAGGAGGAAAGAAGAGGGCGGCGGAGGGCGAAGGGAAGGCGGCGGCGGAGGAGGAGGGAAGGGAGGAGGGCGGCAGCAGAGGAGGACGGCGGGAGAGGGGGGAGGAGGGAGGTGGAGGGCGGTAGGTGGAGGGCGGCGGAACAAGATGAAGGCGGAGGTGGAGGGAGGAGGGAGGTGGAGGCGGAGCAAGGTGGAGGGAGGAGAGATTTAAGACGGAGGTGGAGGGAGGAGGGAGGAGGGAGGCGGAGTAAAATACTGAGAGTTATTGGACAACAATTGATTTTCTGTGTTAAACCATCCTTCCAATTCTTGCTTTCTTGTGTTAAACCGTCATTGTTCTGTTGTCATGTTCTGTTGTTCTGATGGTATGTATAAATGTGTATATTTATATATAAATGGTAGGTAGAAGATTGAGATGGGAGGAGGAGTGGTGGTGGGGAGGGTGGTGAAAAATGATATGGGGATGAAAATATCCACGTCAATTGTTATATCCACGTCAACTGCCACGTCATTAAAAACTTAACGGTGTTAAGTTTTTTTAACGGTCGGACCACTATCAATAAATAGGGTGAAAGTTGGGACCACTGAGAGTATTATTAAAAGTGGGATTATTATCGGCCAACCCTCAAAACTTGGGATTATTTAAATCCAATTTTCCTTAAATATATTTGAGGAACCACGGTATGTGATATAAGTTATTTTTAGGGTTGTCTGTGATTTTAAGCCAAGCCAAACCGAAATAAATGATTTCAGTTACTTTTATTTTTTAACAGTTGAATTAAAACTAATTTATATAATTCTTAAGTTTTAAATTTGAATCTCCACTAAAAACATTGCTTCTTATCACTAGACTATATAACCTAAGTGGCTTTCATCTGCTATACGTTGAAAACCCAATAATTTTTACTAATCATTTATTTACCATTGGGATATGGTTGGTTCGTTTGCCGGTTTAAAAATAAGACGATAAGTAATTTCATACTAATTTGAGAAATGAAGTTCACGGTTTGTAGTTTTCTATCCTTGTATTCTTTTTCTTTTTTTGAATTTATCTTTCTAAAAGTAACTCTCATTATATGAAAGATATTATATCTAGATACTAGTTTTTTATCCCGTGTGTTACACGGATGACTTTTAAAAAAAAAACTATAAATACAATCATAATATACGACAATTATGTATTTTTATATCTTTAGTAATTAAATAATTGGTTATTGAAATATTTTGGAATGCAATAAAAAAAATTGGAAATACAAATCACTTCCATAATTAGGAGAATTGGCGGGAAAAATTGTTGAGGATGAATGTGGTGGTGCCACATGGCAAATTGTGATGCCAAAAACTTTTCTTTTATTATCTATCTATCTATATAATAAACATGAGTTTTTAAAGTCCATGTGGCACAATTTTAGGTGTGCCACATTGGATTTGCTTACTTGTCAATTTCTCATAATTTAGAATTAAAAATTTACATTTAATTAATCTCTTTCCATAAAAGAATTATCCATATTTTTGTTTACAACACCACAACTTTTATTCATCACATCTCCTTTATTTCTCAACAAAAGTTCGATTCGTAAATTGCTTTGGATTCGTGACAGTAAACCTAACAAAACTAGATCCATATTGCTTAGGTTTTGATCAACGAATCGGACGTTTATTCCAAGACTTTCATTGATTCCAACAGATAAGCGGATTGCTTTCAGATTTCAAATAAGACAATTTCTAATTTAGGTTTTTTCTTTTTGAAATGACCATAAAAAAGCTAAGGTCAATCGCTGTCTAGAGTTTGTCTGTTTTTAAAGAACCCCGTATTCTTCTATGGCCAACTGTACGTTGCTCTATTAAGAGTGAAAAGCAAAAAGGGTCTTAGAATCTTAATTTTAGATAAAGATGGTCGCCAGACGAATGTAACCAAAAACATTGTATTCAAATCTTTTTTTAAGCTTGTAAATTTAATATTATTGAATATTTATCGGCTCTATAGCTTTATGTATTATTCAGTTTAATTTTTTTTTTCAATTTAGGCTCATCTTTTATTTTGCATAATTCTTTTTATATCATAGCCTCGGGTATTTACCCGGGTCACTGACTAGTATATATATATAGATATAGATATTAAAAATACAATAAAATATATGACAAATGAAAATCTTAATCAAATTTGAGCGGTATCATATATAATAAAATAAATAAATAATAGGAAAATTGGATTTTAATAATCTTATGTTTTCCTTATTGGCAACCAATAATCCCACTTTTAACCTTGGAATCCAATAGTCTCACGTTTACACATGTTTATTTCCATTGGTCCCTCCGTTAAAAAAGTTAACGGAGATAACGGAAAAGTGACATGGATGATTACATGGATTTTTTTTTCATTTTCTTTTAAATGTTTCATTTTATGATGTGGCATACATGTGGCATACATACCACCCCACCGCCATCACCACCTCCCCACAACCACCATCACCACCTCCTCACCACCACCGTCACAACCCCAAAAGCACTCCGACGCACCATCACCATCACCATCCCACTACCACCATCAAAACCTTCGGCCATCACTCCGACGCACCACCACCACTCCACCACGACAACCATCCCACCGCAACCACCGAAATCCGCCGACAAAAAATCTGCGGCAACAATCCCTCTCCTGCCACTTAAAAAATTTGCGGCCACTCCAACGGCTCGAATTTAGTGATTAAACGAAATGAATGTAGTGGTCAAATTGCTCAAATTCATACTGTTTGACTTTTCAAAGTCAAACTTCATGAACTTTAACCTCAAAATTGGAGGTGAATTTGTGATTGTTGGTGTTAGTGATTGATTCCAGTAATTATAGTTCTTAATCTTGAATTCATTGCAATTTACATAACTGATTTTGGTGAAGATTTACTTGAATCCGGAAAATCACAATGATAACTTCGAAGTTTTGGTCTTTAATGGCGGATTTTAGATTTCTTGCTTATACGACGTAAATCTGGTACCTACAAGTTCATTTTGATCATACAAAGTTATTGGCGTGGTCAAATTTCAGTTTAGATCAGAGTTGAGTTAAACCCAGTTCATGTCCATCGTGGTTCCCACATTCGGACATTCAATCTACAATAAAACTGCATAACAATGGTGCTAGTTTGAATCCTTTCTTCGTCACGAGTTCAATGCAAGTTATGGAATCAATTTTGGTTCAAAATTGAGAGAGATATTAGTGTTTGAAGATTGTTGTTTGTCGCCGGAAAAATTAATATTCGCCGGAATCGCGATATTCAGCCGGTGATGGTTCTTTATCAGTCGAAGACGATGATAGTGGTAACTGGAAATGATGATGGTGGTGGTTGGTGGCCGGAGAAGACGACTGGAGGTCGCCGGATAAGGCGACCGGAGGTGGTGATGGTGGTGGGGTGATAGTGATGATAACTAGATAATTTAAAAAAGAAAAAAAAATAAAAAAGCCACATCATCATCCATATCACTTTTCCGTTAGCTCCGTTAATTTTTTTAACGGAGGGACCATTGGAAATAAACATGTGTAAACGTGGGACTATTGGATGCCAAGGTTAAAAGTTGGATTATTGGTTGCCAATAAGGAAAACATGGAATTATTAAAATCCAATTTTCCTAAATAATATAAAAACCTATCATTTGTGTATTCCCTTTTTTTATCTAACTCTCTTCTAATACATTTAGAAAGTTAAAGTAGGAACGTATATGGCTGCTTTAACTTTTCTTTAATTTTTTTAGAAAATGTTCCAAATATTTTCATAAAGTTTAATCTGTCGCAGTGGACAAAGGCTTGGGGTCCTGGGGTTTTGGCCGCCATTCACACGCGTTCGAAACTTAGGGACTGTACGTCTATACTTAACTTTCTAGTTATTATTTTTGGTAATAGTGATGAATTTATCAAGTAGAAATACTTCCTCTATGTTACAAAAACACATACTTAGCCTAGTGGTTACTGGTTAGGGGCTTAAGTTGTTGTGTTTGGCTCGCAAAATGCCGAGGTCGATCCTTTTGCATGAGTATTTTTTTTTGTAACAACATCAAAATTCCACATAAAATGGATGTATTGCAATTGTACCTTGTTATTTGTTAGGTCTCATTATTCTTACGATACCCAAGTTCAAATCCCGTTTGTTGAATAAAAAATAAGTTTTTAATGTTTTTCTCAATGCAAGTGCCTTTTTCCTTATGAATCTACATTTGAATATATCATTTCTTATATTTACTTTGTAGTGTTATTTCAACTTTAGTTTTACTAATATAAGTTATGTTTTTAAGCTGATATAATACATTAATTGAAAACAAATGCTTGACCACAAAATCAGCGTCTTGGGTTAGTTTTATGCTTTATAAATTTTTATTGAACCCGGATTTTAAAAATGTAATATTAATCCAATTTTTCAGTTATGAGATTCAACATTTCTTAAAACAATTTTTTTAATTAATGTTTTAAACGGGACCGGCGCAATGTACGGCCCGACTTCAAACCTAATTAAATTAAAGAAAAGAAAAAAAAACTTACAACAAACAATTGAGTTATCATTTCCAAAGTGGTAAAAAATATTTCTAGTAAAATATTTATATTTATTTATTAAAGAACTAAAAAAAACTTATGTTAAGGCAAACAACAGTTTACTTCTCTACGACTCTACACCTTCTTCTCCACAATTCATACCAGTTCGTCGTCGGTTAATCGGAAAATTGACAAAGATGGTATTTTCTTCATATTTGTCACTTTAGCTACTCTACAAGATACATTTTAAAAGGTCTAACAGTCAAACTTCATGTGAGGATTAGATTATGATCTCATACACTATTTGTTGGTTAACAAGGTTGTTACTAGTTAAGCTTAGGTGAATCATAATGCATTTGGTAAGTTGATGCACATTAGCATATGTAAGTTCATTGAACCGCTGATATGTGATGATGTTGAGATTTATCAAGTGTGTTTGTGGTTACTAAGTGTTTTGGTCAACTTTTGTTGACTTTAAATGAGTTTACTATAGTTTGGGTAGAAACTGTAAATTGTCTGAAACTATAAGGTTAGGGACTGAAGTTGTACTAAATGCAAATAGTTTCGTTAATAGTTGTTAACGGCTAGTTGAAAGAGGTTTAAGAAGCTGTTAGCGAGCAGTCAAAAGGGGATCGGTACAATTCATTCCTACCATTCTCAATTTTCAGTTTCTTTCATCTTTGTATGCTATCGTTTAGTTGAAATCAATAAGATCAATGATCAATTCTTGTTCAATTTGATTGTTTGTTCTTGTTTATGTTTGTCAATCGAATCCAATTTTACTCACAATTGGTATCAGAGCCTCGTGCTCGATTTTGGACGAATTGACGAAGGAATCAGCGACTGGCTGATCAACAGAAGACGATGAGCTCAACGGCGAGGTTTGATATCGACAAATTTGACGGACACAACGACTTCAATTTGTGGCGATTGAAGATGTGGGCTATCTTGGTACACCAGGGTCTTATTGATGCGTTAAAAGGAGAAGAAAACCTACCGGAAGGGTTGACTGAGAAGAAGAAGAAAGAAACGATGGAAAAGGCACACAGCGCAATAATTCTATGTCTTGGAGATAGGGTGTTGCGTGAAGTTTCCAAAGAACTGACTGCACCTGATGTTTGGGGCAAACTAGAGAAATTGTACATGACAAAGTCTCTAGCTAACCGGTTATACTTGAAGAAAAGGTTATATTCTTTCAAGATGACATCAGGAGCATCATTGGAAAGCCACATTGATGAATTCAACCGCTAACTTTGGATTTAGAGAACATTGATGTGTCTATAGAGAATGAAGATAAGGCTATCCTATTTCTGTCTTCTTTACCCAATAACTATGAAAATTTGGTTGATACACTAATGTTTGGTAGGGATACTTTAACTATGGAGGAAGTTCTTGCAGCTTTGAACTCCAAGGAACTGCACAAAAGGAATAGCGAAGTGAAAGAAGAAGGAACAGAAGTACTTGTGATGAGAGGAAGGCCAGAAGTGAAAGGGAACAAAGGCAAGTTCAAGCCTGGTGCAAGATCTAAGTCAAAAACAAAGAGAAGGTGTTTTGTTTGCCAGTCTGAACATCATTTTAAGAAGGATTGCCCTGAGTGGAAAAGAAAGAAATCTGAATTCAAGAACAAAGGTAATTCTAGTCCAACTGGTAGTATAAGTGAAGGGTATGATAGTGCTGATGTCTTGGTTGTATCTGAAGGAATGAATAGTTTAGATTGGATACTAGACTCAGGGTGTAGCTATCATATGACTCCACATAAAGAATACTTCAAGAATTTAGAGTATAGAAGTATGGGACCAGTTAGAATGGGTGATGATAGAGAATGTCACATAAGAGGAGTTGGGACCATAGAATTAAGATTAGGAAATGTATCCACTGTTGTTCTTAAAGAGGCTAGGTATATACCAGAGTTAAAGAGGAATTTAATCTCCTTAGGAACTATGGAAAATGAGGGTTGTCAAGTGATCCTTAAAAAGGGTAGGGTAAGAGTTGTTAAAGGAAGTTTAGTATTGATGACTGGTACTAAACAGAGAAATCAAGTTTACTTCCTTGATGGCCTAGGTAAAGGTCTAGTTGAAGCAAATGTATCACAGGTGACTGCTAGTGAAAAACAGGCAAGTTTATGGCATAGGAGAATGGGCCACATTAGTTCTCAAGGTCTTCTAGAGCTAAAGAAGGCAGGGGCTTTAGATATGCTTGATAGTCTTGAACATGGGTTTTGTGAGAATTGTATACTTGCAAAATCTCACAAAGTAAGGTTTATCAGGAGTACACATAGGACTAAAGGGATTTTGGATTATATCCATGCTGACTTGTGGGGGCCAGCAAGAACTATGTCAGCAGGTGGAGCTAGGTATTTTTTATCTTTAATAGATGATCATTCAAGGAAAGTTTGGACCTATACTTTGAAGTCTAAAGATGAAACATTTGTTAAATTTAAAGAATGGAAAGTTCTTGTAGAGACTCAAACTGATAGGAAAGTTAAGAAACTCAGAACTGACAATGGGTTAGAGTTCTGTAATCATTTGTTTGACCAGTTCTGCAGGAACAATGGGATAACTAGGCATTTAACTGTCCCAGGTAATCCACAGCAAAATGGTCTTGCTGAAAGAATGAATAGAACTTTGTTAAACAAAGTTAGATGTCTGCTCCTGAGTTCAGGTTTGCCTAAAAAGTTTTGGGCTGAGGCTTTAAATACAGCAACCTATCTTGTAAATAGGTCTCCATATAGTGCTATTGATATGAAATCCCCATTAGAAGTCTGGTCAGGAGAAAAACCAGGATATAGCCACCTTAGAGTGTTTGGTACTATAGGATATGCACATATTAAGCAGGGAAAATTAGTGCGCATGGCAGTTAAGTGTGTGGTACTTGGATATCCTGCAGGGACCAAGGGGTACAGGCTATTGAGATTGGATAATGAGGGACCAAAGATCATAGTTAGTAGAGATGTAACTTTCAATGAGGAAGTCTACTATAAGGATACTCTGAAGACAAAAGAAGTAGAGGTAGGTGATGAAATTCCCAGGGGTGAACAGGTTCAACCTGAGGTGGAGCCTACTAGTTCAACTGGGACTAGTATGAGTACAGAACCAGAGAGCTCACAAAGACAGGTTGAACAAATTCCTAGCTTAGCACAAAATAGGACTAGGAGGAAAATTGTCAAACCAATTAAGTGTAGAGATGATGACAATGTGTCAGCCTTTGTGTTTAGTGTGGTAGGCCAAGGTGAGCACAATGACCCTATGAGTTATGCTGAGGCATTAGAGTCATCAGAAAGTAAGAATTGGATTGCTGCTATGGATGAGGAGATGAATTCATTATGGAAAAATCAAACTTGGACTTTAGTGGATAAACCTGTAGATCATAAGCTTGTAGATTGTAAATGGTTGTACAAGTTAAAGGAAGGTATGCCAGGGGAACCACCTAGATATAAGGCAAGACTTGTAGCTAAAGGGTTTACTCAAAAGGCTGGCATAGATTACAATGAGGTTTTTTCACCAGTTATAAAACACAAGTCCATTAGAATTTTGTTATCTATTGTTGCTGTGCAGGATCTTGAACTTCAACAGTTAGATGTAAAGACTGCTTTTCTACATGGATACTTGGAAGAAAAGATATACATGAGGCAGCAACCAGGTTATGAACAGGGAAGTAATAAAGTTTGTTTATTAAATAAATCCTTGTATGGATTAAAACAATCACCAAGGATGTGGTATCAAAGATTTGATGGCCACATCTTGGCTCATGGTTTCAAAAGAAGCAAATATGATTGTTGTTTTTATTACAAGGAAACTGGTATAAACAAATTTATATATCTCCTGTTATATGTTGATGATATGCTGGTTGCTAGTGATAATGTGCAGGAAATAGAAGATACAAAGAAGATGCTTATGGCAGAGTTTGAGATGAAGGAGCTTGGTGAAGCTAAAAAGATTCTTGGAATGGAGATTACAAGAGATAGAGCCAAGAGGGAGATCAAGCTAACTCAAACCAGTTACATAAAGAAGGTTTTGAAGTGCTTCTATATGGATAGCAGTAAGCATGTTTCTGTACCTTTGGGAATGCATTTCAAACTGTCATTAAATGACTGTCCCAAGGATGATGTAGAAAGGGAAGCTATGACTAAGGTTCCATATGCTAATGCAGTAGGATGCTTGATGTATTTGATGATTTGTACTAGGCCTGATATAGGTAATGTTGTGAGCATTTTGAGTAGGTACTTAAGTAATCCTGGGAAAATGCATTGGGAAGGTGTGAAATGGCTTCTTAGGTACTTGAATGGTACAAGAGATGTTGGGATACTATTTGGGCAGAGTCATGTAGACAAACCAGATGTTTTAGGATTTGTAGATAGTGATTTTGCTAAGGACCCTGATAAAGGAAGATCTACAGCAGGCTACATATTTCAAGTATTAAGTGGGACTGTAAGTTGGAAGGCCTTACTACAAAAGGTAGTAGCTTTGTCACTACTGAATCGGAGTTTGTAGCTCTGACAGAAGCTGTGAAGGAAGCAATCTGGCTAAAAGGGTTGCTAGGAGAACTTGGTTTTGCTGATACTGTTGCTGTTATAAACTGTGACAACATGGGTGCTATCCAGTTGTCTAAACACCAAGTATTTCATGAAAGAAGTAAGCACATAAATGTGAAACTTCATTTCATAAGGGATATATTGCAGCAGGGAAGTATAAAAGTAGATTATGTTAGTACACAAGACAATGCTGCAGATTATCTTACTAAAGCTGTTGTAAAGAATAAGTTTGAGCTGTGTAAGCATAAGATAGGAATTACTTAGTTTATGAGAAGTTCTGATCTCATAATCTAAGGTGGAGATTGTGAGGATTAGATTATGATCTCATACACTATTTGTTGGTTAACAAGGTTGTTACTAGTTAAGCTTAGGTGAATCATAATGCATTTGGTAAGTTGATGCACATTAGCATATGTAAGTTCATTGAACCGCTGATATGTGATGATGTTGAGATTTATCAAGTGTGTTTGTGGTTACTAAGTGTTTTGGTCAACTTTTGTTGACTTTAAATGAGTTTACTATAGTTTGGGTAGAAACTGTAAATTGTCTGAAACTATAAGGTTAGGGACTGAAGTTGTACTAAATGCAAATAGTTTCGTTAATTGTTGTTAACGGCTAGTTGAAAGAGGTTTAAGAAGCTGTTAGCGAGCAATAAAAGGGGAGTATTATAGTCAAGATCTTCCAGTGTATATCCATCATTTTTCCAACATTGTTTATTTTAACAAACTGAAACCCACTTTTCTTAGAAAATATTGAAAATATATTTTTTTTTAACGGCTAAATGTTATACTCTAACTCTATTACATGTCTCAAGTGTGATTAGAATCTAATACCTCTCGGATGAGGACATACACCTTTGCCAGTAGATTAAGCGGTGGTTGTACGAATATTGCTTTTTTGAATTCTAACTTCATGCCGGATTGTGAAGAATGATGGGGAAATTATGCCCCGATTTCCAGACTTTGTCGTATTTGTAGTTCAGAAGATAACAAATCAGAATCCTAACATAATGTATAATTTTCACTTAGCTAAAAATTATAAGAAAAATTTCAGGTGATGCCTAAATTTAATTTCAGCTAAATTAAATAGGGTTTTCATTTGAGCTAAATTAAAAATTGAATCGGAGAAATTACTCGTTAATCGTTTCTTAGGTAGCTCTAATGGAACAACCCTAACTGAAGAAGGGTTTTAGGTGTTACCACTTGCAGCAATTGGAATTTGCAAACAGCCATCCATTAATCGACGATTCCAATCTGTTCATGAAATCGTTGGAAATGCATGTCAGGTTCTATGAAGTCACAAGAACCGGAGCAAATAGAAGAGCAATCACAAGTACCTAAATCTCCAATTGAACAACCATATGTGAATAGAAACATAAAAAAACGAACATGATGAAGAACTTGAAGAAAATGTGTAAAACTTCAGTGTTTAACGAGAAAGGGCAATTGGGAAGTGGAGATTCTAGTCATGATTCCATGACATAGCGATTAAGAACATAAAAGAAGAAATTGGCAGCTTGTGGAAAAGACACTACTCTATCCACCATCATTCTTTTTCCAGAAATGATCGAATAGAGGGGTTGTCGAAAGTGGCTTGGAGTGAAGGTGGCCGGAGATTTCACCCAACTGAAAATTTGTTGCTAACTTGACGACTGGTGATCGGATATGATGGTCGGAGATGACCGGAGAAGATGACTGGAGGGGTGGTTAGCTTCACACTTTTTAATGTCTTTAAATGCATGGTAAATTGGTCATTTTAGAATTTTAGCAGAAATTTTACCGAATATCCATCCATGCTGGGGACGAAAGCTGTTACGATTTGATAAAACTTGGGATCTTAGCCGTAATTTTTCAAACTTATAAACGACATTTGAAATTCGTGTAAACCACATAGAAGATTCCCGTAATTACTTTTTAATTTAAGAAGTAGAAAGCTCACATTCAATGAAGAATTATCTCCGGTTGAATTTTTAACATAAACATTAAATTTATTCCACAAACTTAAATTGAAATGATTATATATGTCATCTCATCTGAGTGATACAAAAAGACTAGTTAAGAATGATCATAGAGATATCAACAATCATATGCGGAATAATATACATGTAAAATCACAATCCAAAGTACGAAAGTTGTAAGATGCTTCTGGATCCTTGATGATCAACTAAGAGTACAAAACAAATGTTAAACTACATAAAAATAAAGAAGAAACATCCTAAAACTAAATGGGGAGAATATGAATGGCGTGTCTTGAAAATGGAGGTGAATTGACACGACCGTGTTAGGAAAATAATCAATTAACTGTTCAATCGTTTTACCAGAATATGTCACTATAAAGATTAAGCTCATTAGTTGTGACAAATGTCACCGCTAAAAGGACTTAAAGATTACCGCTTTTCGTATGTGTCACCGTGAAAACATTGTTACTAAGCTCTATTTATCACCGTGAAAACATTGTTACTAAGCTCTATTTATCGCTGCTAAATGATGCAAGTATCACCGCTAGTTATACTATATGTTCCTCTTAGACTTCATTCATATTCTTTTATTAGATTTGAATATTGATATTGATACAAATTTCTACACCAAAAAATAACATTTTTAATGTTCTAGACAGGAGGCGGATCTAGAAAAAAGTTTGGGGGTAATGTTTAAAAAAAAATTGAACCATAATTCATAACGTTCAATTTTTTAAACTAACCATAATTCATACAATGTAAAATTAAACAAATATCTAATAGATGTTTTTGTTGGAATTTTAGTTTAATTTAGGTTGCGTATGACATTCAAACAAAGACTGCAGCTTGTTTGAATGTTGTCGAGACTAACGGGGGTTCGGGGGCAACAAGCAAGGTCCAAGGGGCGGAGGCCTGACAGGGGTCCAAGCGCGGAACTTTTTTATTTTGGACAAAAGTCCGTCATTAAAAATGCATCAGAATTTTCTGTCCGAAAATGCATTATGTAAAATTTGAGGGACCAAAATGTGTCATTTTTCAAAGGTTGATGCAGTCTTGTTATCCACTTCATTTGTTTCACTTTGCTCCCTAAACTTACAAACTGTACTTTTAAATTGCACAACTTGTTCGTTGTTCAATTTTAAGTAATTAACGGGCTTTTGATCATATTTTTACGTCGGGATTTAAATAAAAACTATAAAAAGGTTCGAGCGGTAGCGTAAAATAATTTTAAGGGTAACGAAATAGCAAAAACATTTTTAAAAAATCCACATCGCGATACAAATTCAAAGGTAGCGGACGCTACCCCTACCTAAAGACTAGGTCCGTTCCTGGTTCTAGAATTGAACTAGCAGGATGTAAAGCTTCATAATTGTACCTACATTTGTTTTATTAAACTTTTTATAATATTTAATAATTCAAATTTTACATATAACAGACTTGTTATTTTTCTATTTTAAGTAGTCCAATTTAATCAACATAATCAAATCTACATTGATTAACCAATGATCTCTAGCCCAATTGGCTAGAGGGAGGTATCCAAGACATTATAAATAGGAGGTCTTCGGTTCCAGTCCATTTGTAATAAAAAAATAAAAATGGGGATTACAGGTTAGGCCAGGGGGTTTTCTCACCTATGGTGAGTTTCCTCCTGATGGGGATTGGAGATGATCGGGTGGGTGGTGTAATGCCCCCGTCAGTGATCCAAATTTGCCGTTAAAAAAAAATCACATTGATTAGCACTTATACATGCATAACATTAATAAAATTAAAAATGATTGAATGAACCTCGCTCTAGCCAAACATTTTTTGCAACTTTTACTTATTTAAACCCGAATATTTTTTATACAAAAATCCAATCCGCCGAATTGTCATGCACGCACTTTCTACGCAGTAATTAAAATCATATCATCCCATGTGTATTATGTAAAATTTAAATCAACAGTCACTTAGAAGTATACCATATTAGCATTATGGTGTTTACTTGCTGACATCTAATTGATGTGTATACGTAGGACACGGGCGAAATTGTAATAGGCCTAGGGGTGCACCTATACTCCTCAATCTTGTATGTGAAGTAAAAATTATATGTGGTTTTTCAAGTTGTTTCTGTGATAAGAGTCATTAAATAAGTTCTGTATAAAACATAACCAATTAATACTTCTGTCCCCATGTTTCTTCTAAATCATGTTGAGTGTGTTCATTTCTCTTCTTGACTGACCCGTGTTCAAGTCCTGCTTGTTACATTATATATTTTTTTTTAGTTAAAATCTGGGTTAGCTAATAGTCCTGATAGATCCAAACCCAATAAACTAATTTATTACTAAGTAATAGCTCAAACTTACATACCTAATAGCTCAATCCAAATATAATTAGAAAGTAATTACAAATACATTAACATTGATGCTCAATTCGAAAGAAAATTAATTGTTGATCATCCTCATTTAGTGTATTCCTTTTTCTTCTTGACTAACCCAGGTTCGAGCTTTCCTTGCTAGATTATATTTTTTAATTCAAATCTGGATTGGCTAATAGCCTTAACAGATCCAAACCCAATAAACTAAAATATTAGTAAGTGATAGCCCAAACTTAAATACCTAATAGCTCAATCCATATATTATTACAAATTAATTATCAATACATTAACACTGATGCTCAATTAAAAAAAAAACTTTGTTGATGATCCTCATTTAGTGTGTTCCTTTCTCTTCTTGACTGACCCGAGTTCATGTCCTACTTGCTACATTATATTTTTTAGTTCAAATCTAGATTGGCTAATAGTTTTGACAGATCCAAACCCAATAACTAAAATATTAGTAAAATAGTAAGTAATAGCTCAATCCAAATTTAGTTACAAATTGATTATCAATTAATACATTAACATTGATGCTCAATTCGAAAAAATATATATTGATCATTCTTATTTCTGTTATGATTTTTTGTTCTTGAAATCTTGCAGATGTGTGATTCAAAATTTATAAAATAAAAAGTAAATAAATGTCCAATTATACTAATTCCAATACGTTTTTTTTCCGTAAAGACCATCGTATGTATATTATCTAAATTCTAATGACGGTATTTTTTTTATTATTGTGTCGTATTTGTCTTATGTGACCAGCCCGATCCGGACCTAATTTTTTTTTATGTATGTTTCTATTAAAGTGAAGAATCTAAAAATAGTGACTCTTTTGTCAAAAGAATTTGTGCACCTCCTTAAAAAGTTATCTAGTTCCGCCACTGATCATGGAACCCTTATTTCACGTGCAAACTTCGTTGAAGAGTTGAAAGAAAAAAATGAAGAAAATAAACTAATCACAGTCGCCGGATGAGCAGATCTCCAAAGACCTAGAAGGACTTTCCGATCTGGTTCTATATTTTGTTGGTATCTTGCATAATTTCGAAAGCTTGAATCACTTTCAAAATAAATATTCTCGTGGTTCACTCGAGAAAATCAACCAGATACGATCGAGACGAATATATGAATTTTCGAATTTTACAAATGATAGAATTTTTGAACCGTACATCACCAAATTGATATGATCGTATAATTAGGAACATAAGCGTCTTTAGATAACTACAAAGCAGTTTCTCCATTTTCAAATTTGAATAAAAAAAATTTAAATTACACTTTCGGTCCCTAAGAAATTTTATTAAGCAATTTCTAGACAAACGAAAATTCTAGTGCAATTTTAATAAAGGAATTTAATCAAAATAAATTTTTTCCAAGCTCTGTCACTTGGACCCCGCTCTCTCGGTGGCGCCGTCATCGAACCCCCGCTAAGGGGGCGTTGCCTTCTTGGATCCGCCTAACTTTATAGATACGGGCGTACACTATCTTACACCACCAAACTCAACCAATATAAGTTAAAAGTCCGATCAATCAATAATCAATCCTTAATTACATTGAAATAACAACACTATTTCTTTTGGGTGCTACAAACATTTTAAGGGTTATATCCCCGTATGTACGTGACGTATGTATATATATACATTGACTAAGTGTGTGGGGTGTGTGTGAAAAACGAAATCAAAGGAGGACCACTTTGACATTTGGTGCAAAAGTCAAAAAGGAAAGAACACGACATGTGTTTTCTACATAACCACCACTTATTCACCTTTTAGCTTTACTTTGTATATATACGTTGATAATCCATAAACCCAAAGTCAAAGCGGCCTTCAGCCACACGCTCTCTCATTGCAAAAAGTCAACACGCCACTTGTTAATTTCCAAACAAAAATCCTAAAAATGGAGGATGATGAATCATGGGATTTACATGCGGTCGTTAGAAGCTGCAACACCATCTCTGCTGATCATTCCACCGTGGCCGGCCGCACAAATACGACCACCACGATCGATAATGATTTCGATCATGTCATGGGAACTATAGCGGCATGTAGAGATCATGTTATGAACCCGTTGTTCTCGAATTCGAATTCCGCCGAGAACCCATCGGAGGGATTAGAGGAGGTGTATAAAGAAGGATGTTCTCAGCGGTTGACTACCGCGGCCGTTGTTTCGGTTGGTGATGAGGAGTATGTACATGAGATGCAGAATGCTTCTGAGTCACTTTCTACTGAAACTCCAAGTAGGAAAAGGTACATGATATTTGTTTATATAAAAGAAACGAAAAATTCAATAAAATATACATTTGCACTAAAGAAATTGATAAAATAAAAATTGACTTTAGAAGTATACAGAAATATATATTACGGGTTATGATGGCTAGAAATTAGTTTGCACAAAAACATTTAAAATAACATTTTTATAACAACAAATTTGGATGACTGACAGGTTACCGGCACAACCCAATTATCTTCATTCCTTGTCAGAAGGAAACTTAGATTGAAAAGAACATAGTGTTCCTAAATCAACCAATCAAAATAATATCCTTCTTGTTGACTAGAATTCAACATCTGCTTTTAATCCGCAGCTAGGATTCAGCCCTTTCTTTTAGCTCTTGCTTTAATATGCAAGCTAGGATTCATCACTTGCTTTCAATCCGCTGACTAGGATTCAACGCTAAGTTCTAGCCTTCTTAGCTGGCGATGCATATTTTTCAAAGAGTTGTTGGTCTGTTTGAAACAGTATATTTTTGACAGGTGAAAGTCATGTAGTAAATTTCGTCAGACAAATTAAATGTTCATTTTGCTTCTTGATTTTGTTTCATGAAACACTGATGTAATTGAAAAAAATTTGATTGATTTTGAAGGAAAAACCAGCAGAAGAAAATGGTGGTTGAATTGTCACAAGAGGAATTATGTAGTGATACATGGGCATGGAGGAAATATGGTCAAAAACCCATCAAAGGCTCTCCTTTTCCAAGGTATCTTACTTTTGATGCTTTTCATTTTTATGGGGTATGTATGTGCATAGTTGCATATATCATATAGTACAGGTAGGAGTAGTCACTATGAAACCAAAAAAAAAAAATAGGAACCCTGAACCAGAAATTCTAAATCATTAATTAAACTTAAATATTTAATTAGTTTGAATATATACATTCTGGTGGTATTCTAGTGGCGTCAAATCATAAACCAGAAACCTTAAATCATAAATCTCAAAAACTAAATTTTAAACCTTAACTAAAGCTAAACCCTAAATATTTATGTTGAAGGTTCGATTAGCCAGTTTCAATAAATTCAATGAGAGTTTGTTTGAGCCGATTCTCTTAGTCCCCTGGTTTTTAGGGTTTTCCTTTCCCCTGTCATCTGTCATGGCATATATATAAATATTTTTAATGACACTATATTTCTAGATTGTTTAGAATAAATATATTGCAATTTACACTTTAAAAGATTTGAACGATTAATCTTTTGATTGTGTGACACGTCAATTAACCATTAGAATATCTCCTTAAAAAAGATATAAAGATCAAATAAAGTTGGTGTAGTGGTTAAATTCTAAGCTTGTGGTTGAAGAGACCCAATATCTAGTCTCACTCACACCACTTTGTGAGATATATTGGTAGGCAATGAAGGATTGAGCTTGCTTGATCCTGAGTCACATGGAGGGTTTACGGGCTTGCCCGGTTCCCGCCCGATGGTGCAAAAGGGGGGTTCTCCCGGGTTCCCTCGCTATGAGGTTCGGACTCGGGACAATGGGTAGGTCTAGGGTAACCAATCCCGATACACCGCTGAGCCAAATTGCCGTTCAAAAAAAAAAAGATAAAAAGATCTGTAATATATTTTTTAAAATGTAGTCATTCTGGTAACTTTTTAAAAACCAGCATGTCTTCAAAAATACCACATGAGAATAAAAGAAAACCTTTAGCAATTGATCAAACTATCAGCACAAACTTCATCAATTAATGTTAGAGTTAACTTCGTTTTTGGTCCCCAAGGTTTGCACATTTTAACACTTTTAGTCCAATTTCAAAAATTATAACATTTTAGGGCCTATACTTTCAATTTCTTAACAATTTTAGTCACTTTTTAAAATCTCATCCAAATTAACGGCTGAAATCCATCAAATGAGAGCTATTTTTTAATTGAACCATTTTGCCTTTTATTTATGTGATAAAAGGAAAAAGGGTTCATTAAAAAAATAGCCCTCATTTGACGGATTTCAGTCGTTAATTTGGATGAAATTTCAAAAAGTGACTAAAATTGTTAAGAAATTGAAAGTACAGGCCTTGAAATGTTATAATTTTAAAATTGGATTGAAAGTGTTAAAATATACAAACCTTGGGGACCAAAAGCGAAGTTAACTCTTAATAATGTTATATGGTTGATTGGTTGTTCATTAGGCTACTCGTAATGGGGCGTTTTTGGGCTCCATAACGCCCCATAACGCCCCATATAACGCCCCGGCCCACTACGCCCAGGCGTTATGGGGCGTTATGGAGCCCAAATTCGCCCGGGGCGTCAGCGTGATAACGCCGGAGAAGGGGATTTTTTTCAAAGATATAGCCGTTGAACGGCTATATCAACGGTTATTATTTTTTTTTTTAATTTTCATTTTTTTTTTAAATCAACTCTCAAACTATATATATATATATCTTCCCACATTTTATAAACTATATACTCTCAATCTCTCTCAATTCACTCCCCTACATTTTTTTTTTTAAAATGGGCTCTCCCTCTTCCGCCACTCGACTCGGTTTATTCGACGATGAAGAAGACTACGACGACGTGCCATCCGATGATTAGTTGCAAATTTTTTTTTTAAGTAGTTGTATGTTTTATTTTAATTAAGTTGTAATATTTTTTTTTAGTTTTAATATTTATGAAAGTAGTTCTTTTTAAAAAAAAAATAAAAAATAAATAAATATTAAGTAATGATGGTGGGGCTTTATGGGGCTTTATCCACTACACCATAAAGCCCCATAAAGCCCCTTGCCCAGTCAGCGTCCACATGAATGCCCCTTATGGGGCTTTATGGGGCTTTAATCATTACACTTAGCCTTAGATATTTCATAATTTTGATAAGATCTGATCACGTGAATTATAAGACTAGATAGATATCCTTCAGGTCAGATATCGATGATATTTCAATCCAAAATCTGTACGTACTGTTGGTATTGGACCAATTACCAAAGTGGCATTCTAAGCACTAGCTAATTGATTGGGACGTGTGTGCATGGCCAACTAACTATTAAACTATATATACATTAATTTTTCTTATTCGAAGTCCTTAACTTCTTTTAGTTATAGTTAATTTATGCATAAAAAGTCATGGTGTACGTCTATGTCACCTGGCATCTCGATCGTATATATTTATTTATTTACGATCGACGTCACTATGTATATTAATTAACATGTCGTCACAAGAATATATCAAAAGAGTGACGAATAACATCTTCCAAGATGTTAGAAAGCATTTTCTTATACACAAGAATATTGACTCAATCTCTCTAATTGTATTTAAAAAATTTTAAAAAAAGTCTATTATTTTAAAGATCGAAGAATATTTGTATAAGTTTTATTATTAACTGGCAGATGGTTTGTGTTTTTAGGAATTATTATAAGTGTAGCACATCGAAAGCTTGCGGGGCGAGGAAACAAGTAGAGCAGAGCCATACGGATCCAGGCATTTTCATCGTGTCATATTCGGGGGAACACATACACCCTCCGCCCACCCACCGGAGTCCTCTTGCCGGCAGCACTAGGAGCACTAAAGTCGTGATGTCTAACATACCGACCATCCTAGACGATACCAACCATTCTTAAACATCGATCCGATCCATCCATCGTGTGTGATCGATGGTAACAATTGCAATGTGGCATAATTAAAGTTGGTCGTTAGATCAAGTTAACAACATGCATGTATGTATTTTCTAGTTGATTAAAATATGCATCTTATTAATTTACGAATCGACATAATTAAAAAGTTAAAGGTTGTACAAATTAACTTTAGAGGCTTATATCTATATATGTAAACTTGATATTGGATCTTGCAAACGGTTCTTGTTGGGTAATTAATTATTTTTAAACTAGTAGTTTAAAAAAGTTTGGGTCTTGGAAAAGAAAAGAAAAGAAATTTTGAAATATGGCTTTGTCCAACATCGGTGCGAGGTAAACCCGTGAAGTGTTTATAAGTGCAAATGATCGATAAGAGAGCTTTAATTTCTTGAATGGTAAATTAGAGGAAGAAATATATATCCAACACCTAGGGCTATGTTAATGTAGCACAAGGACAATAAAATAAGGTTTGTAAACTTGATAATTCCTGGTATGGATTTGAATAAGCTCCTTTAACTCTTTAAGTACCATTAAAAAGTTGATCAAGTATCAAAGGGAATTTGGCCTATCAGATAAATAAAATTTTGAAGGTTTACATGTATGTAAATAGATAATTAGCTTGAAATATAGAATATATATATAGAGAGATCGACAATTATTTTTTAAGAATTTAATAAATTGTTTGAAAATTTACATATATTATTGTTGGATATTTTAGTGCAATTTAAAATTACGTATGACACTCAAGTAAGAGTGTTTGCTTGCTTGAACATCATCGGGACCAACGGGGAATCCAAGGGGGCAACGTCCCCGAGAGGAGTGGGGTCCATGGGATACCCTAGCTGGGGTCGAGCTGCTATGTCAGCTTAAATTTTTTTTATATACAAAAGTCGTTCATGAAAAATGCATCAGAATTTATTTCGGACCAAAATTGCATTAATGAACCTTGAGGGACCGAAAGTGTAATTTATTCAAAAATCGTATTTGCGGTTATCTGAATAAGTGCAAATACGCTCCCCCCTAATTTGGAGCGCATTTTGAAATACGATAATCTATGGTTCCTCTCAAACTCACGACAATCAAAATCATACAGAAATCTTGTAATCAAATCTGATTTTTATCCGACTGAACACTTAGTATCCACTCCATTTGTTTTATCTGAAAGTGATTACACGACTTTAGATTCTATCAAGTTGATTTACAGTTCCGAATTTTTCCTAACATATATATAAGTAGTATAATTACACACTTTATAACAATTTGCAAATAAACGATACTCAACGAGTTTGTAAAATGAAAAATTATATCAAGAAGAGTTTATGTACGTGTAAATACATGAATTATAAAAACGAGTTATATTTTTTTTTAAAAAAATTTAAACGGCTATCACACACTTTCTGATCTAATTAATTTATAAATACTTGTACTTTTTTAGATGCCTCTAACGCTTAAAATCATTGGAACGATTGCATTTTTACTTTGACTAAATTATAATTTTTAACCTTTATACTTTACAAAACCTTGGATTTTGACCTTTTTTAAAAAACTTTCAAGTTTTACCCTTTATTTAAAAACTTGTTTCATGTTTTAACCTTTACACTAACTTTACACTAACTTTACACTAACCCAGTTAAATTTCTCCGTTAATTTTCGAATAAAGGGGATAGTATTGTAACTTTAGACTAATATGTCATGCCTATATATCGTTATTAAGGTTTTCTTTAGACTATAATTTTATTTGATTGTATATATGGTTTATTATTGTTGTATTTTTTAAAATTTTAAATAAAATAAATGAATTATAGCTATTTTGTTTGGTTTTTCATTGTATTTGAAAATAAAAAATATTAAATATTGAAAATCGGTTCCATAACGGTTTGAACCAAACCGATCCCAAACAATTCAACACAGATTCCGGATTTCAATCACAAACCGGTTTATGATCAAATCCGGTTTCGGATCAATCCGATTTTAACCAAGTTTGATAGAACCAGATCGGTCATAACTTAGTCTGGTTGTCAAATTAAACCGGCTTGTACACCTCTAATTTCAATCAATAAGAGATGAAAGAAGATGAATTTAAATACAACCCTAAGCATACACCCTAAACCCTTTATTTATCCACATTCTTAATCAATAATATGAATAAAATAATTTTTAAGAAACTTTATTTTATACATAGGTATTATATATTTGTTATTCCGGTTTCTCTTTTGTTTTATGTTTTTATTATTTAATTTTTTTTGTAATTTATTTTGTAATTTGGTAAATTACAATATCGTATTATTGTATCTAAGAACTTCTATATTAATAATAAATAAAATAGATGATATATATGTATATACAAAGAGAGGATCAAATTGGAAATTACAGGCATACAAAAAAACTTTCTTTTATGTGAAATAATTTTGCATATTTGATATACCTTCTCATACGAGAAAAATAAGTAAATATTTACACACATAAGAATATTTTGACAAGATTAAAAAAGAGATATAAAGAAATATAACTACTTTTATTAAAAAATATATATATATTAAAAAATAAAAATAAAAAACCAACAAATTAATTGATTTTTGTAACTACTACCCTAAAAAAATTCAAATATGGTTTGTAAAGTTAGTGTAAAGGTTAAAAATGAAACAAATTTTCAAATAAAGTTACAATACTATCCCCTTTATTAGTAAATTAACGGAGAAATTTAACTGGGTTAGTGTAAAGGTTAAAACATGAAACAATTTTTCAAATAAAGGGTAAAATTTGAAAGTTTTTTTTAAAAAGGTTAAAATCCAAAGTTTTGTAAAATATAAAGGTTAAAAGTTGTAATTTAGTCTTTTACTTTCTTCCCTTGATGGAGAATTGGAGAGGCAAACTTTTCGGTTGGTCCATGGTGGAAATCAATTGGATTCTTGTGTTTCACCGAACCATTTAAAGTAAGGGTTTTCTATTTGTTCAAATGATCGACAGTTTTTGTTTATTGATATTAAGGGTATATTAGTTATTTTATATCGACTTTTAACATATTTTATTGTGAAGCGCTACAATTTAAATTACAAATATTAGAGTTAAGTTACTAAGAAGTTTATTTAATCTAGAGTAAACTTCATTTTTAGTCCCCAACGTTTACACATTTTAACAATTTTAGTCCCAACTTTTTAAAAATCCCGATTTAGTGTCTCAGATTTCATTTTTTTTTCAATTTTGGTCTCAATGTTGACATTTGTTTAAAGAGCCGTTAGACTGCCCTCGTGTCGTCCCCACATAAGGTGTACTTTTGTCATTTTCGTTTGTTTTAAAGTATGAGTTACAACAAACGGAAATGACAAAAGTACACATCATGTGGGGACCACACGAGAACAGTCTAACGGCTCTTTAAACAACTGTTAACGTTAAGACCAAAATTGAAAAAAAAAATGAATCTGAGACACTAAATCGGGATTTTTAAAAAGTTAGGACTAAAATTGTTAAAATGTGCAAACGTTGGGGACTAAAAACGAAGTTTACTCTTTAATCTAAGAAAGCTAAGAAGAAAATTGTGGCTATTAGATTTTGTTATTAAGATCTAATCAATGTTTGAAGATTAAATTGGTTGAAAAAGAAAACATAATGGAGGATTATTTTAGTCTTGATCACTTTTTTTAAACTTCTTATCAAATTTTCTTATTTTTTTCAAACGTTTACAACTTTTATATACTATATTATTTTTAAAAAAGAAAATCACATTAATAAAAACGGGTATTTTTATCTTTAAAACGAGTACATTGTTACTATATATAAAATTAAGTTTTTTTTTTACTTTTTCGGCTCTATTGCGTCATTGTGTATTTTTGCTCGTCATGATTTCTTTGTAATAGTCATTGTGTCTTTCTGTTGGCCATTTTGTTTCTCTTAAATTATTAGTTTTGAACATAATTGTAATACATAATCATTGTATACTTCTAATATGTAAAAGTCACAATAATAAAAAAAATAATGAATTTATCTAATATATAAAAAAATAATAAAACACAATGATTAATACATATTACACAATAATCTGAAACATTAAATACATTGATCCGAACATATAACAAAATAATTTGAATGACTAAAATGTCACCTTTAAAATAATAAAAAGACATGTATTGGCTCAAAATCCTATTTAGACTTCTTTTTTTTTAACGGCCTAACAAACATAGAATTGCCTAGGTACTTCGTATCGAATGACCCAATGGTAAAATGTCACCGTCAGCTGGCCTAACCCAGTCGCACAGAGCCCTTACGCACACTCAAGTTATCTCCAGTTTTGGAGAAAACACACTCGCCCAAAGGCCCACTGGTGGTAAAACCCGGTCGCTCTTGAAATCGAACCAGATACTACAAGATCCTTGTCTTCATTCATAGAACCCCATGACTTAAGACAATATTGTTGGGAGCAAGGATAGAACCTGGGTCACTTAGACTTCTTAGATTTGAAATACTTCTTATTTGAACCTAATACCAAAAGCATTACTTTTTTTAAATTAGACCTCAATCGTATTAATTTTGTCAAATCATAAGAAACATTTGTGTAACTAAACTTGAAATTTATAAACTAAAACCAACTTCATGAGGTGATAAATTATATTAAACTAAAGGGCTAGCTAAGTTCGTCACTTGGTGAAATTATTTCCACCCGTTTCAACCACGTCCTGTTTTGGCCCATTACCCGACTAAACAAACAAGTAACGATCATGAAGAAACAACTGTCATTGCCTTGATAAAAGATGGTGAATTCAACGTGTATTGACATGAAAACATAACAAAATTATACACCTAACCTTTTAGAAGCATATACCTATAGAAACCCTAGGCCATCTTCGTTTATATCATCGTCCATCAACGGGCAGTCATTAGAATCATGCCCGAACTGCCCGCAGCAGGGCACAGAGCAACGCCTTCGCTTTGCCCTTCTCTCTCTCAGCTTCCCAAAAGTCAACGATTCATGAGGATTCCCAGTAAAACTTTGAACAATACTATCAGAATCCTCATCTTCTGGAAGGATCAACGAATCAGGTGGGCTGTTATTATAAGACATGTTATTAACACCACTACAAGCTCCTGGAAACTCCTTGACCCGAGTCAACACCAAGTTGATTTGACCACAAACAAAGTTTAACCTTTCATCGGTCTCCATGGCTTCCGAAACTAGACTTGAAACCATTGACTGTAACATCTGGACATTACCCGTGGGTTGAGGATCAAGAACGGGTTTTGTGTAATTTAAGGAATCACGCCAACGAATAGGTAGGTATTGATACGGGATATGGAAACAGTTGTTTGTTGATAGAACACGGAGAACATGTCTACATAGGATCCCTGAGAATTCGAAATCATGGCAGCTGCAGCTAATGTATTCATCATGTGGGATCCAAAGAACTTTGCACCCACCGTTCATTTCGGTGTGGTGTCTCACAATGAAGTAATTATTGTCGACCAACAGAGATGCGTATTGTGGTGCCAACACGAGCTGTTCTTGAAATTTGCTAAAGGCGTATGGTGTAAGAACAGTGGCCGCATGTGACTCGATAGGTGAACCTGTTTTGAGAGAGACTTTTTGGCTTCTTCTGATCATTTTCTGTTTTAATGCAACTTGGTCTTTAGCATCTATAACCGCTGCCACCTGATATAAATAACATGTTAAATGGTGGCTCCAAAAGATTTATGGAAAGAACATTTGACAAATTTCTCCCATTTACTTGGAATGGATTGATCCAAATTGTGATTTATCTCAAAATGGTCAGATAGTTAAACTAAAGACATGTTTGATCTTGACCCGCTCATTTTACTTATAAATGAGTAGGTTAGGGTACCTCAAAAAGGTAAAATGGGTCACTAAAGAAAAAAATATTAGCTAAAAGGGAACCAGATCAAAATCTTATCAAATTGTGTTTTTACCGGTGTTTTCATTATTATTGTAACAATATTGTTTATGTAATCATATTGACACATTTTATTTATATAGAAATTTTACAAATGAGCATGTTTTGTGTTTGAGGGTCAACCCAGCCTTGCCCAGCCCGACCCGTTTCAACCCATACTGCAAATGACTTGTTTCAACAGGAACCTTTTGCCTGACCCACCCATGATCTTCTAGTTCTAATCAATTGATTTAGAGAAGGAAATGATACCTGCTCTACAAAGTTTTCAAGAACAGATTGTGCACTTAAAAACCGTTGGATGAAAGCGTTTATGGACTCTGGTTGAAAAGTACTAGTCATTCCAGCAAAGAAGTGACATCTCAAAAACGGGAGTGCCCAAAACATGCGCAAAGCATACAAGCTAACAATGTGTTTGTTTCCATGGAATCCATACGCATCAACCATCTCTCTCCATCCCAATTCAAATTCATCAACCAAGTGCAAATTATAAAGTCCATGGAACTCGTCTTTCCATTGACCGTATTGTGAGCCAAGCAGTGCAGAAAACCAATCTGAAAACTTAGAAATTATATGCCAAATGCAAAAGGCATGCTTTGTTCTTGGCATTTCAATAGCAATTGCTTCTTTGAGCCACATATTTTGGTCGGTTAATATTGTTTCAGGAGCCTTTTCGTTCATGAATCCTGAAAATGCCTGTCACAAAAGGATAAATGATAAAAAGAAAGAGGGAGAATATAAAGTAGATGAACATAATTAGTACAGGTGGCCATTTTATTTAACAGGTTATGTTTCATCTCTAACTGGTCAGATAGAAAAGATAGTTTATAAGAAAATGTCTAAGAGTCACCCAAAAAGTATTTTAAATGCATAAAACTTCTTAAATCATACCTTTTGAAAAACAAATAATATAATTCTGTAACCATATTTGACATTCAATTCCTGTAAAAAAAAGGAGTTCAAAACTTTTGGACAAAAAGTGCTTTGGGTCAACCCATCCCACTGGCCTGTTTTGAGCCATTGAATAGTAATTACCCATTCTAACTTGAACATGTTTTAATCAGTTACACACCCCTTCATTTTGCCACCTCTACAATTAAGTAATGGGATGAGGGTTTGATGGAGTTGAAGATCAAATTAAGCCATCAAGTAATATCCGGGATCATCCAAAACGATAAAACAAGAGAACTATTCAATTTTTTCTTAGAAACAACTTATTCTCTTGTCAAATTCTTACTCTCTAAGTAGATCCACATGCACCATACATTAAGAAGTCATTCCATATTAATGAAGCATAGAGATGGCAATTAAACCTACTTACTTATGAATGAGTCAATTAGCAAAAAAGAGCATGTCAAAATGGGTCAAGTGTCACCAAAACAGATTTTTTTAATGTGTACAACTTCCTAAATCGTTCTCAAATGTCACCCAAACAGTTTTTTTTTTAATGTGTACAACTCCCTAAATCGTTCTATTAAAAAGAGACTTTTTATCGATATAATATAACTTTTGTAATTATATTTGACAAGCTAATTATTTATAATAGATTATATATATTCTTGAATAAAGTTGTCTATTATACTTTTAGAGGTCCACTAAGGGTTTTGGAGTTGGTGGTCTCCCTAGAAGCAATATCTCTATCCTTTAGCAGAATGGTTTGCCTACTTCTTACCCTTCCCAAACCCTAGCAATAGCTGTGTGGTGGAATTTCCCTAGGTATAGTTGTTTTTGTTATATTTTTTCATGTAAAGTGTTTTAGGTCAACCCATCAAGATCTGCTAACAAAAACTGATTTGAGCAATTACCCAGCCCGCCCATTTTGTCACCTCACAAATTCAAACAAAAACTGATTTGAGCAATTACCCAACCCGCCCATTTTGTCACCTCACAAATTCAAAGGAACAACAGGAAAATAAACAAGAAAAAGAAAGAAGATTGATACAGCTTCTCACCTTTAAGGCCCAACAAAAAGACTGCATATTCTCATCCCGTAATAGCACACAGCCAAAAAAGCAATTTGTACCATGATTGTCAACTCCAAGCCAAATTCCAAGAACCATATCATAAGCATCCAACCTATGAGTTGTGTCAAAAACCACAACATCTCCAAAAGACTCAAAAGATCGAACCGATGAACCATATGTCCACGCAATATGGTCCAGACGGTTATTTGCATCAATCTTGAAGTTGTATCTAAAGCTTGGATCTTTATCCTTCTTGTCCTTACACATTTTTAGAAGGTCAATAGCATCATTATCTCGGTCAACATTTCTGAAAGATTGAAGTAAATTCCTCACATCAATTTCATTAAATGGTAAACAACCAAGCTTCACGCCTTTTTCTAATTCCATCAACCTTAACATCTGTCTAACTGACATCCCGGATTTTGCAAACATACATATACGACTTTTGTCATCTGAGGACATTGTGCAGTAGGCAGGAAGAAATTGAACATCGATTGACTTTAGAAGATCATGATTGTGAATATTGCTAAAACCCGTGATCCGCCACTCAGGAACATCAAAATCAGCCCGTTTCACAATTCGCATATATGCTTGACATCCGCAGCGTGATGATTTTCGGTTTCTTTGCACCTTTCCGTCTTCTGATGGCTTTATTTGTGGGTATCCACCACGGTGGCAGGTGAAATCCCGCCTTGTAATCCCCCTCCCGACACCATCTTTGCCACGTGTACGGTGTCGGCGAATTGAAAAGCCACATTGCTTAGCAAAGCTACAGTAGAACTCATAAGCGGCATCTTGAGAAACAAACCTTTGACCAATAAAAGGCACTAGGTTGACAGAAGTTTGTCTAGATAGAATGGTATCTTCAGGAATTTCCTCAATAGTTCCAATATCATCAGCAGATAAATCTGTACCGTTTTCAGACGTTTCTTTCACCATGCTCATTATCTCAGACATGATTATGTAAAAGGTAAATTTATGTATAGTGCCTATACATAAGAAGATGGCAATACAATCATATAGAATAAGTTGACACAAAGATAATATTTAAAGATGGCAAAATGAGTCGGTTGGATATCTGGTTAAAACAGGTTTGGGTCAAACTGTAATACTTTTTATATGGATCAAAATGAGTCATATTTGGTTGACTGAAAACACTTTTTTGTCCAAAATTGTTAATTTTTTTAAATAACTATGTGTGAAATATGATTACAAAATTTATTTATCTCACAAAGATACTAAATTACAAATAATATATGATTTAGGATATTTCATGCATTAAAAATACAGTTAGGCAAATTTTAAGTTTTAACCTGTTTGACCAATTTCCTCTTAAGCTACTATTTTACCCCTTTGACATGTTAGCTTTTAAATAGGGCGATATTGCACCTCAAATAATATATGCACAATTAATCGCATCGCCTATTCCCTTTAAACCGTAAGAAAATTGAGAGCCCAGGGGAAAAAGAATTAAATGGGTCGACATTGCCATCTGAATTATATATTTACTATTAACCATACATCGTATTCCCTCGTAAGCCTTCATAAATTAGGAGCACAGGGGAAGAACAAGAAGCAAGTAACCTCACCTATTAAGGTTGCAATATACTGGTGATTGACTCCATCTCCATCATTATTCCTTCAACCCTTCCACACACTACCATTCGGCAGCTATGACAATATAACCGCAGATTTTTCCACACATCCTTAGGCAAAAAAGCAGAGCTACTTCTACCACCCACTACATTTATATTCAATAGGGGTGAGCATTGAGCAAGGGTATTACATGACTTGAACAAAAATAAAGAAATGATGATATGCAAAGCGCTATCAAAACATATAATAATTCACAGGTAAGGGTTTTTGTTCATTATGATTTATGTGCTATGCAAGCATCCGAGAACACAGATCCCATGAACAAGAAACCACCATCCCACTTGGATACAGTTGAATTTTGCAAGTAATTTTGGCAATAAATCGACTAAATGAACAACATGAAAAATATCGTTTTAGCAGCTGAGATAGCTGTAGCAGCAAAGGGCTTTACAATTTCAGCATTTGCACCTTGCAATTTTTTAGCATTGGGGCCATTAGTCCCTAATTTACAAATAAGTTCACAGAATCATGACCCCAATGCTCTGACACTTTTAGAGGACCAAATTCCAAAATTACTTCAAGTAACTGATTTTTCATTGATTTTGAGTGCAAAATACAAAGCTGTTGAAGCTAAATTAAGCATCTAAGCCGCATAACTGCTTCAATTTCACGATTAAGAGTAAAATATCCCAACAAACACGATACTCAAAGCATCGCCTACACCAAAACAAAACGACATTATAATGCAATAAACCAGCGGCAAAATAGGCTTCAAATCCTAACTAATCGATAAATTACTCATTACTTATCAAACAGCCGCTAGCTCGCCGGTTGATTATATCCAAAATGCACAAGTTCGACTAAACGATTACGATGTTTGATTCAGACAAAAAAGGTTCAAATATCAGTATTTCGAACTACAACACGTAATAATGTGTGTATTCTTCACAAAAGTGGCAACAATCGGACTCTATGACTAGGGTTCGAGTGTTGGATGGAAGGGGGAAAGTTGAGAGGCGTACCGAATGAGTGAACCGGCGAAGATTAAGCTCGGAATCGCGTTTCCGGCGGCGATCTTTGAGTGGAGACGATCAAAAGTTGAGATGAAAGAAAAAGGAGGATTCCGGAGTTGAAACGGAGCGCCGAGTAAGACTGATAACGAATGAAATTATGAAACTGCATCATATGTATACCGTTTTGTGCATTCTTTGTGTTCGGCAAATTTGGGAATAAATTAAAAGAGGAAGATGTATTATTATTGGATGAAGGCATTCTTGGTATAAAATGAAAATTGTAACAAACAAGATTTTGCGACTAGTGAGTCGTATTGATACATACAACATACAACAGTTAGAATTATTATAATGTCATATAAATGAGCCAAAATAAAATTAAAGAGAATTATATAACGACTCAAATACTAAAGTTGTATTGTTATAACATTACGTAAAGAAACAAAAATAAAAAAACATAAGCCACGAAATTAAAATTTAAAAGACAGATGTTTAAAGTATTGAGTCTGTCATCTTAAAATTAATTTACGACTATACCCATTACAAAAAGAAAAGAAAAAAATAACCAAATGACAAAACCTAAAAAAAAAGTGCTAAACGACTAAACTCTAAAAAGGAAAAAGAAAAAAAAATATGAGAACTTTTTATTTTGAGAACTTTTGAGAACTAAATCTCCACCACTAATTTTAGGTGAGGAATAATTCATGGGGGGTTTCCACATATATAAACTAGTGGCTCAAATTAGTTTTTTTTAGTTCTCAAATCAAATTGGTTCTCAAATGATTATTCCCCTATATATATATATATATATATATATATATATATATATATATATATATATATATATATATATGGGGGGATTGTCATTTGAGAACCAATTTGATTTGAGAACTAAAAATACCTAATTTGAGCCACAAGTTATTTACATGTACCCCCTCCAATGAATTGTAGTGGTCAAGACACACAATGACTCGTTTGTATTTCTTGTTTGGTTTTTAATGTTGATTAGCGTATGTTGACATGGGAATCCTTGTTAGTCCTTGCGCGAGTCCTTCCTAGTGTTATTTGATGTCATCGGTATTTTATCATTAACAACTACAATGATCTAATAAAGTCTAACACAATTGATTTTTCATAAGATTTCATATATGCTTTATTTTAGACTTATACTTGTATTATAGTTTATTTCGAAAAATACGAAAAAACATGTATAGCCATATCTTAACCCTCTACAATTTCAACTTCCTCCACAAACTCAAAACAAATCACGAAAAAAAATATGCATGCATAACCAAATCTTAACCCTCTACAATTCCAGCTTCATCCACAAACCCAAAAGAAATGAGAAAAAATAAATTATACATGCATAACCAAATCTTAACCCTCTACACTTCCAACTTCATCCACAAACCCAAAACATATTGATAAAAAATCATATTGACACTAAAAATGTAATAAAAAATATAAAATAACAAAAAAAAAAGCTCAGATTAAAGATCTAGTCTATCATAGCCTCAGACCAAACATTTGGATACAGGTACGCCTGTGACAAACTGGTTTACGCTTCGCCGTGACCACCACCTCAGATGCAGATCGGTAAAAACCGTCATCGCCTGAATCTGAAAAACACAATTCAACCATAAACTGAAACAATCGCTAGCAGGATGTCATGGCCAAAAACATCAAAGGAAAATAGATTAAAGAGAAAGAATCATGATAAGTTTCATGAATCAGGTGAAACCACAACAGAAACCTCAGCCTCTAACAGTCAACGACCATCGGAACAATGTGTAAACCCTAACAGATTTGCCAAAAAAAACATGGCCTCAGCTTCATAGTCGGCCACAAAGAACACCAAATAGGGTCGCCATAAGTAGGAACCTAGCAACAACATGCATATAATTTCTTATCTAAATAAAACCATCAACGATAAGAACAAATCTGAGATAAACGATGAGTAAATATGCAAATATAGGTTTTCTTTGGGGCGGCACATAAGTGGTAAACAACCACTGGAAAAGAGAACATATAAAACGCCCAAATCGTTCATAACCGACAACCACTGAGATAAACGTCGTGTGGCTGACGGTAAGATCATCGCGAAGCCAAATCGACAAAAATAAACCAAACAAAACACCCAAATCGCTAATAACCGGCGATGACTGCGTTAAAAATCGTGTCGCCGCCGGCAATATCATCGCGACAGTGAAACAGAGATTAAAGAGAGACACACAGGAGTTTTAGACCAGCAGAAAGATCATCGCGAAGCCGCTGGCAAAATGGTGTTACCATATAGTACCATCATATCGACGGCACAAACGGCGACACGCCGGCAACGCCACGTCGTGGCCAGAACACCATAGCCACCATGGAAACATTAGCCTCCACCAGTCACCGGCATTCAAAACAGCCATCTAGGGCTAAACCCTAACAAAAATTATTCATTCCTTCAACATTTTTAGAAGATTGGAAGCTCTCATTGTGAGGAATCCTTCATTTCTTTCATTTCCTGTATTCTAATCATGATCTTATTCATATATGCTAGTTCATATTCGAAGTCTATGCTCACCTTTGCAAGTCTTGATGATCTTTGGTTAAAACAACTAACTTTGATATATTTATCTTGTGTTTACTTGTATATTTTCGAGATACGTAGTGTTCACTAGTGTTTTTCTTGCTTAAAATATTATCCTTGTTGAAATACATGAATAATCTTGTAGTAACTAAGTGAATCTAGTGTTCACTAGTGATTGTCTTGCTTAAATGCATGTTGTTGTTAACTAGGTGTTAATCTTGTGTAAAACCTAAGTAAGCTAGGTTTTCATGGTGAAAACCTCTAACCCGACTTATGACATATTTTGAACACTATAAAACTATCTTAAACAAACTTCCTATAACTTTTGTAAATACACTTTGAATGGAAACAAGTTTTGGGTGTTTAAGCCTTGGAAATAGAATCTCAAAGATCCTAATATTTGGGCTCAACCATTTCGGTTTACATGATCTAATATAAACAGAATTGTAAACAGAAAATTTAGTGTTTTAAAAGCTTAAAACAATTCCAAAACATCCAAAAGTGAAAGCCTCTTTTTAGAGAAAAACTGACATGAAAAATCTTAACTTTCGGGACCCGAAAACCTTAACTTATGGAAGGCAAGTTCCCGTGAGCTAAGATTTGTATTTAAAGTGTTTGGAGACTTAAAATAACATAACATAAGTTTACAAAGTGTTTTGAAAACTAAAGATGTCATAAAACGAATCGCATGGATGAAACCGACAAAACCGACACTTCTACCGTCAAAACCGTCATTTGGGAACATAAAATATAACAAAGTATATTTTTGTCATCTTGACATAAAAATATGACTATTTTTATGAAACATGTTATTTTCTAGAATATTGGAAAGTACCGCGTATTTGACGCGCTCTGGAAAACTATATATTTTGGACGTCAACTATAAATAATTATATTATTTTTCAAGTTGTCCAAAAAGCCATAATAATATTTAATGGATTTGAATATTATCTTTCGTATCGTATTGACCGGTAAAAATGTTTATGTATTTGCTCAATATATAAAACCTTAATATTTTCTACGCGAACCAACATTAATATATATTTATTTGGCGGATAAGTATTTCCAAAGGATTTCCAACAATACTAACGGGTTACCAACGTCAAGACTTGACCAAGTTCATTGGGTTGCATAGACATCGACCTAATCATTTGAACCTTAAGTTGTCTTATTATTATTTTAGGACACGGCTAAGTTGTTCATTTCCAGTACATTGTCACTTCGATTCGCCTTGCTCAGGTGAGTCTCACGACCGCTCTTTTAAATTGTTTTAAATGCTTTTTGGGAAGAGAATTCATTCCAAACCATTTATCATAAACTTTAATCATGTTTGACATTAACGATTGCCTGTAAGACGTAATGATTACATGTTCTTTCCATTCTCCCAGCCTTTTTTGTATAACATGTTGATTCATGATTATATATCAAACCCCACTATTAATTGAATTTGATTAGTTCTGGTGCGAAACAATAACTAGTGAATAGATCTATTTGGGTTGACGCCCATGTCCTGATTGATCGCTCCAATCTTGACTCCACGGTTATAGTCAAGGGGTACATGTCAGTTATTCTGGTCTATTCGGTATCCATGGGAAAGGTACCATGAGTGGGTAAACAGTTAGTGTTTGAATTCAAGGTTCATGGTAATCTTACAACCCCATTATCCTAACATATGCCATTTTGATTGTTAACATGTGCATAACCTGACTTGCACAAGCCTTCAACATTAAAACATGCATAACTTGACTTACACAATTCTTTCAAACATAAACCGTGCATAGCCTGACTTGCACAATTCTTTCAATATTGAATCGTGCATAATTTGACTTGCATAATTAGTTCCACATAATATGTGCATAACTTGACTTGCACAATGCGTTCAACAATAAATCGTGCATAACTAGACTTACACAAGTCTTTCAACATAAATCGTGCAAACCTTGACCTGCACAAGCCTTTATCATCAAACTTTATAAAACTTGACTTACACAAGTCCTTTACTTAAATCTCTGAATTCACCAACTTTATGTTGACTCTTTTAAGTACATGAATTCTCAGGTGATTAACGGTTGCTTGCTTGGATGACATTCATTATAGGACCTGCATTTTGTATGGTGTCATAGTCAATCATTCAACACTTTTGGAGATTTCATAACTTGAACCGTCATACTTTTGAATCTCAGCATTTGTATCTTTGAAACAATGTTTTACTACCACTACTTCCCGCTGCAACTTATAAAACTGTGTTTATCAATTTAAAACGCCTCTTTTGTTTAACCACTTAGAGGTCGTTCAATGTAACTGTGACTATGGCTCCATGACGTCACATGCCTCCAATACCGTGTGATCAGGGTGTGACATAATTATACCATAATAATAACACAGATGTAAGTTTTAAATGGTAAAATTTTAGGGAACACCTTACTGAACATAAATGAACACCTTCCAGAACATTCACGAACACAAATGAATGAACACGGTCTTTTTTCATGTTCTTTTGTTTAACTACACGAATGGAATATTGTATTCATGTTTGTTCATTTATTAAGCGAATGAACATAAACGAACTTTCTTCCAAGTGGTTCACGAATGGTACATTAAACGTTCGGTTCATTTACAGCCCTATATACCACCGGTATTAATATATATATATATATATATATATATATATATATATATATTATATATATATCAAATCTGGATCCTACGTGTACACACTAGAAGTATTGTTAACCTTTTTGTGATTGGTTGTTTGTGTCGTCATAGTTTCTTGATTGGCTGGGTTGTCGAGGCTACATGAGGCTTCATTTTCACTCTACTTGAGGGTTACTTATTCCATTAACATTTCGTTATACCAATCAAAGATCCCTCTACTCCTTTCTCTCTCATCCTCACGTCTATTCATCTCTTCTTTTCTTCCCTATCTCTCTTAAGGAAACCCTAAATATTAGGGTTCTTATCGTCGATTACGGTGATTATGATGGTATTTGGTTTCTCCAATGACTACATCTAACTGTTGATTTGTTAATGGTGGTTGTTGTGGTTGTTTGTGTTGCGCTTTTTTGGCTACTGTAATCGTTCTGAGCCTCAATGACGATGATACTAATGTTATGTTTCTCTCCCGGTGACAGAGAGTGGTGACGACGAAGACCGACGACGCTGCTGTTGTTTCTTCGTCTTTTGCTCCGATTCCGGCGTAGGCAGACCGCCGCTGGCGGCTTACCCGCCGGACGTTGATGCAAAGCCTTTATGTTTACCATTTTGGTGATTCTTTGGTTGCTTTTTCATGTTGGCTTTAATTGGGGGTTTCCGACCTCTCTGTCGCTTTAGAGACGTCGAGGCGGTGGAGATGGTTTAGGGTTACTGCTATGTTTCAATTAGTCTATTTGGGGGTTTCCAACCTCTCTACTTTTCTAGAAACATCGAGGCGGTGGTGATGGTTCAGGGTTACTGCTCTGTTTCAATCGATCTTGGGTTTTCCCGATGCTCTTTAAGATTGAAGTCGGCAATGATCTGTGGCGGCGACCGGGCAAGGATTGTTACTTTCTTTGTTGTAGTCGCCTAGATTATCACCTAAGTTTCTGTTTTTTTTATGCTTGTAGGAGTCGTCTCTTTATCTTTGCCAAGCAGTTGTGGCCTCAGACGGTGGCTATGAGGTTTCTTTTAAATTGCAAATACATTTTTCTTAGTCTATGTTACTAGTGACTGTTGTTGAGCCTTTCTATCAGGCTGTTATGAATTTATTGAGAACCTATGATGTTGCTAACAAAATAGTTAGTTCATTTGAGGCTGTGATGATTTCTTTCTGAGCATATATCGCTGTTGTTATTAACGGTTACCATGAGGCTATGATGAAATTTTTCTAAGCCTAAATATTGTGTTGCTTAGATCTGATTATTTGTTGGTTCAAAGTTGGTTGGACTTTTATTTACCTGATGCAATTTTTGGTGTTCTTGATGGTTTACATGAGGCTATGCAAGATTTCTATTTACTTGATGTTTTGGTGTTCTTAATGGTTTACATGAGGCTATGATGAAATCTTTCTGAGCCTATATCGCTGATGGTTAAATAATTTAATGGCTTTGTGATTTTGTGATGGTTTGGGTTTGCCTATCAATGGTTTACATGAAGCTATGAAGCAATGATTGTTTTGGTGTTCTTGATGGTTTACATGAGGATGAGGTTGTGATGAATCTTTCTGAGCCTATGTTGCTGATGGTTGATCAATTTAATGGCTAATCAATTTAATGGCTTTATGATTTTGAACACTGGGACTTTCATAAATCTTTACATTTTGACAACTTTGTAAGGACTTTTAGGGCATTCAAAGAAGATGGCATGCTCATACCAATACGACACCAGGTTTCTTTCAAATGGTCAACTAGAGCTGGACCGTGAATCGGTGTAAATTATGTCTTTCATCATATGAAATTTAAGTTTGGCTTATTATAATGCAATCTTTTATTGCCTATAAATTATGTGTTCCATCATATGGTGATATGGACTTTTTTCTAGCTATTTATTAGAATGCAATCTTGATTTTTTCTTTGTTTCTTATTAGTTAAAAAGCAACTGTATTTGCCATTTCATTAAAATGAAGTGTACTCATAACTTTTTTTGATTCTGCTGCCTATTTTTAGTAAATACCCATGTAAGATTATGCACATGATCCATGTAATTAAACTGAATTTGTACCCAACACTTTTGGTTAACTAATGAAATTAAAGTGCTAAATATCGACTACCATATGGTGTTGAACTCAATTGGATGAGATGCAATTTCTTAATGTCATTAACTTGGATAACATTCAACAACCACCCTCCTTAAAAGACAACATACTTGCATATTGTAGCGGGTAGTTGTTTTAAAGGACCAAACATGTATTTAAACTCGCAATTGTAACGTGGGTAGTTGTCTTTAAGGACCAATGAACATGTATGTAAATCCGCAATGAACTTACAATGTAACATTCACTAAAGCAACCAACCCTATAGCAACGCGCGGATCGTTTTGCTTGTTTTACATAATATATATAACGTGCGGTAAAACAAAATTATTACTTTATAATATCCAATATTATAAAATCACCGAAAGGTTTATTTAACCTATCTCTATTAATAAATGATTAAAATATCATATCTTTATAATATGAATTTCTTCTTTAATTAATATATTTAAGACAACGTTACATTTAAAAAAGATCAAGAACACCAACTCAAACTTCATTAACATTTATATGAAAATCATAATTTTGGTCATTAGGGGAGGCGGTATGGTTGGGAGCCGGTAGACGGTTCCAAGGAGAGCCGCATGGCTCCATCTGGTTCACCATACCGCATCACGCGGTTCCCCTCCCTGGCTCCATCTTCACGGCTTGGTGTGGTTCCTAGGAACCGTAGAGAGCTGGGTTGTTACCTTTTCTTTTTGACCGTTGGGAGCTTGAAATGGACATGTGGCTTCACCAAGCCACACCACAACCATACCATGTGGTGTGGCTTGAAATGGTTTCCAAAACTATTAATTTGAGTTGGCATCTTGTGATTGGGTGGTGGGCATGGTTTCACCAAGCCACCCTACCACCATACCCCCTCCCCTTAGAACCCAACGGTGGTACACTTCACATTCAAAACCTCAAAATCATCACACCACATAACAACACTACACAACGCAACATTCAACCAGAGTTTAAATAATGGGAAAAGACCAAATTAGTCGTTTAAACGGTGTTTGGTATGAGAATGAACATATGAAAATAATGGTCTTAAAATAGCCCCCCTTTGATGGTCGTCCCTAACCATTCCTAGGGGTCGGACGACCGTCCTCTACTCCAATCAGACGACGCCACGTACCGCGTGTACGGTCGCCACGACTGTCGTTCGCCGACAACGGCCCTACTTTTTACTAGAACGACCGTCCCATAACTGACAAATCTCAGGGTCGTCCACGACCCTCTGACAGCACCCGACGCCGTTGTCATGGTCATGACGACTCTAAGATTAAAAAAATATTTTTTTTTAAAATAAATGATGGCGTTGACCAGGACGTTGAGGTCGTTGACCTTATGGTCGTCGATGACCATCATCAGGGTCAATGACCCGTAAAAACGACCGTCCAATTTTTTCTTTTTCTTTTACGCACTCTATAAATACTAAATTTCTCCCACTTTTTTCTATCTTCTTTAATATCATTACTAACACTTCTAAATATTTCTAAATGGCTACCACCTTACCAATTTGGTGTCAACTTGAGGAAGAATACCTTGCAATTTCTTGGTTAAGAGTTTGTGACAATGAGCCACGTTTACGTTACGGGAATATGTTTTGGCCCCGAGTCACATAGTATTTTTATGCTCGTTACTTAACTACGTATAATCGTACGCATCATCAATTTATCTCTTATTGGCATCAAATGGGATACAAAATGAGAAAGTTTAACGACATTTTTATCAGAAGTAGCTACAAATATATCTTTACAAGATCTTTGAATTTTGAATTCAAAACACTCGAACATTGCTAACATTGAAAGTTCCAATTTAAGTGATTTTTTTGTCTTTAAAAGTTTTATCCAATATAGGATATGAAGAATACGATGTAGTATTACTTTTAAAATTAGATTTTGAATAATCAATTTCATGATTGTTGTTAAAAGTATCGGGAACACATTCAGAGTCAACAAATTCATGGTTTTTGAAAAAGTTCGGAGTTTTTGTATCAAAATCACAATTGTCATTAATCATGTACTCTTTGGTAGTAATGTTATCAAAAGAGTAATGGTTGGTCGAAATGTTATCTTAAAGGTAATCGTCGGGAGGAAACTTTAAGTCAGGAACAACATATTTATTTTTTGGATTTGATCCATGAGAAGAAATGGGTTTAGGTTGGCTCGAACCTAGACTTGAGTTCTCAACAACATACAAATAGATAAGTTCATTTTGATTACTTGCAACAACTTGAAAAATATTGAAATATCACTATCATCGAAAATATCAACAGGAAAACAATATGTCAACAACTTATAAGACAATGGGGAAATGTTGACAAGATTAAAACGAGTACAAATGACTTTTTTCAAATAAAAAAAGTTAAATTCGAGTATACACTAATGGCACGTCGAACACCATCAAAAGGTACATACTCAGAGATGTTATTATTTTCTTCCCATTTGCCACCAACACATGCAACAATGTTTTGACACTCTATTTTCCTATGGATGATATAATTCAAACAGAAATTTTAGTAGATGATAGTAAAAAATTTAAGTGGGAAATGGAGTATTTAAAGGGTGAGTAAAAGTAAAAAGAAAGTGAAAAGATTAAAAAAAAAACTTCGACGGTCGTTTTAACGGTCAACAACCCTTATTAGGGTCGTCGCCGACCGTGAGGTCAATGACCTCAAAGCTCTGGTCAACGTCCGTTAGTTTGAAAAAATAATATTTTAATGGTGGGGTTGCCATGGCCGTGAAAACGGCATCAGACGTTGTCAAAGGGTCGTGGACGACCCTAAGATTTGTCAGGTCCGAGACGGTCGTTAGAGCAAAAAGTAGGGCCGTTGTCGGCTTTTAACGGTCGTGGCAATCGTTGGGGTTGTACGTGGCAAGGACTGATTGGCTTATGGGACGGTAGTCCGACCTTGTAGGACGGTCGTGGACGACCATGCTTCGAGGGCTATTTTAAGACCTTTGACTTTCAGATGGGTATTTTGAAGAAGAAATAGTAAGGTGCTAATTTGAACTTTTCCCTAAAATAATTGACTTCTACTCGGCATTTGACTTTAAATTAAAAAGAGGAAGACAAACCATATCCAAAAAGACATATATACCCTTGATAAAGAGGAAATCTAGATTTTAAACCCACTTTCTTGATTGGATAAACCCAAAACAGAAGGGACCTGCTATACGTACACCCCTCTACCAAAATTCACACCCCGAATCGGGGCGGTTTGGGCAAACCGGTCCGGATCAAATAAAACGAAAGTGTCATTCTACTTCAAAACCCGGAATACGAGGTTTGACTCGTCTCAAACCGGGGCAGTTTAGGTTTTTTTTTTCTTTTTCTCTTCTGAATTGTTATTATATGTTATAATGTTAACTCAACTTAGCTTCCATCTTACTAGGACCTCATGAAACATAGTTATAAAAGGAATTATTGGTATTTTTTTTCTTCTGAATTGTTATTATATATTACAATGTTCTTTTTATTTTGATAAAAAATAAATGTATTACTTATTTTATTTCTGTGTTATATTATATTTTAACTAATATGGATTAGGAGATTGTGATTTTTCGTCTTCCATATCACAAAACTTTTCAAAACTAAATTTCATTTCAAATCTCAAGTCAAAAAGCAAAAAAACAAACAAGACAAATGGTTCCATTTGGTAAAGAGTAAAGCAAACGATGAAGCTAACAAGTCGTCATTCATATTTCATAATCGTACACACTTAATTTTAATTTCATTTCATTTTGTGATAAAAAAAATTAAAAAAAAAGTTAAACCGGGGCGGTTTGGGTTTGTCTTTATTTAAACCGGGGCGGTTTAATCAAACCGGGACAGTTTAGGGTGTCAAAATAAAATTTTGAGGTGTCTGAATTGAATAGAATCTGCGAAACAGAAAACTCAATGCCAATTTGACCTCTACAAGTCAAACAACTCTACAAGTCATCACAGGCAAAATAAACATCAAACTTTAGATAGACGAATAAAAAGACCATGAGAAAACTATGAAGTGACCAATTTGGCCCCACACGTCCAAAAAGGTAGGTATTCAAAGCACATAAATTCTCAGGTGTGGGCGTGTGTGTGTGAGAGACCTCAATAAGAAATTCATAAACATATTCCTTGCAATTAAGTGAAAAAAGACATGGAAAAAGATTGTCATGATTCATAATCATGGTTAGTCACCAAAATCCTTATATATAAACATTATTAAGGCATAAAAACAGACATGCTTAACAAAATATATCCTCCTCCAAAAATACTTGAATTGAATCTGTGTATGAAAAAAATGGTGGATGTAAAGGTGGTCTTGGTGGTATCGATCCAGATAGCTGGAAGATACGCTGAATGAAGAGTCGATAGCGAACAACAAGTTACTGACGAATCAGCTGATGCGGTTCCAGAAGTTGCTGCAAAGCTTGTTAGAAGAAGAGGGTGATTTGGACAAGTCCCAGATGTCAAAGGACTTTCTTTCCCTCCTTTATGAAGTTCAAGATGAAATAGAGAAATTCAGCTTTCGAGTTGCTCAACATAGGAAAAGGTTTGGTTTCGGTTTCCTAATAAATCAACCATTCTTCTTCAACAAACTCACCTCTTGTCCCATGCTAATACGAAAATTGAACAACTTAATGAGCAAGATGTATTTTTTTCCTGAAAACCATAAGGAAGCTAATGCTGCTACCCCCAGCAGTAGCATCACTTCATCCTCAGCTGTTTGGCCAATCCCAACAATCCCGAGCCCCAAACGTGGGGCTTTAACTCGATCATACACCACAATCTTACATCCTCCACCACAAAAAAAGAAGCTAACATTCAGCCATTCTTACAACAATGATCTTGTGCTGCCAAATGTTGATCATGATCATCAATATTCTTATGAAGTTGCTGCTAAAGGTTATAACGACCTATGCATCGACTTAAAACCTTGTGTGTCATACCTGGCTCTTTTCCCAAAAGATTTCAACATTCCAGTAAGGAGGTTACTCAGGCTATGGCTTGCCGAGGGGTTTGTTAAGAGAAAACCGTCCCCTGAGGAAATTGTTGAAGATATTGCACAACAACATTTTGAAGATCTGGTGGATCGGGGTATAGTTCGAGATAACCAAATTAAGATCTGACAATAGCCCTAAACAATGTCGTTTAGTTCCTGTTTTTCACGACTACCTGTCATCAAAAGCCGAAGATTTAGGCATGTTTTACATCCACAACAGTTTGGAACATCATGGAGATATTGCAGGTCCCTTTGGTGTTCGTAGGATGATTCAACAAATGGGACCTGCAAAGGGGGCACTTACCAGCCGTTTACCAGTACGTAAATTCGATCCCTCTCTTTTGAGGTCTTATGTGTCCTTTAACCGCCCACATAAGGACATGCCAGCAAAAGAAGTAGGCCTGCTTTTGGGTAGCATCATTAAAAGTGACTTTAGATTATTAAAGGTGCTTGATTTAGAGGGTGTTACCAACCCTACTCTACCCAATAATCTTGACCACTTGTGTCTTCTCAAGTACCTAGGACTAAGACGAACAAAGTTGGATAATCTTCCTGAATCCGTGGGCAAATTATCGTATCTACAAACCCTGGACCTGAAGGACACTAATATAAACAGTCTACCAGACTCCATTTGGAAGCTCAAAAACCTTCGCCATCTCAATCTAAATAGCATTTCCCTCACCATGCCACCTAGCAGTTCTTCCACTCTTGTAACCCTTTGGGGACTGGCTCTAGATGATAAGATATCTATCAATGAAGTTTTGGGAAAGTTGCTTAATCTTAGAGAATTAAGTATTAAGTTCAAACTAAGCACAAGAAACCAAGAAGTTTTGTTTGAGTGGATCAAGAAGCTAGAGCACCTTCAGTCTTTGAGGTTGTATTGCTTGACTGGTCAAGCTTTGAAGCTAGTTTTGAGCCCATTACTGACCTTAAGTAAACTTTCAAATCTTAATTTATATGGCACTTTAGAAAGATTACCCGCTGCAAATGAGTTCCCGCCAACAGTTAAGGTTCTCACATTGTCAATCTCTCGGCTAAACAAAGATCCAATGGAGACGCTAGGACACCTACCTTGTTTGATTGTGTTAAGGCTTTTGGGTGACTCGTTTAAGGGAAAACGAATGGTGTGTCATCCGGGAGGATTTAAGCGACTCGAGGTCTTGAAGATGTGGAAGTTGGCGGAGTTTGAGGAATGGGATGTGGGGAAAGAAGCAATGGAGAGGCTCAAAGAGTTGGATATCAGAGGGTGCCATAAGCTAAAGAACATCCCTTCTAGACTACTCATAAAACCGAAGCGCCTGGAGAGATTAATGCTAACAGATATGCCTGATGAGTTTGTCGACCGGATTACAAAAAGAATACCCACCGAGACTACTCTCACAACCAAATATTTGGAATTAGTTCCCTAGATTGTGAGTTTTTCATTTTCATATACTCACAGTTTGAATTTTTGTGATCTTTTTTCGCTCACCAAACTTTAACTCAGAACATTTGTTTTCTATGACAGTTGGAACAAAAAAGGATTCTGCAGAAATGAGGAGCCCAACAGGCCAATAGTACAGAAGTTTTCATTGTGCATACATCATCTTCAATCTTTTATTCATATAGTTTTTTCTTGTTCTTTAACATCTTACCACTGGTCATTCGAAAGGAATATAAACATTTATGTATTTTTAACAAACTTTCATTTATTGCACATGTTTGTTATCAACAATTTGGATCCAAAAGAGAAGCATTTGAATCATAAGATCAATTAAGGTAGCATGGTATCTATCCTTCAAGAAATTGGATATCGAAACCCTAAGTATGTAGGATCAATTTAGCAGCACAAATTAGCCGTCAACATTTTTGGATTTCGAAATGCAACTTGTAGCATATAAAATGAAAGTAGGGTATGGAGATAGAAATCGAAATGACACAGATTCGTTACTGACGGAATTGAGAGAGAGAACTCACAGCGTGAAAACGGAGAGAGAGAGAGCTTGTGTAGCTTGTGTGTGTGTTTTTTCAGCCACCGGGAACCAGGGGTATGCACCGGAAAATTAAACGAGTGGCGGCTACGGAGTTTATTTTCAAATAGATGTAATTAAATAATTTATTTATTAAAATGAACGATTTGAAAAATATATATAAAAAAGAGCATTTTCTATAAAGATTGGATTTTCTCACTCATACAAATATTGGTTAAGGTTTTTTTATTTAATAAATATTTTTTAATGAAACTATAAAAATACTCTGTTAGACTTGATAGTTTTTAAAAATAATTGAATGCTTTCTAAATTTTATAGAAAGGTGTTCAGTGATTATTTAAAAAAAAAACATTGTTTATTTTCAAAAATTAAAAACAAAACTATTATAATATGTCCATTTTGCTTCGCTTTATAATTTAATTGAATACTGATATTTTCAAAAAAAGTAATTGAATGCGTATAAAGAAATGAACGATTTGAAAAATATATATAAAAAAGAGAACGATTTGAAAAATATATATAAAAAAGAGCATTTTCTATAAAGATTGGATTTTCTCACTCATACAAATATTGGTTAAGGTTTTTTTATTTAATAAATATATTTTTAATGAAACTATAAAAATACTCTGTTAGACTGGTGATCAGTGTTTATAAAAATACTCATACAAATATTGAATGCTTTCTAAATTTTATAGAAAGGTGTTCAGTGATTATTTAGAAAAAAACATTGTTTTTTATTTTCAAAAATTAAAAACAAAACTATTATAATATGTCCATTTTGCTTCGCTTTATAATTTAATTGAATACTGATATTTTCAAAAAAAGTAATTGAATGCGTATAAAGAAATGAACAACAAAAATACCATGTTGAAGGTAAATGAACGAATAGAGATATATTCGTTTTTTGTTTTAATTCTTTGAAATAGATAAAAAAAACAATATTACTTTTAAAATAACTACGTAACCATTGAGAATATATATTATAAAATCTTGGGTCGATTTGAGCTAAAAAAAGTCTCACCGCTCTTGAGCTATTCGAAACCGAATCACTAAAATCTTCGGTCGAGTCGAGCTAAAATAAGCCCAAAAACCCGATAACGATCCTAAAAAAATATTGTTTTAAAAACGAGCACGAACTCAAACTTCACTTATCGATCTCATGTAGCCTCAAGTCAAGCTCGTAGTTTCGTTTATATTTTTTGAGGCACCCCAAAATTCCCATTAAATGGGTTCCAAACTCATGACTCTAGCAGTGCGATATATAACTTTAATATTTTTTTTAAAATGTGTTTTCTATAAATAGTTAAAAGGAATATTTTTTTAAGAAAATGAAAAAAAGTTTAAATTAAATTGCTGCTTTATTGATAAAGATAGTCTATTTTAAAAAAAAATCCTTTAAAAAGTTTCTAATAAAATTATTTTTTATAGACCGTCATGTTATTATTGTTTTTGCTAATTTGCATAAATGTTTTTTTAATATTTAATACAAACATTGTTCTTTGTATTTTAAGGAATTAAAAAAAAACACTTGTTATGCAATCTAGCTGCCCATTCGCGGCTCGTTTCTGGTTCGTAAAGGGCAATAGGAGCGACGACTAGGGTTCCGTCGTGAGCCTTCGGTGACGTCAACTGTGGCCCTCGAGAAGATGTGACGGTGAGCTCGACTCCAAGCTCCGACCACCACCATCTCTTTCTCTCTGCTCTCTTAACGAAATGAATAAGTCAAGCATTACAACACTTGAGATCTATCTTCATAATCTCAAAACAAAGAAATAGATGTATAAAATTAGGCATGTCAACAAACTGATAATTGAGATTCATGAATCAACATACACAGGCAATAGAAGTCATTCTCACGAATCAACAAATGGCTTTCTTCTCTGTCATTATCGTCGTTGGAAGTATACCAGGTGCCACAGAGAAGGTGTTATCGACGGTGAAGGAGATGAAGGCGGAGGTGGTTTAGCCGGATATGATGGTGGTAATGGGTTACTGAGGTGGGTTTGATACTGGCGGCATTGGTGGTGATCCGGTGAAAGAGTGGTGGGGCGATAATGACTTTTCTCTGATGGGGGTTTAGTTTTAATAAGTTATTGATTTTGACAATTTACATAAAAAGTGGTGGGATCGACAATGACCTTTCATTTAACAGAAAAAGTTAACCCCGTAATCAACTCACAAGACAACAAAATGACAACAAATAGTAAACCTTAAACCTTGAACGCAAAATGGAATTAACTCTACTAAATATATAGATCTAAACATTTCGGTGCTTTTCTTTTAATTTTGCTTTTAGGTGAAAAAAAGCCTAGATCCAACTCTATAGAATTACTGATCGGAGAGTGAGATCAGCGAAGGTTGACTCGATCTTCATCTTTCATCGGAGAAATACGATTCGCCGAATTCAGAAATGCAGTTCTTTGGAGGTTCCGAGATCAGTCCATCTCCGCCACTGCCTACGGCGTCGGGAAACAATGCGCATATGATGTACATATTCAACAGAAACGGCGTTTGTTTGCTTTACAGGGAGTGGAATCGCCCTCTTCGTACACTCGATTCCAATCAGGATCATAAACTCATGTTTGGTCTCCTTTTCTCTCTCAAATCCCTAACCGCCAAAATGGATCCATCTAGGTTTGTTTTTTTCACTTTTCTTCTTTAACTCTATCGTTTCCTCTACGATTCTAGGGCTTCAAATTTCTATTAGTTGTTTACGGTGGTTTTTGCAATTACGGACCTAACTTCGCCTAATCTATGCCCTATCTCTAGTGATTAACAAGGGGGAAAACATGATTAAAGTAATTTTTGTATATGTTAGATGGTGCTTGGATGCTCAATTTGCAAGTGATAATTGCAATTTAAAGATTTAAGGGATAAGTGTCCAGTTATATCATTATCTTTTGTTAGGAACTTAGGTCGACTTTTTACATGATATTTGGGCTTTTAGTGATCAAGAAATTAGATTTATAATCATTTTAACCGAAACATCCCAGGCTGGTAGTTGAGTAAGTGATCGCTCAACTCGTTTTGACTGTGTACTTTGCACTATATATCTACTTGGATCCACGTGGTTATATGTTTACTATATTGTTCTCTTGGGCAGTGCTGAGAAAGGGAATCTTGGGGTGCCTCAACTACCAGGACAAGGTTGTTCGTTTCACAGCTTTCGTACCAATACATACAAATTGAGTTTCATGGAAAGTCCATCTGGTATAAAGGTTTGTTTAGCCTTTTGACTGATTTATTTTCATGTAGATGCTATACTGCGACTTATATTTTTGCAAGCTTTTTCATATTACCTCACTACTATCATCTAGTTGATTTCATGCATACAAGACTAACAAATTCCTTCCAACTCAATGCATAACTAAATGCACCCCCAATGCATCTCTTTTCAAACGCCTCACGTAAGCTGCCACAACAGATTTCTACCCATGCTTTAAACACACCCATTTTCTCTCCAATGATATGTCCACTTTCCAACCCTCTTTTTTTGAGAAAAGTAAAATAACACACATACAATAAAAATGTTGGTTGCGTGTTGAGGGCTCCACCATTCCTCGGTCACCTTGCGTTCAGAATTTTGGATGAGCAATTGAATATTACAATCCGGACGCTACCTTCCATTCATCCATCCGTCCACCTAAGAGTTAGGCTGTGCATGGAGTGCTCTAAGCAAATATACTTTATTCATGTCAAAGATACGCCCTTTCATGTTTGGTAGCATGTGGAAGAATGTAACCTGTTTGTTTGTTTAAAACAACTTAAGGTAATTGCTGGACTTATCTTAACAAATACTAATAGTTAAGAGTAATTAGTATGTTTTGTTTATTTTCTTTTGGCCAAAAGAAAAGCAAAATCGCTCTATTTGTGGTAACGACTTTTTTCTTGAAGGTTAAGTTTTGTTAGTATGTATAAGATGGTTGATGTCCATTAGTTTGTAAGATTTGTAATTACTAATTAATAGAAAAAGAGTCGTGGATAGGGATTTACACAAAAAATGTTCTTCTTTTCTTACTGCTTTGATACCTATTATGTGCTACAATTGGTATCAGAGCTAGTGATTAACAACGATCCTAAGGGTTGGTTCAGAATCAAAGACTTGTTGTGATTTATGCAAGCAGAAGCAGGAAAGAGAGCAATGGCAAATGCAAAATCAATTATATTCCCCACAGATAGAATATCATGACCCTACTCCAATGTCTGATTTTAACGACAAAAAACTACAACGTTTGAGCTGTCAAAGTTAGAGCATTTCCAAATGTTTATGTCATCTAGGATGCTATCGAGCTGGCAGAAGGGATTAGGAAAAGAATAACATGGCTATCGCATTCCTATTCCGGCAATTCCAGATGAACTAGTGATACAAGTCGCTCATCACACAACCGCAAGAGAAATATGGGATGCCCTTAAGATTCGTTACGTAGGTGTTGATCATGTCCAAAAGGCGCAATTACACACTCTCCAATATGAGTTCGAGTGAAGATGAAGGATGGGGAGAAATTGATGACTTCCGCAGACGCATAAGTGGATTGGCGTAAAGGGCAGTAAGTCTTGGGGCACTACTTGAAGATAAAAAATAGTCGGACAATTTCTTTGTTTTGCCGAGAAGTTTGTTACCCATTGTCACTTCTATTGCACAATTTGTAGATTCGGAGACCATGTCATTGCAAGAAGCAATAGGAAGACCGAATACCTTTGAAGAAAGGACCAAACCATGTGAAAAATCTCATGGTTCAAAAGGTGTCAAGTTATTTCTTTCTTACGAGGATTGGCAAGCTAAGAAGAGACAAGAAAAGGGGTTCAGTTGTGACCGAGGGAATGGCAATGAAAATCATGGCTGAGGTGAGGATGTGGCCGTGGCCGTGGCTGATTAGGTGGACGAAGCACATGATCTGTTCGAAATCGGGGACTTTGAATGGAAACCGCGAGGTGCGAATCAAAGGAAAGATCGTTCCAATATCAGGTGCGTAAGGTGATCTTCTCATGGAAGAAGAACCAAACAACTAAGAGGCAGTAGAAAACGATAAATGGAAGGAGGCTATGCCGCAAGAAATAATCTGGATTGAAAGAAATAAAACCTGGGAGCAAACGGCCTTACCACCAAGTCATCGACCCATAGGATTTAAATAGGTCTTTAAAATTAAAATGGATGTAGACGGGATGATAATCAAATATAAGGCACAACTTGTAGCTAAAGACTACGTCTAACAACCCGGAGTGGAATTTGACGAAGTGTTTGCTCTGGTTGCTAGGCTCGAAACAGTCCGCTTAATTCCAGCACTCATGGCACAAAAGTGATGGGGGGTCCGTCATCTGGATGTGAAGTCATCTTTCCTTCATGGAGAGCTTAAAGAAGAAGTCTATGTTTCTCAACTGGAGGGGTTTGTGAAGAAGGTACACGAGGACGAAGTTTATAAATTATCAAAAGCTCTATATGGTCTTCGACCAGCACCAAAGGCATGGACACTCGCCTTGACTATGTTCTAAAATAACATGGATTACAAAGATGCAAACTTGAACAAGCGGTATATACAAAGAACTCAAGAGCAGGCTGCCTATATATAGGAGTGTATGTAGATTTAATAGTGGTTGGAGATAACCAAGAGAGAATAACTTCATTAAGAGACAAATAGAAAACCGGTTCGAGCTGAGTGACCTCGGTTCACCCTCGTATTATCTTGGTATCGAAGTAATATAAGACGAATATGGTATGTAACTAAGGCAATCAGGATATGCGAACAAAGTGCTAAAACAAGCGGGAATGTTGGAAGTAACTGAGCTAAATTTCCCATGGAACCCGGATTAATATTATCAAAGAATGACGATGGTGAAGCTGTAGACAAATATTAGTAGATTAAGTTTTTCAATTCCCGATTAATAGAAAAGAGTCGCGAAGAGGGATTTTTACCAAAATTGTTCACGTGTTCTTACTGCCTTAATACCGATTCTGGGCTACAACAATAGTTTTCCTACAAGCTGCAAATTCCTGCTCTGTTAATATAATGCTGAACTAGTCATGAGCACCATCGTATGTCATGTTTGTGATCTATGAAGGGAATCAACTTACCTTTTGTGTCTCTCATTTGACTTGACTGGTCATTATAACTAAGTATAGTCATAAGTCATAACCAACATTAACAACCTAAATTGCAGGCCGGGCAGGCTGTGTGCAGCATTTGGTTAAACAGGTTTCAACATTGAATCAAACCATTCAAGATAGATGCTTGTAGTACTAATGAGATTATGAGATGTACTTTTAAATTCTAAATTTCTATTTCATTATTGTGCCAAATTGGGTATTTAAAATTTGTCAATTGGTTTTGTTAATCACATAAACTTACCATGTTGCTTTTCTATGTTCTTTTATGGACTATTATCTTGGGTATATGTTGTGCAGATCATCCTTGTCACACATCCCAAAGCTAGCGATCTCAGAGAGTCATTGAAATACATTTACAATTTGTATGTTGAGTATGTTGTTAAGAATCCACTGTACACTCCAGGAACTCCAATCAGGTCAGCAATGTACTTAACAAACAATTTCAGTTAGATAAATACTATAGGTTATGGAAAGCTTGATTGACTTCCATTTTCACTATATGATACTAATGATAGAGACCCACCCCGTGTTTTGTTGCATTAAAATGTGATAAAAAATCACAACTGTTGGCCAACTTTCAAAGATGGTCTCTGTCCTAAAACCCTAGAAAACTACTAATATAAACATTTAATTTTTCTGCTTTCCTACTTAGCTTGTTTAATCAGAAAGACACCCTTTCCTTATTGTTAAACCCTGAAGTTCATCAGGGTGTACTTTTATAATGCATCTAGATCATTACTGCATGAGTTTTTGTGCCTCCACGAGTAAAATTGTAATCTTCTATAATGACCATGATCAAACTAATATCTTAACAAATCAAAGACGCTGGCTTATGTTTCATGATTATAGATTAAACGGGACAGTACAAGCACTAGTAGATGAACGAACGGTTAGAATATTATTTGATTGATCGGGACCAACTTTACAATATAATCTTAAATGTTCTGTCTTTGCTTGTGCAGAAGTGAGTTATTCAACACAACTCTTGACCAATACGTGCGAGGTCTCGGATAATTGGTAAGTCTTCATCACTATTATAGAGGTGGTATCTCTACCTGTTACTTATAAACGGGTTGAAATGTTTTTGTGTTCTCTCTAATAGATCAATTGGGTTGAAAAATCATTCGAAGTGCATTAAAATAACCTACTAAATGGCTTTACAAAATAACTATTAGATTATTTTGGAAGCAATATAGATTTTGTAATCAGTTATAGCACATTATTTATTTATAAAACAAAATATTGTTACAAGATGTGGTTTTGGGTCGGCCCAAACCAACCCAGCATGTTTTCAAAGTCCCCATTTTGACCCGTTACCCAATTGTCCGACACACCACTTTGCCACCTCTAACTAGGGGGTTCATCAATTACAATAACCTTTTTAAGGATTTTGTTATATACTTTTACAGTAGACTTCATCATTCTGGAGCTGAAACATTGGTGTACAACGGGTGACATGCTGATCTCTAAAACTGCTTCTGAGATGCATCGTACGCACAACTGATTATTAATCATTTAATGTATCCATTAGAGATCATTTATACATCATTTGAACCACTTTCTCCTAAATATTGCTTGAATATAGTGCCAGTTTCTTGTCTGTTTGATGATAAATGGTTTCACTAGAAAGTTATTATGATCCATCCTGTGTTGGTATCAAAACAATAAGGCATGCAGAACTTAAATAATGTTCGATTATAGTCTAATCATTTTTTTTTATATTTATTCATTTTATAGGGCCTGCCAGCCCGTGACAGCCTTTCCTTTTGAGCCTTTTTTTTAATATCAATTTTGTGGTTTATAGAATGACGCGTTCTTATTGAGTTTTTTTTTTTTTTTCCGATATCTACAGCTAAGCTCATACCACGTCTAGTTTGTGGTTGGTTTGGTTCGTTTTTCTCGCTGATCCAACCAACTTGGTCGGTTTGATTTGCCAATTCGATTAGAATGATTGTCTGAACACTGAACCAAACCGTGAATGGTAAACTCGTATCAACTTGCAGCCCCCAGTATTCATAGTACGTAAGTTGGTAGGGTCAAAACACGATAAAAAGAAAGTTTCAAGACAAAAAGGTACCCGTGAGTACAACATTCCTGTAATATATTGACAAATCCAGCATCCGACAAAAATGAAAAAGCCCTGCTACTAGATATGTTTACATATGAAACATCAAATACAAAGTTATTTTGGCGTATAAAGTGTAAAGTGTACGAAGCATTCTAGACTATTTATTGATCTAATTCAAATCTAATCCAGATCTAAAGGAAATTGTAAGTGTGAAAAAAGTTGAAGTGGTAAAATCGGTATAACTTATCATTGTTGACTTTTTATAAAGTTCCTCAAACTTTTTTTAAGCATTTTAACCTTCTTATATGACATCACTTATAGAAATACGTCATAAAATCGAGCATTTTTTCTCTTTAATTTGAGTCACTGTTGTAAATCTCGTTTGAGACGGTCGAGTAGTCCCTCGACTTGGGCGAGCATTCTTTTAATTTTATTAAAAATCTCGTTAAAAATTCTTTTTATTTAAATGTCTTACTTTTAAATGAATATATTTTTTTATCATTTTAAGTAAATAAATAAAACTAAGTACTTTATCAAAAGAAATGTGTTATTTTATTCGATTAAGGTTAAAGAAAAATGAATATAACATCTATTATGTGCGATGCATTTGACAATTTTAATGGAAAAAAGTTAATAGTGTTAACTCATTAGACTAAAACACGTATAGAATACAAACCACAAGACTTGATTGTTAAAAAATTCTTTTTAGACTAAAAGGGTTAAAAACTCAAATCATAGTGACTAAAATGATAATTTACTCTATATTATAATACATATAACTTATAAGAATGCTGAAATTGTCTTTTTTACATTAACTTTTAAGTGTTTAATATGACAAAATTAATTTTTAAACTTGACTACCTTAATTATCTTTAAATACTAAAAAGTATTTGAATAATAGAAATCTAAGTGTATAAACAATCTACTCTTGTTAAATAAAATTCTCAAAATGGTTTTTATTTTAATATGATTTCATATTTACTTTATTTTATATGTTTTTATTAAACCTTTAAATCTATATAATTATACATAAATATTTTGTTTAAGCGCTTACTAGTAACTATGTTAGTGCGATGTGTTCTCTGTCGCATTGTGCAAACACTCTTCTACTGTGTTAATAATAATTATTTGAAAGACATATTACTTTAATAGTTCTTTTTACATGACAAATCTTTTCTACTCATACTTCTGAATTATCCCACAAACTAAAAACACCAGTGTAGTGGCGGATCTAAGATTTTTTTCTATTGGGTTCACTTTTTTTCGAGTGGTCGAAATTGTAACTAAATGTCAAAATTTTCGGTTTAGTCTGTTCGGGTCGAGTAAGGTTGATCTGCACAATTAGACAAGTTAGACAAGTTTTATGGGCATCTGCACGATTCCATTTCTATATAAATACATAACGATACGAAATTTGACAATTGGTATGTCTAGTTCAGTTGGTTCCTCGTAAACTTTGCAAGCTATAGACCTGGATTCGAACAATACCCATTACATTTATTTTTCGATAGCACGTACATATTGTGTTTATTTTGTTTAAAACAACGGATACAAGGCTCGAATCATGTACCTCAAGGTTAAAACTCGGGCTTGGAACCAATTGAGTTAGAGAAGAATTTGTTAGTATGATTCACTCCTAATACTAATGTGGATTCACCCTAGCTTACCTTTTTTTTTACATAATTTTATTAAAAGTTTGAAACTCACTGGATTCCCGTAAACTTGATGAATCATTACTAGATTCGCCCCAACACGAATGTCTAAATTAAAACACAGAACTACAAAGAAAATAATCCTTTTTAGCAATATACATTAGAATGTTTCTTAGTATTGTTTCATGTTTTAAATTAAAAGTTTTATCAACGAATTTAAGCCGTTTTAGATAATACTTTACACTCATTTGTAAAAAATAAACAATTTAAAAATTATAAAGACAAAAAAATAAAAAATTAACACGTGTACACTTAGGATTCCACGTGTGATGCCCGTACGATCAATCCTAGACAAATGGTATAACTTTTACCAAATACGAATATAAATATCATCACCATAAATAAATCTCCACAATTTGTCCCATTTATGTTATTTATGTTAATAATCACATTAATTATAAAACTGTCATCTTCTTCATCAAATTATTCCTACTTCTTTGATCTCGAAACCCTCCTAATCAAGAACACAAAACACAGCACTCGATAGAACACAAAAAACCCAACCAATATATAAACATTAACCCATCTCTGATTTTCATGCAACCCTCTCTTCTCCAACACATCTGCCCCCGTCACCATGCACGTTTGACTTTTCTCATCGTACCAAATCAAACACCTGTTGACCAAACACGAATACTCATTTATCAACAAAGCATCCAGAGCGTACTTGTACATCGAGAAGTAATGCATAAACAGCCAGTACTTTGGCATCCTTTCTTTCGATATAAAGTAGCCGGAAAACAGAAAAAATCCGGCGAGAAGTACGGTCACCAACGAAGTTCCGGTGATGTAGTTCGGCGCCACGGAGCTCAAGAACAAAATGAACGAATTCGCCATTAGAACAATCAACCAAATTAGCAAAACAAAGTACGAAAATGCCCCCCAAGTTTGGCACAATCCGACTATGAAATAGAGGGACACGGAGTACACGATTGCGATTGCGAGAAGATACGGGAAGAATACGAGGGTGTTGGCGATTAGGTACGAGGATAGCCGGTAAACCCCGCTGGAAGTTTCTCGGAGGAGAATCGGCCGCTCGTTGATGAAAATTGGGAGCGTTTCGGTGGTGGAAGAGAGCAGAAACGTTAACGTGAATGCGAAGAGACCGAATCGCTTCTCGATCCCGGTCTTATCGTACCCGATTTTGATGTAGATTGTTCCTAAAACGAGCCCCACGATTAATGCCTGCAAGGTGTTTGTTAAAAGTAGCTGTTTCGTACGGAAGATGATTTTGCAGAATCTGTAGAATAAGGCTAGGGTTTCTTGAACTCTAGTGCTTCGGTACCGGATCGGGTCATGCTTCGTTTGGATAGTTGGGGTAGTCCGGGTCGGGTCGGGTGGGAATGTGGGTGTGATGGGTTTAGAACCACATGATTGGAGTTGTGGGAGGATCTCCATTGCGTATTCGAGCGAATTGAGTTGTGGCGGGAGGGCGAAACCGTTTGATTGCAAATGTTGTTGGAGTGAAGGTAAGGTTCCATGATGAACGACTTTTCCTTTCGATAGTAAGAGGATCCTGTCGATAGTGGAGAGGATTTTGAAGCTCGGTTGGTGGATCGATAGGATGACGGTGCGGTGACGGGAGGTGGCGATGGATCTGAGCGTCTGCATGATGCTGTAAGCGGAGCTGCTGTCGAGCCCTGACGTGGGCTCGTCCAGCAGCAGGACTCCGGGGTCGTGGAGGAGGCTGAGTCCGATGGACACGCGCCTCCTCTCGCCCCCGGAGAGGCTGTGGCCCATCCGCGTGTGGGCCACGTGGGTGAGCCGGAGCTCGGTCATTAGAGAGGTGACCACGGTGGATACCTCGGGGGTGGATTTGGGGTGGAGGAGGGTGGCGGCGAAGGCGAAGGTTTCGGAGACGGTGAGGACGGGGAGGGAGTAGTCGTGTTGGGGGAGGTAGGCGGAGAGTTTCCGGTAGGATGAAGGGGTGAGTGGGGAGGAGTTGAGGAGGAGCGTGCCGGTGGTGGGCGAGGTTCGGGTGGCTAAAATGTCGAGGAGAGTGGATTTTCCGGCGCCGCTAGGGCCGACGATGGCGAGGATCTCGGAGGGGTGGGCGGTGACGGAGATGTCTTGGAGGATGGGAGGTGATGACGTGGCGGTGGTGCATGTGTTCAAGAGTAAAAAAGATGGAATAATTGCTGTGGTTGGGGTGGTGGTTTTGGTGTAACAAATGGAAGTAGCTTTTAGAGTGTAGGTTTTGACGTGGGGCGCCGGCGGTGGTGATAGCGGCGGCGGCGGTGGTTCGTCCATGGTGGTTCCGGCGGAGAGAAGTTAGATCGGAAAAGAAGTGTATCTATATTCTATACATGGGTGTGGGATATAAGGTATTTATTTTGAAATTAACGTATTTTATAAATAACTATTGATTTAATTAATGGGTAATATTAAAAAGAATAATGGGAATTTTTTTTAATGGAATTAACCCGTGACATGAGAGGAAAAAGAAAAGGTGATATAATCATCTATGGACAAAATATGGTCACATGGGTGAGAAGTGAAGCTAGGCTAAAGGGGTCCGTGAGCTAAAATCAATCACCATTTCCAAACAAAGGTTGCAGAGATATGTCATGTCGCTAGAAAACAATTCAGTTATCAACCGTGAAAATTACCAAAGTAATTCGTGCACAGCACCATCACCTATCAAATGTTAGCCATCTTAAGGTACGTGTAGTTTTAGTTGGAAGTAATTAAAAAAGAGTTGATGAGATGAAGAGCTTTTATTGCTAAATAAAATTGAAAACACTAAAAAACTAATTGTTAGAAATTCGAATGCTTGGAAACTCCAGAAAGCGTGATTCACTTTCGGACTAAAAATCTCGAGGGTTCGCTCAAGAATTCAATCGGATACGATCTGGAGATCTTTTCGAATTCAAAAAATTTTTGATCGTGAAGAAGAACCGAACCAGAAAATTTGATATGATCGTACGTATTCACTAGGGGAGCGTATATGCAGTTATTTAGGATAATTGCTATACGATTTTGCACAATTAGTCCCTCGAATTTCATTAATGCCATTTCGTAGGGGCTGCCGCCCCTTGGACCCCGCTCTCTCGGGGGCGCTGCCCCCGAACCCCCGCCAAGGGGGCGTTGCCCCCTTGGAACCCCCTAACCTTATCGAGACGAGCGTGCACTACCCCGCACCACCGAACCCGACCGATATAAGTTAGAAGACGTATCGATCCATAATTAATCAAATTATACTAAAATAGCAACATTCCTCCCCCATTTTAGTATAATCCATGATTAACTAAAAGAATCATCACAAATCAAATAAAACTAATGCATAAATGAGAATGTCGTGACGATTGAATTCCATCTTAGTACTTTACACATTCCAGAAATTCGAATATTAAGGGTGTCTCTAAGGATTGAACCCTTACTATTAGAATGAATACCCGAAGATAATGTACACATTAGTTTATATTCTCAAATCCAAACTTGACACTTATTTTACTAGCTTGTGTCCCTATCCTTCATAAGCATATCAAAGCTAAGTCCAAAAGCTTCTTGAAGCAGCTAAACTTCATGCTCACATAGGTAATTCTTTTATTCTTGCACTTGCAAATGCAATTTTTCAAAAGAACTATTAAGAAAATAACCTTCAACCTCCTTTAACTCGCAGAACTGAACACATACCTTGGGATGATTCTTTCATGTGTTCCGATCTAAATATATTGAGTTTTCCACATTGAATTCAGCACCTAAAGTCTATTAGGTGGGAATTGGGTATCTCAATATATAAGATTTAGATGGACTTTAATCCCATCCCTTCGGCCGCCTTGTGCACAAGATCTCTACTCAACCCTTTGGTTAAATGATCGGCTAAGTTTTGTTGACTTTTCACAAACTCAAGTGATATCACACCATTCATAATGAGCTCTCGAATCATGCTATGTCTAACACCGAAGTGTCTAGACTTTCCATTATACGTTTGACTATAAGCCTTAGCCAATGTAGCAACACTATCACATCTAATAGATATCGGTGATATCGGTTTAGGCCACAATGGAATCTCATAAATCAAGTTCCTTAGCCAATCAGCTTCTTTACCAGCCGCATCTAATGCTACAAACTCATATTCCATTGTCGAGTGAGTGATGCAAGTTTGCTTCTTTGATGCCCAAGATATTGCACCACCACCAAGTAGGAAAACCCATTCACTTGTGGAAGAATGATCTTCCCAATTTGTAATCCAACTCGCATCTGTGTAACCTTCTAAAACCGAAGGAAATCCCGAGTAATACAAACCATAATCCTTAGTTCCTTTCAAATACTTAAATACTCGATTCAGAGCGTGCCAATGATGTGCATTTGGATTGCTAGTATATCTACTAAGCTTCCCAACAGCAAAGGCTATATCAGGCCTTGTACTAATCATTGCATACATGAGCGAACCTATAGCTCTCGAGTATTCAAGTTGAGAAACAGCCACACCTTTGTTTGGTAATAATTTCAGATTTGGATCTATAGGTGTGCTAACAGGAGAACAATCATCCAAATGAAACTTCTTCAGAATCTTCTCAATATAATGAGATTGAGAAATTGACAAACCATCGTTATCTCTCTTTATTCTTATTCCAAGAATCACTTCTGCCTCCCCCATGTCTTTCATATCAAATCTAGAGGGCAGGAATTTCTTTGTTTCATCAACTAGTTCTTGACTAGTTCCAAATATCAGCATGTCGTCAACATATAAGCAAATTATGACTCCTTTTCCAGAATCATCAAATTTGCTATATACACATTTATCCGCATGGTTAAGAACATAACCACTTGACAACACCACATCATCAAACTTTTGATGCCATTGCTTTGGTGCTTGTTTAAGTCCATACAACGATTTGATTAGTTTACATACCTTTTGTTCATTACCAGGCATAACAAAACCCTCAGGTTGTTTCATATAAACCTCCTCATCCAATTCACCATTTAAGAATGCTGTTTTAACATCCATTTGATGAATTACAAGATTGTTGATAGCAGCCAAAGCTATTAGCAGCCTAATTGTGGATATTCTTGCAACAGGAGCATAAGTGTCAAAGAAATCAATACCTTCTTTTTGCCTAAAGCCTTGGATAACCAATCTGGCTTTATATTTATCTATGCTTCCATCCACTTTCATCTTCTTTTTGAAGATCCATTTACTACCCAAAGGTTTACATCCAAGAGGTAAATCAGTCAACTTCCAAGTTTGATTATGCATTATAGAATCAATTTCATCTTGGATTGCCTCCTTCCAGAAAGCCACATCTCTAGAAGCCATAGCTTCACTAAATGTCTTTGGATCTTCCTCAACATTATAACAATATTCATATTGAGATTCTATCTCATCTCGTGTTCCTTCAACTAAATATAGTTGAAAATCAGATCCAAAATCTTTAGGTTTACGTACTCGCGAACCTTTCCTTGGTTGAGATGGACCTGGTTCATCACTAGAACCAGTTAATTCATTTCTAGTACTAGTACTAGAAATATTTTGAATCATATCCTTTGGTCTAGGTATTGATGAGAATCTTTCTTCATCAAATATTGCATCTCTTGATTCTATGACACGGAGCACAACCGAGCCTAACCAGTATTATTACTGTGTTAAATTTAAGTGTACCTATACTTGTTTAGGTCAGTGGATTCTCCAAACTTAACATGACGTTAAGCTTTGTCTAGGCATTGCATCTGTGACATCTGTGGATTGTACGCAATCCTATCCGTATGACTTGGTACTTCGAAGATCTGTGAGTCCTCTGACTTCCCTCATTAGTTAACTGTTTGAGATCACATTTATGTTCTGATGTATTTGTTATATCTGTTATGATTATCATGTCGAACACTGTGAGTCGGAATGCCCTGTGTGGGTCATTATAGACTTTCTGGTCATTAAGGTTGAGACCACTAGGCATATGAGAGATTATGACGACCGTTATAGTTGAACGATCCATATTCACCCGGATCCTCTAGTATTTATTTACTAGGGGGAATATGTGCTTATATGTTGAACTTGAAAACCTACTCGCAGGGGGTGTACGGCTACGCGCAACGTGCCCGTAGAGTATATGAGTGTTGACCTTGGGTGCGACATGATAGATTTATTGTCTGTATGTGTTGAAAACTGTTAATGTGATGATGGTAGTTAAGACTCACTAACAACGATTGTTGTTGACTCTGTGTTGACTTATGTTGCAGGCAAGTGTGTGCAGGTGATGATGTATCCGTACAGGAACGTAGGGGTACTAGTTGTGGCTGCTGTTAGAGCCTGTACAATTAAATTAATGTACGTATGTTGTTCAGTGCATGTTATGACTACAATTCCTTGATATATGTATCATTTCTTTGTTCAGTCCTGGGTCTATCCGGGGCTACCGATTCCATTAGATCGGCTATGAGGTGTTTAGTGCATCCTTGGTGAGAGTCGATCTAAGGTTTTAATGTGAGGACTGGACGTTCGTGTTGTTGTATGTTTTATTCTGTTGTTGGTGCCGAGTGAACTGATACGGACAGCCGGTCCCACACCCTCCCCCGCACCTGGCAGGGGGCGGCGGAGGGGGGTGTTACATATAGAGATAATCATACATATAGCAAAGCATAGATTTATGAATTTGAAACATCAATTTTCAGGCAAATTATATATATATACAATGAAATTTGTGAAATGAATAGTAATCTTTTTGTTTTTTCTGGTTTGGCCACGAGAGTTTGATTGTTTGATATTTTCTACCTTAAATATTTAAACTTCGTATTTTTAACGGAGTTTGGCATATTGACATTTTCTACCCTAAACTTTAACACTTGGTTGTTTTTTTTCCTTAACAGAGTTTGGCAATTGACATTTTCTACCCTACACTTTACCATTTTTGTTAACAGAATAGTAAACTTTAGATTTTCATAGTTTAGCCACATATGTTTCATACTTTTACGTTTTCTACCCTCTAACTTTTAAAGTTTTTTTTTGTTTTATGTTTTGTGGTCTTCTACTTTAACCACAAAAGTTTTAACTTTTATACTTTCGTTTTTTAGTATACTTTTATAGTTATATACTTTCACCACGAGACTATTAGACTTTTACGTTATATACCCCTTAACTTTTTAACTTCCGTTTTTAAACGTTTTTTACTTGAACTTTTATTGTCTTCTACTTTGGCCACGAAACTTTTAACTTTTCTACTTTCGTTTTTAGTATACTTTTATAGTTTTATGCTTTCACCACGAGATTTTTAGACTTTTACATTTTATACCCCTTAACTTTTTAACTTTCGTTTAGTATATAAATTCAACCCCGCAGCAACGCACGGGGTGGTAAACATCTCGTTTAGAACTAATAGGATTTACATACATATAGCAAAGATCGAGCAAAGTACATGTAACAAAGATATTCATACATATAGCAAAGATCGAGTAAACTAGCCCCTCGACGAGTAGAATCTCGACGAGCAGAATCTCAATGAGCAGAACTGTGAGCAACGAGAGGAGAAGGGAGAAGGAACAGAGGTGTACCTGAGAGAAGGACTGGCGTTGCCGGGGCTCCGACGAGAGGACGGCCGCAGCAGCGGCTGAGAGGAGACGAGAGGAGGGTTAGCGGCGTTCAATATTTTTCTTCAGGGGAGGCGGCAGCGACGCTAGGTTTAGGAAAAGATCTGGGCGTTTTTTTAGGTTATAAGAGGTATATCCACAGCTTAGCGACTAAGAGGTTATTAAGACATTTCATGTCTTAATGAGAAGGAAAAAACAAACGACGTTGGTTCTCAAAATGTCTTAGCGACTAAGACTTCAGATCTTATTAAGATCTTAAAACGAAAAACAAACGAGCCCTAACTTTTCAAAATTAAAGTTTTTACAAGTACTTAGGGGCGGACCCAAAAATAAAATTGAAGGGTAGTGTTCAATTTTTTTTACCATAATTCTTAATGTTCAATTTTTTTTTCACCATAATTCATACAATGTAAACAGTGACGAACCCTAGAATAGTTTTTATGTGGGTCGGATTTTTTTGGGACCCGTCGTCCATCGCTAGATACAAATTTTTTTAGACAACTTCAGGTTGGCTCAGGTCATGTTACATGATAAAAAAATCCAGTGGCGAACCCAATAAACTTTTTCTAGGCGGTTGAAGTTTTTTGGAGTCTATTATCTATAGCTATATATTAAAACTTATAGAACCGTTTGAGTCAGGTCGGGTCACATAACCAAGTAATTACAATTTACACATAAGACTCTCTTGACCAAGTCTAAACACACAGAACAATCACTAATGAACCATTTAAAATCAAATACTAATTTTATTAAATTGTTCTTAGTAGAAGTACTCTTTTAGCTATTCGAGTTTATAGCGCTATACCAAAGAGATGTCCAATTTTACTAAAACGACTAGATAAAATATCAACTATCTAAACTTTTACACCTTACTTTCCACTACTCTATCTAATCCCTCGTCTACCAGACCACCATACATAACCTCAAACCCTCATAACTTTGACCCGTTGACAACAACTCTACACCGGACGAGCTGGACAACCAGACGAAGTTTGGACCTCCGGCGTTGGTAGAAATCGACGGCAATGTGCCGACTAGCAAAGAGGCAGGGAGGTGGGGAACAAACAAAATTTCTGCTGCTGCTATTTTCTTAATTTGGAGAAGTTCCAGCATGAATCCTTTTTCTTTATATTAAAAATTTTCATGATCACCCCTAGACTTACAACTTCTATTTATTTATGTACAAACTTGTTAGTTGTTCGGTTTTAATTATTCAACGGGTTTTGATCATATTTTCAGGTCAGAATTTAAATAAAAACAAAAAAAAGTTCAATGGTTAGTGTAAAATATTTCCAGGGGTAGCGAAAAAATCTTTTCACGGGTAACGAAATACCGAAAACGTAAAAAAGAATAAACAATTACACATCGCAATACAAGTTCAGGGCTACCCCTGCCTAAAGCATAAGTCCGCCACTGCAAGTACTACTTATGATCCAAAATGACCCAAGAAATACTTGATGGACTAAGTGGTAATTATCGATTATGATATTAGAAAGTGTGGATGATGATGAATTAATGAACAACTTTCTCATTCGAAGAATGCTAGAAGATTGTCACGTTTCGTTTATCTATGAAAAATAAACCATTTTTCTTTTTCTTTTTTAACAACGTATATATATTACCACCAAGGAAAAAATAAGGAACACCTCTAGCAAGCAGCTTGAGAAAGTTGCCCAACACCAAGCAAAACAAAGCCTCTACATTACAACATGCTACAAGTAGCCCATTCTATCCGAGTATACATCTATTGTCGAACCAAACATTACAACAAGTTTTTATCTCTTTAAAAACTAATTTACTCGCCCAAGGATTGCCTCACCGCATTTCGTTCTTTTCACAAGATGATACCATGCACCACATCCTTCCTCTTCTCTCCTATGTTGTTATCGCCATGCAAACACACAAGGTCTTCGATTGAGAAGACAAACATGTTTGGGATTGTACGCCACCAGGCAACCCATTGCCAATAAAAACCATTTTACTACATTCTATTTGTTTTATTTATTTTTATCACATGTCGAACCATAATTTTTTTTTTCTCTACTTGCATAGGATGTCCGAAATCTAAAAAACGATCCTGCAAACAAATTATTAGCCATGTTGTCACTTTTCGACAAGAATGTCCACCATAAAGATCGAACATAAGTATTTATAGATAGTGACTAGCCAAACAATCAAACAAAACATAATTTTATTTTTATCTAAATTATGGATAGAGCTACATCCCACATGTCACCAGTTTATACTTCACGTGACTTTCTGACCGTCTGTGAGTCACCCACTTGGCTGCACCATTGTTTAGTATTACTAGAATTCTCTTTACAGGACTATAACTGCAAAATTATGTATAGTTTTTAGTCAGTCGTTTAGATAAGCGACTTGATCAACTTTAATCATTTTTGAGTTTTAGTTATTCTTCAAACGTAAACATAAAATAAATGGGGTCCCTATCTTTTACATTGTCTTTGTCGTTTGTTATTTTTTTTTTTTTACAACAATCAGTTTTAGGATGTAGGCGGTCCACTTCAAGTCATTTGTTGTAGAAGCCGGTTGATTCAAGTCAAAAGTAGCCAAAGGCTATTTTTTTTATTTTTTTTAATTAGAACTTAATAGCAAATCTAATGCCACTAATCCTTTTTCTAAGACTTTTCAGGAAAAACAACGTAATTTTGATTGATTTCACACTGAATTTAGATGCGTGACAATCATATATTCACTTTTCTCTATACATATAATAGTCGGAGGTTTATTGTAGACCCCCTAAAAAGTATAGACCCGTAGAGCCCTTTTTTCAATATAGGATCTCTCAATTTAATAGTTGTGATTAATGTATGTTCTTCATTTCATCTTTTTATATTTCTCTTTTCAAAAAATTTTGCATGTGAACTACGGTTATTTCGTATGCGAGATAAAGTAATTTCATGTGCGAAATTGGATGTCTATGAGTCTAGACTTTTTAATATATATTTATATTCATTCATATAAGAATTAGAAACTTTTATTAATAAATGTATATATAAGAATTAAAAAGATACTTTTTAGAATACGTTTTAATAACTTCTCTTAAGTTTTCTCAAAACATTTTTTTTAAGTAGGTACTTTTTATCAAATAAAAAATAAGAAAGATAACATAGATTTTTTTAAAAAGCACTGATTTTAATAAACATGTTTTAAATCACTCAACTTTATTAATAAGTTCGTCATTACACCCTTTTTAAAAAAACTCAGTGTTCCAAATGATTTTCATCTATAACTTTGTTTATCACACTATCACGTTCATGAGTCAGATTTAGAATATTAATTAATAATTTAAAATATTCGATCATGTTAGTCCCTTTTCGATTGCAAGAACATCTTGGATTGACCCCACCAATGTGGTGATCGATTGGCATGTCATCTTCTTCACTGCAACATGCAATGTTTCTTCCTTTGATCCAAAATCGATGATTGTAAACTAACGTACGTGTGTTATTGAAATAAGACAAATAACACAAACTTAATCAATGAATTGTTCGATGAGAAGTTTGTTTATTTATGTTCGTGTATGTGTGTTCGTTTATGTTCATTTCAAGTTCGTTTTAATTTTATTAAAATAGTAATATAAATAATTTTATTAATAAAATACTTAAATTTAGACTCTTGAATGAGTATTCTTGATGGATTTTGGAATAAATTATGAACATTTGAATCATTTATCTATATGTTTTTTCTTGATTATTGACATTGTTGAAAATAAGATGTGCTTATTATGATCGCTTAAATTTGTGTTCGTTTAAAATTATGTTCGTTATGCTCATGAACCATTCGTTTATGCCTTGACGAACGAACACCTTAATGAACAAACACGAACAAGAAAATTTTGTTATACTAATGTTTGTGATTGTGTTCGCTTAAGGTTAAATGAACAAACATGAACATGCCCATGTGTTGCTATTTTAGTGTAATTAGGATTTACTATGACTTGATCGTGCTTATACTTTTTATCGTTCGGGTATCGGTGGTGCCGAGCAGTGCACGCCCGATCGATAAAGTTTTAAGTCGAGAATCTCGCTTGGCAGGAGTTCGCGGGCACATTTTATTTCGGACACTTTGCTTCATTAAAATTGCACTAGAAAAAGTTTTTGTCCCGAAATTTACTCATAAATATCTCAAGGACTAAATGTGTAAATTTTGAATTCGAAATACAGATAACTGCAAGACGGTTCAAAAATCTATGCTCTCAAAAATCTCGAATTCATCTTGTTCGTCTAGATCGTATCCGATCGATAATCTCGAGTGAACTACGAGAATATTCGATCCGAAAGTGTTTACACGCTTTCTAGATAATCCAGGAAACTCTCGAATTCTAACACCATGTTCGTGTTCGTTTGATTTGTTTACAGGCCTAAGACATCGTACTTCTGACTTTGACTTGACATATATACATGAATACTGAAATGACGCGATGCTTCCTTAACGAACAGGCGTTATAGTTATGTCATATGTGAGATACCTCCCAACACTGCTTCACGTCCGTTAAGGTTTTTTACCAACCTACTGGACTTCTAACCAGACTGACTGACCAAACAACTTATGAACTGGACTTAAATATTGATATGGGCCTGCTTTGCTTAACAATCCAGCCGCATATACAAAAGGCATGGCCTTCGGCCCAATCGAAGAAATGGTTCCAGTTCCATGTTTTTATGGTTTTTACCTTTTAGCCTAGCAATGCATTTTCATATTCTATAAAGTGTAATTCAATTTAAAGGAATTATTAGAAAAAGTTTGTTGTAAAGTTTTTATCTTCTTGATCGTTCATTTCTTAGAGGCTCACCCACTCAAGGGTGTTATCACACATAGGGATGAGATCGGTATCATACCGGTACCGTACCGTACCGGTACCGGTTAGTACCGGTTTCAAAATTTAGAAAAAATCAAGTACCGGTACCGGTACCGTTTAGGTTCGGTCGGTACCGGTTCGGTACCGGTACCGGTACCGGTATTTCGGTAAAGTACCGCTTTAGTACCGGTTTTCTTTTTCCTTATAAAAATACCATAAAAGCATGAAAAAATGGTAGATCATTATTGCTTTTATAATAAAAAAATCTCAAATATGAACAAATATAAAATTTGGTTATTATAACTAAATCATGATTTCTAAAGCATTATACATTTTTTAAGGTGACATGATCTATATTTAACAATGAACATTAGAACACGAAGGTGATATGATATATATATTTTCTAATGTTAGTAGATATGAAATCTAATAGTCTAGAATAAACGAATATACGAAGATTAATATTTCCTTTTCTGTTAAAAAACAATATACGAAGAATGAAAAAGTAAGTAATGTTTGAAAATCAAAACGTTTGTCAAATGGAATGCTCAACCGATTCATTGGTCAAATAAAAATAGGGGGAATTGCATATTTCCCCCTATTTTGAATAATATAGTAAGAAGTATAATTGACGGATGTAAGAATAATTTTGATAAAAAAATCATTAACTAGCCTAAGAATTAGAAATATATAATTTATGTTTAAAAATTAAGACTATCCATATTTCGGTACTCATTCGGGAAATACCGGTTTTTACCGGTACCGGTACCGGTTAGTACCGGTTTCAAAATTAAGAAAAATCAATTACCGGTACCGGTACCGTTTAGGTTCGGTCGGTACCGGTTCGGTACCGGTACCGGTACGGGACCGGTACGGTACCGGTATTCGGTACCAAAAGCTCATCCCTAATCACACATGTCATTTTCTTTTTAAATATACTTTTATATAAATATAAATTACAGTTAATTTAACGACCATGTTTATGTGAGATTGAAAGCGTACAAATTATTGATGTCATAAATTTATCCTAGAAATAGGTGTTACTTTTAGAAGAAAAAAAAAGTAAATTATGGCTTTCGTCCTTGTGGTTTGCACGTTTTACACCTATGGTCCTTAGGCTTCATTTTTTACGGCTTTAGTCCTCAAACTTTAGAGGTCCGTTACACCGGTGGTCCCTGACGCCAACGGACGTTAAAAGGTTCTGTTAAGTTAATGTCAAATGACCATTATACCCTTCTATTTAAAATAAACACATACAAATTATATTAAGTTAATGTCAAATGACCATTATACCACTGTTCTTCTTTCTCACTCTTTCTCACTGTGAGATAAACCACCACTGCCCCAATCTTACCCCAACAGTGCAGCTGCCATCATAACACTAGACCACCACCATCGCCAAATCCGATGACCTAGTTTCTTCATCTCACTGCATCGCAAATTCGTCCCATTACATCTCATCATTATAGATCATCGCCATATGATGCCCCCGCCCATGAAGATTTACTTCAACGGCCGCCTTCAATTCTTCCACCCAAAAGCCCCAGGTAATCGATCAAGAACTTCCTGGCCAACAATTAATCCCACGTCCGACTTCTCAAATCCGATGCATAGACTGACTAAGCAAGCCGATAAATAATCTAGAAAAATGAAACATCGAAACAATCAAAATTTTGGATAAAAAAACCCCAACCGCCGGCCGGGATCCTCGATTCCCCCTAAACTTTATCGGATTTCTTCAAAAAAACCTTACAAAACCAATGAGGCACGAATTCTCATCTCACTAATGATTAGTTCGTTCAAGTCGTCGGAGATTGACACGGTGACTGATGGTTGGCAGAGGCGGTGACTAGTGATTATGGCAGTGACTGCTGGTTGTGGCGGTCCGGCGGAGGTGGTCTTAAGATTGCAGTGGAGATGGGTTGGGTAAATTGATGAAGATGAGGAGGGGGTAGGATAGTAATTTCATATATATATTTTTTAGTATTTTAAATACAGGGGTAAAATTGTCATTTTAATAAATTTAACAGGGGTAAAATTGTCAGGGACCACCGGTGTAACGGACCTCTAAAGTTTGGGGACTAAAGCCGTAAAAAATGAAGCCTAAGGACCATAGGTGTAAAACGTGCAAACCACAGGGACGATAGCCGTAATTTACTCAAAAAAAAAAATCAAAGTGAAAACCCACGTTTGTTTATCCTTCGGCCGTTATAAGAAATTGTTCCAACATGTTTCGATTTTTATACCGGATAGGGTTTTAGAATCTGCTTTATTAACACACTATCCACAAGCCACAACCAAGGCCAGATGGAACTTCAATTTTCGTCGGTTCTACGACCAAAAAGAGAGATTATCGCGAGTTTACTCTTCTAAATCTTAAAGTTCTTTTTGGTAGAGGACATAACCCGAAAATTGTATGAAAGAACTGCAAACGGGAACCTAGGAAGTCGATCGATATAATCCTATAAGACATCACTTATACAAAAGTAATTTCATACCCAGTCTCATACCCGATTACTAAACCCCATAGGCTATCCCATACATGTGAAAGAAAACTGAAGTAATCCCATACTCGTGAAAAAGTTCAAAAGTAATTTCATACCCAGTCTCATACCCGATTACTCGACCTTATATCTGTCCCAATTGTCATGAAAATTTTCAAAAGTAATCTCATACGTAGTCTCATATCCGATTACTCGACCTCATATATGTCCCAAATGTTTTATTGCCGTCCCTAAACTATAAAGATCAACTAGGCCAAGAACTTGGTCCATTAACACTACGGGTGTGTTACCCACACCAAGGAGGCGATATACTCTACAAAAGCCCAATAAAAGACATCATCTGGGCCCAGCGATGCTCAAGGAGAGTGGGCCACACAGTTTTGGGCTAGCGATAGTCAGTCAGATTATAAGGCCTGGGCTTTAGCAGGCTACATGAGACAACATTGGTCGAATTGAAGATATGACAAACGACATATATATGCTTCTTCAAGTGATTTCCTTAGCTTCCTCAAGTGAGTCAGTAAATTGAATGGTGATTTTCTATATCTCAATTTGGTTTTAGATTTTCATGCATGCATATTGTTTAAGTGGTGAATTTGTATCTCAAACAACTCGTTGCCTTACTGTCCATTCGTTCAGTTTGAATTTCCAAAAATCTAGCCGTCATTATACTTGATTTCCATCAATTGATCAACTTGTCCCATCCCCACATAATACAACCCATAAGTAACATCGTTTCTACATGTAACACCTCTAACGGCTAGTGGCTATTCGCTACTATCATGACGGTTATCTTTTGGAAGTTTCTCTGCTATTGTTCTTTTGATCTCTGTGCAATTTTTGGCTCAATCATGTTTTCCTTTTAGATGTACAACAAGAGGATAGTCATGATCACCACAACTCAAACACTTGAAAATAAAAAGTCAATCTTCCCTCCCTTTCTCTTGACTTTCTACATGTAACCCAATTCCTAACTTTTGTTTTACTTCTCATATAAACATAAAACCCACTCACTTTCTTCCTGGTTACGGACCCCAAGGGAAGGTTCTGAAAATCTTGAAAGTAAATCTCTACTCCATATAGTGCACTAGGTTCTCAAAATAATTAATTTCATGATGCACATGGACCTCCATCTCATTTAATATATGGGCCCAACAAATAGCACCCACACAAACACAATATATATTCTATGTATTTTCTTTCCCTCTATCTTGTTCTCTTTTGCTGGCGAACGAACTTGGGCCTCACAAATAAACCTTACCTCCCTCTGAATTTGTTACAAGCTTTCTCATGGCCTTGTGCTCACGTGGAAGTAACCCAAAGAACCCAACAAATTATTTTATTACTTCTCTCCCCTTTTATTACCTTTACAAACCCTCCCCTTCTTACGGTTGGACCCAAACAACCAAACCATTTACTTGAAAATCTTGTCTAGCCTCCATATATAACATACTAGAGGTGCAAATTTCGATTCGAAACAGGAATCGATTCGATTCGAAACAGGAATCGGTTCGATTCTAGAATCGATTCGGGCCCAAATCAATTCGTGCAGGAATCGATTCGATTCGAGAATCGATTTCAAGGGTGAAATAGGGGAATTGGTGGAATCGATTTCGATTCGGAATTGAAATCGATTCGTACTCGAATTGGTTTTTAAAAACACTACTAATACTTTATAAAACTTTATAAGTTTAAAAAAAACATGCATTTCATTGAAATTAAAGGAAAAACATTGCAAAACACAACTTGTTCGAGATAGATAGGTTTACAAACACAAATTTCAAATGCAAATACGAAATGATAACACAAAATTCAAATGCAAATACGAAACGAAATGATAGTTTGAACTTCAAACTACGAGTTTAATTCATTGCCTCCGCCGCCTTAGCTCGGTCTTGTGCTTGTCTTGCATCGGCTTGTTCTTCTTTATCGGAAAGTTTAAGGGTAAAAATCAACCCCCAACGGCTATAGACCGTTTACAACGGCTAGAAATTAGATGGCAACAACTATATTCTAAATCTATACAGAAAGCGTATAAATCGATTTAGAATCGATTCGTATGGAATCGATTTGGAATCGATTCGGGAATCGATTTGGCAGAGAATATCAGGAATTGGTCGAATCGATTCGATTCTTATCGATTCGGGAATCGATTCGTGTGGAATCGATTCGAATCAGTTCGAAAATCAATTTGAAATCGATTCCTGATCAGAAATCGATTCCTGATTTGCACCTCTATAACATACTAATCTCATCTCAACCTCAATTCTATTAAGAACCCTAGCACACCATTTACTTTTCTCCTCTTTAAACATCCATTTGCCACACTCTTCTAAATTATCTTCATACTTGAAGATCATTGTTAAAGAAGTGAGTAGGAGCATAAAAGGAAGCTTATCACAACTCACTCGCATGCAATTCGAATTTTATAATTTTTTTTGTGAGGATTCTTTCTATTTTCTCTCACTCAAACTTTGATCTAACTCTTGTTTCATACTTGTTTTCGATTCTATGTCCTCACATGTGCAAGTCTTGATGATCCATGGTGATTAACATTAAAACACACACAAGAAACACTAAGTTTTCCTAAAACAACTTGTATGATCTCAACCATTTTCGTGATCCATGCTTTTTCTAGTGTTTTACTTCATATTATGCTACATATGTGTTGATATACATGAAAGACATGATGTTACGTGGTTAATATAACAAAAAGTTGTGTAAAACTCATAAAAAGCTAGATTTTTGTGGGTGAAATTTCAAAATCGATTTATGACATGTTTTGAGCTCGTAGTAACTATTTTGGACAAATTATAATTTTTTTTTGGGAATGCACTTTGCTTGGAAATGAGTTTAAAGGCCTTAAAGCACCAAAATAACACTTTGAAAACCCTAATCTCCAACTAAGTATGAGTCCAAATTTTGAACAGGTCCTAAAGGTTTTAAGAACAGAAAACTTGGATATACTTACTGGTAAAACTTGTACAACAATATCCCAAAAGAAAACTATGTAACTTGGGAAAAAACCGGCTAAAAAACGGACATTTTTAGACCTCAAAAACCCTAGTTTTTAAAAGACATGTTCTTAAAGGTTAAACTTGATATTTGAGGTATCTTAAGACTTAAAATAACTTAACATATGTTCACAAATTGTATTGGACACTAAAAATGTTATAAAACGAGTCGTAGGAACGAAACCGGCAAAACTGTCGTTTTAGAAATATAAATTGTGATATCTTATTTTTCTGAGATGTTAATATAAAAATATGTGTATTTTTGTTTAAGGGTTTTTTATATATTCACACCCACTTTTACTAAAAAAAACAGCTTTTACACGGGTCATTTGGGCCAAATGGTCAGGGGGGCTGTATTTTTGTAATATTAAAAAAAAAACTCAAACGACCATTTCGGTCCAAACGACCCAAATATGGGTCCTCACGACCATATAGCCACAAACGACCCGTGTAAAAACTGTTTTTTTTTTAGTAAAAGTGGCTGTGAATATAGCCAGCCTTGTTTAAAGGATTTTATTTTTTAATAATATTTAAAAATATCGCATATTTCACATATACTTGTGAAACACGTATTTTGGACTTTCGGCCTTAGGAATTTTCATGATTTTCCAAGTCCTTAGCTTGTAATAATGATTATTGGATTAAATATTATCTTTAATATTGATTTATTTGAGAAAATCTTATATATATTTTACAAATATGTAAATCTTTATTTTCTGAAATGTTAACTCAAACTTAAATATTTATTGATAACAAATATTACCTTAAGTTAAACGAGTACCAACCACACTATCGGGTTATCATGACGTCAAGACTTGACCAACCAAACTGGAGTGACATAGATGTCAGTCTAGTTTCTAGATCCTAAGTTGTCTTATATTTATTTTAGGATGGCTTTATCTTGTATCTTGTATTGTGTCTCTTGAACTGCCTTACTCAGGTGAGTCTCAAGGCCCCTTTTTCTATTTAGTTGTTTTAAATACTTGGGGGGGGGGGGGGGGGGAATTCGTACAAATCTTTTATCAGGTTTGACAAGTAAATAGTTGAAACATATATTGATTGACTTCCGAGATAAAGTCATCTTCCTACGCCCGCGCGTAGAGTGGACTAAGCAGTGTACCGCCATGACTGAATAACCACTACCTACCATCGAGGAAAGCGCTGATTATAATGAAACTTGATGTCACTATTTGCGATTATGAAGAGTTGCTTACATGGCTGTATCAATGTCACCAGTCTTGAAGTAACGAACTACCGAAACTCAAGGTTGAGTTGGAACCTGACTGGCTGACTATAGTAAGTATTGACATAGCCAGATACAGGTGGCATTTCCACAAACTGCTCACTTATTCTGGCTATGGTCACACTGCTTTACAAGGAGATCAAACATCAATTTCACGGACTTGCACCCCAAATTCAAGGAATGGCGATGTTACCCAACTTAATGACGCCCCAAAATGTTATTTGTCTGGAACCTGATCGCACTTATCAAGTTGTGCGCCAGGAGTCAAGCCGACGGGAAGGAGATTTTATATAGGAATATGCAATAGTCATATTTGTTAAAGAAACGAGCAGCCCCACCACGCTGCTAAGAACTACCAAACATTTGAAGCAGTGTTCAATGCTTGAATGCCAGGACTTATTACAAGTGTGGAGCTGCAAGACATTCCAGGGAGAATCATCTCGAACCACAGAATTAGGATGGTGAAGAGGCTCAATGTAGATCATTTGATATCAACGCAGGAGATGCCTGACCAGACCATTGTATTGTCACGAGCACGTACCTTCTTAATTAACCGTCATGCTGCTGTCTTATTCATACCAGAACCGATAAAAGCTTTGTGTCTACTAATTTTAATCCTCCAATAAAAATCACTCCCACTACCCTAGACATTAAGTACTCCGTAGAGCTAGATGACAGAAAGCTGATTCAAGCCGTTGATGTTATCAGAGCCGGTTCGTTTGAGCTGTCAAGCTTGGAAGCTTCAACATCGTTGTCGGAATGAATTGGATGCTCGCTAATCGAGCAGTGATACCTGTCAGGAGAAGATGGTCATTATATCACTTGCAAATGGTGAAACTCTAATAATACAAGGTGAGAAGAGCGAAACCAAGCTGAACTTTGTATCCTACATGAAGGCCTAGAAATACATTGGTAAGGGATATCAAGCTATCTTGTCTCACATTGCCTAGAAGAAGTCGTTGGAGAAGTGACTTGAAGACGTACTGATTGTTCAAATTTTTCCTGAAGTCTTCACTAGTTCTACCGCCAACTAGACAAACGAAATTCCATATCAAATTGGTTCCTGGAGTTGCACTGGTTGCACAATCACTATACAAACATGCACCTTTTGAAATGCAAGAGATATCCACAGCTGCAAGGGCTAACGGATAAAAGTCATATGGCCGAGCTTTTTTGGATTCATCGGCACCACTGCTGCACTCGTATCCTCATGTACCTCATTAACCCTAACTTCATGAATTGCTTCCTGTAATAGCTTTGCATCAACTAGATTAGACATCCAGTACTTTTGTTTTGTTAAACTGCGACTTATTCATTAAATATTGATAAGTTTATGAAATTCTGTGATGATCTAGACATTGATTACTTATTGATCTGGAGAAATTTTTTAAGATCTACTTTTCGGATTTGATTATGTGTACGGGTATTGGGGATGCATATGGAACGCCGATTCGCTAAAGAGTGATGTAGGTGTGGCATCGATGGGAGTGATGAGGCCCGAGCTTGTTTCGGTTGTTATGGTTGGTCTGCTCGTTATTTATGGTTTGATTATTGCTTTCATTATCAGTATTGAATTTAACCCCATGGCGAATCTGATTATCTTTTTGATGGCTCTGCACACTTTTCATCTGGTTTAGCTTGTGGTCTTGTTGGCCATTCTGCTGGAAGGGTCGTTGATGCTGGTGGTAGGTATTGTTTCCAACCCGTAGTTTATTAGTATATGTGTTATATGAACAGTCTTAGAATAATTTTAAACATTAAATTGCGGTTGTGTTGATTCAAGACAGTTCTAGGCTTGTTACATCAAACGAAATTTGAGAAGAAAACGTTATGTGACGTGTTAATTTTGTGCTTAGGAACAAAATATGGAATGTGTGTTATTTTCAAGTCCAAGTCTTTGGGCCACATATGGTTTAACATTTCTATTTAGGGCAATCTAATTGTTATATTGCATTATCTGAATGAATTTGTTATCGAATCTGTTGGTTTTGATGAACCGCTGACATTGGTAATATTAAACGAGTATTGCCTTTGTTAAAAACGTCGACGAAATACATATTCATTGTTATTTAACTTGTCTTCTTTTTAACTTTGCATATCAAATCATAAACTATTTCTCGCAGGTTTATTGATGACTGACCGTTGGGCTCTTCTTTTGATTGCCCGGTAAGGATTCTTCATAGGAATTTGGCAATGCATCTAGCATTATAAATTTAGCCAAATTGTTATTTAATATCTAATTTACTGTAATATTTTTTATATGTATGTACATGTTTGTATACATGTGTATAAACTCTGAATTAATAATGTTCTTTTTTGCAAATTGTACCATGCTAAATGTACATAATTTTGCTTCATCCATCGTTAACCACATCTTTGATTAATAGTATATTTCAGGGTAATGACATCTTTGTATAGGAAGTCTATGATGGAATTTTGCCACTAGATTTTTTTTTTAATAAAGTCTGAAACTGCCCTCAAATCTTTAATACTCGAGTGAATCTTTTTGAGACGAGATTTTTCTGTCCATATTGAGTTTGGCACTCCAGACTTGACTCACTCAAGAACACCATCAAGGAGGAAACCCACCACTTAAGAAAAACCCTCTTGAGTCAGATTTGAACTTGAAACCTCCATGATTCGAAGCTCTAACCATCATCCTCATAGCATTGAGCCAAATGACATTTGGTAACAAGTTTTCTCAATGGTCATAGATTGAAAGTTAACATAAAAATTAATGTGTCGGGAATAAATGAATGCAAGTTAGAAAAAAAATGATAGAAGTGTCTTTTGCATTAGAATATTAATATTAAATTGGCTTCCAAAGTTTTAATAACTTTTAAAAACTTCCATCATGTTTTTAAAATAAATAACTTTTTAATAAATTAATAATATTTTTTATGACATACCATAAAATCGGTTTTTTTTTTTAATTTTTAATTTGAGAATATAGTATTGCTATCTAAATATATATAAAAAAATGTTTTTTTTAAAGTTTTGTAGCCGGTGCGAATTTTCAACATGGTGTTTTAGTTTTCAACATTGTGTTTTATTTTTACACAAATGTGTTAATCTATTTCAACATAGTGTTTTAATTATCAAACATGATCGATCAAACTTAACACATCGTTTATATACACAAATTCAATTCACTACATATATAACATATTAAACATAACATGACGACCCGAGGTTATTACCGGCCTACACTTTCTATAAAAGGTTCTTTTATTACTGGAACCCATCTCTCTCTACATAAATCAAAGTACAATTTCCTAAAAAAGTTACATGCCACTTTAGGGTTCCTATATAAAGAAATCGAACTAAAATGAAATATCATAAAATTCAACATTATAAACTTTATCCTATTATTGTAAAATAGTAGTGGCCTAGTCAAATTTTAGAAAGTTCTTAGTCTTAATCTCAATTTTTAGTGGTTGTATAAAGGCACATGAAGCTAACATCCACCAAGTCTTGGAAGGAGACATGAAACCAGGAAGCATCAACCCTACACATTACACAAACAACCAAAACACGATCACGAGGTATGAAAATAGTACACTACTGAAAAGGCACTAAATTAAGTAAAACGTAATAATGTTACATGTTTTATGGCAAAATGACAAAACGTTATGTATGCTTTAACTTTTGGTAGTATGTCTATTGTCTTAGAATAATATTGACTTAGAAAGTAAAATAATTATTTTCCACTTTCCATATTGTACAAGTGTGACTTTGCTACCATTGCACAAATATGAATTTGTTATATATTGATGGATAAGTATGATAGTTAATTGATATAAGTAGGGTGTTATGCTTATTTGCATGTGGACCTGATAAAAAATAGGCGGTGTAGTTTAAGTGAGGAAACTAATTAAAATGTGTTTAGGTCAAAATTGACAGCTTTAATAAAATGAACATATATATGTAAACATAAAAATTTCAAAAAATATATGTGTCAACATCAACTTAGTTTAAATAAAAAATGTTTTGATTAAATATTGTTTGAACACATAAAAATCTAAGAATCATATGTAATGTATCCTGCGTGAAATGGTAGTAAAGATTTGTATATTAGCGACTAGACCACTAGCATAAATTCCAAATTTCTAATTATCAAGAATGATGCTTCAACCGTAGTTATAGAAGATGATTTTGCTACTATGGTAAATAGTGTTAAAACGCCGACTAGTCGAAACATTTTCATTGAACAGGTTAGACTAGGTCGAGACATTATGTTAGTATTTTCTGAACAAGTCAAAGTGAGTTGTTAATATCTTCTGTACAAGCTGTAGTGGGTCTAAAGCTTCATGCCATAAAATAAGATTATCCGTAATAGACCATCCCCTTCACTCTATGTCATGTTAGCGCCAAATCATAGTGCACTACATTCCATTTCACTCTGGTCCACCTAATCAATGAAATAGACCACTCTAGGTTCATTACATTTTAAAATTAAAAAATTAAAAAATAATAATAAAAATTAAAAACATTGTGTATTAAAAAAATCTAATAAAAGTAAAAACATAACTAATGAACCATATTTTTTGATGCTTTTTAAAAGTCAAGTGCA
>JBCNJP010000018.1:11042785-11073124 GCA_039602395.1 Deinandra increscens subsp. villosa | reverse complement strand
GAATATATATATATATATCTATATAATATATATATGAAAAGATTGAATGCCACATGGCATCACCACAACAATCCTTTTTTTTCATTTTCCCGCTCAAATGGTTTGCCTTATTTATATTTTTCTAATTGGTTTGAATAATTGACAAAGTCATTGACTAATTTTTTAACAAAGTAATTGACAATAAATGCATATCTCATATCCTAATTTAAAAACTGAAATTAAATAAAATTGATTCATAATAAATGAGGATATGAATACTTTTTTTTAAATTTATAACTTTTTATATTGTCGAATGTTAATTTTTTTCTTTAATTCTAATTATCGAATTACATTTTTATAGCATGTTAAATTTTGTATTCGTTTTTTAAAACCGCCCGTGCGTCGCACGGGTATCAAAAACTAGTATATATATATATATATATATAAACCATTTAACCATTTAAGCTAAGCCCACTTATCCACAATCCAACTAAATACGACCCACATATCCATGGTTTTTGGGGGTAAAACAAGTCTGTCGATTCCTTTTCTACTCACTCTATGTCTCTACCCCACATCCCCACCCCAGTTCGTAAAGTAGTCATCGTCTTCTCCTCTTCCACTCTACCAAAAACAAGCGCGTACCTGCTACCTCGACCTGTTGTTTTTGTTAGAAGCAAAGGTATGTGAGTTCGATCGCTCGATGTATTCATTCGAGTTTGATTTTGTTATGAATATTTGTTTTCCTCTATGTGTTTAACCAGTTGTAGCTGCTTCGTTTAGGGTTTTAACTATTAAGTACTTGAATCATGTAGCTGTAGGAAGAAAATTGAGATATTCTTAATGTATAATCTTAGTTATGTGATTCTTAGCGAGCATTGTCTTGCAAATTTGTAGTTAGGAGTCACCTTTGAAATGAGTATTAATTTATTGGAAGTATTTTCTTTGTGGGTATTTAGGTTGTAGGTATTTTGGTTGTGGGTATTTTCGTTGTAGGTATTTGGTTGTGGGTACTTTGGTTGTAGGTATTTTGGTTGAAGTTATTTGATTGTGTGTACTTTGGTTGTAGGTATTTTGGTTGGAAATATTTCGGTTGTATATCGGATTATGGTTTTAAACTCTAGGGATATGTTAAAGATATTTGTTCTTTGTTTATTTTTTTTAGCAAAAAAAATACGTAAAATATGTTATTTGATGAATACGATTTATTCAGTTCTCAACCTAAACCGAATCGTATCGAATATGGTTTATTCGATTCTGTTTGTAAGATTTTCAATACGGTTTGGTATGGTTATGGTTATCATAAAAAAAACTTCAAACCGAATAAACCGAATCGAATAAACCGAATAAACCGTAAACCGAACCAATGAACACCCCTAGATCCATGTGACACCACTTTTCCCATCATACACCTTACCACTATGGATAGACTCAAATCTGGTGAATGTTTTCTTATCATTTTAAACGATCATTCTTTTTTTCCCTTTTAATTCATCCTAACCGTGTATTTCTCTTTTTCACTCTCGTTTTCAAGTAGATTTAAATGAAGGAAATAAAAGGAAGTAAAAAACAAAAAATTGTTTGTGTTTTTGAGTTTTCTAAGAGAAGGAAGTGGAAGGAAATATGAGGAAGATTTTTAGTAATCTTTTCTCTTGACTTTCCAATCAAATTGAAGGAAATGAGAGGAAAATAAATATAAAGAATTATCATTTATTATATCATTCCACTTATTATATTATAATATATTCATTTAAATATAAACATATAATTATAGAATTGTTAATTTTTTCTCTTTCTTTCAGAAACACACAAAATCTTTAATTTCTTTTCTTTCATACTATATCAGGTAAGGTTTACTTAAAAATCCCTCTTATACTAAAAACCTAAAAACTTTTTTTTTTGTTAAACTCTTTTCTTTTCTCTATACTCAATACGCGCATGTCGTACCTGTGAAAGAAACAACGACCTCCTCCAAGAGAGATCTTGAAGAAACCGGCAACCTTCAATTGCTTCTCCGGCGACCTCTGATCGCCTCTCCGGTGACCGCTGATCGCATCTCTGGCGTCCTCCGATCAGGTATTTTCTTTCTACTCAACTTCGAATTGTGTTTTTGTGGGGTTTTTTTTGTCGTCATCTGCTCTCATATGTATCTTTCCCAACTTCTAACATTGATCAAATCATTATCTTTTTAACCGTTGAAACTTGAATCGCCATAACCAACCACTCAAAATGGGGCTGCTGAAATCTCCATCCCTAATTTCACTTCAAAACCTAACAATCTCAACCTATTCAGACCAACCATATATGTTTACCAAACCTCGAATTCAACTTCACCTTTACCGTTTAATATTGTTTCAGATTCAACTTTGAATTCAACTTCACCTTTACAGTCATGTTGCATATATACAATATACAGTTATGTTGAGTGTATACAACATACTGTCATGTTGAATATATGCAGCATACAATCATGTTGCATATAGGCGGCATATAGTCATGTTGAATATAAACAACATACAGTCATGTTAAGTATATGCAACAAACTGTCATGTTAAATATATGCAGCATACAATCATGTTGGATATATACAGCATATAGTCATGTTGAATATAACAACATACTGTTATCTTGCATATAAACAACATACAATCATGTTGCATATACACAAAACAAACTATGTTGCATATACACAACACACTATATGTTGCATATATGCAACACAACACAGTCATGATGCATACATGCAACACAATCATGTCGTATATATGCATCACAAGAATATACGTATTTATTCTAAAGTTGTAAACAATATTATTTTAATATAATGTTGATGTGTAAATTTCAGGACGAGGGGGGGGGGGGGGGGGACTTGGGTGTGGGTTACGGGTTATAGATATGTAATATAATTATGTTGCATATGTGCAACATGGGTTGGTTGGGGTGCTGGTTATGGGTTATATATATGTAATATAATTGTGTATTTGTGTTGCATATATATGCAACATGGGGGGAGGGGAGTGGAGTGTGATGAGGACCGGGGGGGGGGGGGTGGTGTAGTAAAATATGAAATATGTAGGGGGTGTGGTAGTGAAAATATTGAAAATAAAATATTAAATTATTTTATTAACATTCATTTAAATGTTTTTTAAGTTTTTAAACTAAGGAGATGTTTTCACATGACTTTATACAATATTAAACATAAACATAATATAAAATTAGATGTTTCTCATTATAGCTTCATTTGTTTTCTCTGAATTTCCCACTTTCTTTTCTTTTATCTATAAAAGCTCAAAAGAGAACGTTAACTTTCAGACCTATGCATTTTAATAGGCAACATATTTTAGTGGATTGAGTTTGAATATATTTACATGTAAAGGTGTAAAAGGTTTGTTGAACATAATAAAAATTAAAAGTCTAAATTAATGCACGTGTATATTTTCTGCCATTTCAGGTCAAAATTGGCTTGCTTATATTCAAATTATTTTTTTTAACTGTAAAGTTGAATCAATGGCCCATTTAAACATCTTTGTTTTTTAGTATAAATTCGAAAACCATTTTTTTAGAAGAAACTTATAAAAAATGAGAAAACCTTATTACCCCCCCTGGGAACCCTTATTTTTATGATAGGTGAAATTTAAATTCAATATTTTACAATTTTAATGTCTTTGAATATATCAACTCAACCACTTTAATAAAATAAATACAAAACAAAACAAAACAAAACAAAATGAAATAAATAGAAAATAAATAGAAAACAAAAACAAAAATTATTAATATGAATAAAACAAAATGAAATAAGTAGAAAATTAATAGAATACAAAAACAAAATTTATTGATATGAATAAAACAAAACAAAACAAAACAAACCAAAATAAATTTATTGATATGAAAACAAAACAAAATGAAAATAAATAGAGATTGATAAACCACTTTGCTCAGTGCACAGCTCTTGATCCCATTCTTTAAAATTTATTGATATGAATAAAATACATGCATAAAAACCGAGTATTTTATAGTTTACGTCCCAATTCGTCATATTCTGTCTTCTACACATAATTTCAATGTCTATACAGTACTTTTAGGTATTAAATTTGGTCTGGTATAACTTTGGTTTTAGATCTTGCTTTGATTTTAGAATGTAAAAGAAAATGAAAATAAATAGAGATCATTTTAATACCGGTTAAGCAAATCATGTTTGGTTAAAAAAAAGGTTGGTTTACATACCCAATTTCTCTTATAGTACAGATCTACAATGGACACTTTTCTTCAAAATTGTGTCAGTTTTTTTTTTTTTAATACTAATAGTTTGGAATCTATAAGAATTTTTTGTTGTTAAATACTAATCGTTAGTATAAGTAAATGGTTTCGAGCGCAATTGGTTTAGATGCGTGCTCCACATATGAAACACCCGGGTTTGAATCTTGAATTCTACTTTTTAAAATCTTATGCATTGTGATTTACATTAGACAAGCTTTCTTATAAATTATGCAATATATTTTTGTTTCTGCCACTTAGGTTGTAGCCAGGGGCGGAACTATAAAAGTGTTTGAGGGGGTCCACAATTTCTTTTTGCCGAAGTCACTAGTTTTAGATGTTTCAGTTTCATATAAACGTACATAAAGAAATTTGGTCTATTACTTACTAAATAGTTTTTAATGCAGGCGCACGTTGCGACACGACATTGCGAGTAAAAAAATAACTGATTAAAAAAACTCTACATGATTTGATAAAAAAAATCTATACCGTAACATTGACAACGATATAATAATAAAAAAATAATAGTAAATGACTAGAAATGAAGATAAGAGAAAAAATAACGTGTGAAGAAAAATAATATGACAAAATGTTTGTCTATTAAAAAAAGTCTATAGTTTTATATATTGTAATATTTCATTATAAAATGGGTCTAGAATTAATGTATTTAAGAAGAATTGGTCTATAATGAAACTAAATAAACAAGAGGTGGAAAATGAAGTATCATCATTTATAGCACTAAAATTAATAAAGAAAGATGGGAAAAAGAATGTTAAGGACAAGATTTGAACTTGCACCCCTTAAAAGTCAAACAAGGGTTCTTAGGACTAGGCTAGTTGTTTGCTTTGTTTTATTTTCACAAACTAAGTATTTATTAACTTCTCGTCACAAACTTTTTTTTTTATAAAAAACCGTTCACATAATTTTTCACTTTGCGTACGAGGTTGAGAGGGTCTATGGGGATCCCCTGGGCCTAATAAGGGTCCGCCCCTAGTTGTAGCCTAGTAGTAAGTAGCAAAGGCTCTTTGAAAAGAGACCAAGGTTCAAACCTTGGCATAGTGAAAATTTGTATAAAATTAAAATTAGTCAATCAATATATATATACAAAGGATGTTTTCTGTGCGAAGAGATCTCGGCCTCGCATATGCGGGCTTTTTTTTATCTGACGGCGCTAAAATTAAACAAGATTAATTATACAAAAAAGAGACATGAAGTCATTAAAAAGGGTATTAAAGTATTTTCAACTTTAAATGAAACACGCATACGTAAAAATAATTACGCATCAAAACAAAAAACAACGCAAACCTTTAACCTTTAATCAAATAACGCATATTTAAATTAAAAATCACGCATACACTTTAAAAACTCACAAAAACAAAAACCTAACCAAATGTCTTACGCTTTGATTAAAAAAACGCATGTATTCCAATAAATAACACACCCTTACTTTTTATACATAAAATAACGCATACACTCTAAAAAACTCACAAAAAGCAACCTAACTGTCTTACACTTAACAAAAACGCATGTATTCACAAAACACAACATACCTGTCTTACAATTAAAAAAAACTCATGTTGTTAATAAAACATAACTCAAACACACAAAACATAATCACACCTGTTAAAGAATCACGCATGTAGGCTACTATACAAAACAGAAAAATGAAGGGAAAATGAAACGTCGGATTAAAGAAAATTTACATAATAAACTCAAAAATAAAAAAAGTTAAATCGCTTCCATTTCACCCCCCCCCCCCCCAACTGTGCCCATTAAAACGGTAACAAATAAAAATACAGGTGACGCATTTAATACCACACGAATCTCATCATCCACCGTCTATAAAACTAGGCACTCGATTGCATTTTAAAATCACGCAAACACAGTTCATTAAATTGAACATCAAATCACAAAAACACAGATAAACGAAAAAATGTCTTCATCTTCCTCCAACACCATAGAAGCCAACAACAACGCTCTCAAGGAGAAACTAACTCGACAAATAATGCTGGAGTACAACAAAGAGAAACTGCTGATAGACGTCCTCGAACAAAATTTTGAAAGCCTCCAAGAAAACACGCAAGCCAAATACGGAATCGCGCAGAAGATAAGGAGTCTGCCAAAGAATTCAATTCAAGACATTGTCCATTTGTTCATGATAAACCAGGACAAAACGGATATGGAGCAGATGAAAACAATAAACAAAATACTCGCGGCTATGAGTGCCTCTCTTGAGTTAAAAAAGTCTTTTTTACAAGCCTATCAGTAGAATGTATCCCTGTTATCAAATAATAATAATAATAGTTTTTGTATTTCTTCATTTACGTTGGTTGGTTTATATTTACTTTAATTTATGCACATTATTAAAAATAAAAACCCCATCAAAAAATGATTATTAAAAAAAACTAACCAGTAATATACAAAAAAACAATTCGAACTTAGAATTACGCAAACTATAAACTAATCATGCAAACGGTAAAATTACGCACATATTAAAATAATCACGCAAACACAAAAAACTCTAGTAAAAACTGAAACAAAACTACTTAAACTTTATCAATGATGATGCAAAAAACAAAATCAACCTTAAAAATACGCAAGTGTAACAATAAAATACAACATTATTACGCACACTATAAATTGTGTATGACTCCCGCTGAAAATACAAGAACATAAGTTCAAAAAATTTGAGATTCACACAAAACAATAAAAACAAAAAAAAATACAAAAAAGTAAAATTACGCAATTACTAAATAAAAACGCAAACAGAAAAATTCTTACAAAAAAAAAACATGAAAATAAGTTAAAAAAAATTAAAAAAATGACTTTCTATAATCATGCATGTGGTTTCTATTTTGACGCATGAAGAAACTCGATATAAAACACCTTACAACAAATCATGCAAAACATATATAATTAAAAACAAACGCTGTGACGTAATCTACCGTCTATTTTAATTAGAAACTTTAAATTGACAAAAATACCCCTCCGCGTCCAAAAAGAAAACGTCACGCGTCGGCCTCCCCTTCCTTCGCACGCTTCGCACGTAAAAACCCCTTTGCATTTGAAATTTCACGTATATATATATATATATATATATATATATATATATATATATAGGAGAAGGATAAAATGAAAATCTCTCCGAGTTGAAAAAACCGTGAAAACTAAGCTAAAAAATTCGTTTTTTTTTTCAATTTTTTTATGGTGACTCTCTAAGTTAAAAAAACACCCTTTATTATGAAAAAGAAAATAAAAAAATACCGAGTAGATTTTTTCTTTAAAAATATTTAAGAACCGATTTTTTTGCAAAAAAAAAAAAATTTAACCGGTCAAAGAAGACGTTCAAAAATTATTATTTTTTAAAATGTATTTTTATAGATTGTACATTCATTTTAATGGTTTTGGTGAAATAAAAAATAAAAAAGCGTCTACAAATTTTTTTTTTAAAATTATTTACAGATTTGTTACTTATGTAACAAGGCATTTTACATATATAACATGTAAATGTTACATATGTAACACGATGTAACGTCAGATTTCGGAAATTTAAAAAATATATATACTCGGCGCTTTTTTGACTTTTTTTCACAATTAGGCTTGTATTAACACATAGAATCACCAAAAAAATTGAAGAAAAAAATTCGTTTTGTGAAAGTTTCCACGGTTTTTCCAACTTAAAGAGGTTTTCAATATATCAATCCCATATATATATATATATATATATCAATCCCATATATATATATATATATATATATATATATATATATATATATATATATATATATAGGGAGAGGATCATTTGAGAACCAATTTAGTTTGAGAACTAAAAAGAACTAATTTGAGCCACATGTTTATTACATGTATCCCCTCTCCCATGAATTGTAGTGGTCCCCCTGAAATTTGTGGTTGAGATTTAGTTCTCAAAAGTTCTCAAAATAAAAAGTTCTCATTTGAACCTAACCTTATATATATATATATATATATATATATATAGATGGAGTTTCAAATGCGAACATGTGTTTTGCCTAAGATCAATACGAACACGCCTAAAAATACATTTTCTCGGTCATACGATGTAGTTTAATGATGGCATATGATCCGGAATGTGTGCTGATACATATATATGACCAGAAATGGTGTTGGTGTATGATTAAAAAAAGTGGTGCTAGCTCATGCATAATTTTTTTTTTATGACGGTATAATTATATATTGTGCTGGTATAATTTTATGTGCTCGTATATGTATAAATTCAAAAAACATCAAGGAATTGATCAAGAAACTGCACTGGTACATGTATACATCTACCTAGCACCATTTTTGATAATATACTAGCACTAAAACTACATCGCAGGACCAAAAAAACAGATTTTTATGCATGTTCGCACCGTTCGTAGGCAAAATGCATGTCTGCACCGGAACCGCCCCATATATATATATTGCTGATAATTAGAATTCGTTAGGAAATTATAAGAAAATACGAGTTGGTTTAGACTTTTGGTTTTCGTATGAAAGATTCGGGTTCGAATTTTTAAAACCCCTTTTCTTTTTATTGATGTGAGAGTTATTAAGTGTGTTCCGATGGGTTTAATTTTGTGTTACAAAGCACAATTACTTTGAGAATGTTATGAATTGCATGTACATGGAGCTTAAAGGGCGCATTTTGGATGCAATTCGGGAGTTAGAAAGTTGTGAAAGAGAAATAAAGTTGGAAGCTGAAAAATGAGGAAAATCTAGGAGAGGGCATAAATTACGCTCTTTTGGGCGTAATTTACGTCCCTGTGGAGAAAATTGACGTAAACCAATATGTTTGGAAAAGTTTTTCAACCAAGGGAGTAAATTACGTCTCTGGGGGAGTAGTTTACGTCCCTGAACGTATAATTTACACCATCAGTCGGTTTGGCTGTGAATTTTTGGGATTTTCTTCCCCTATTTAAATCAAATTTAGGGTTATGAAAAATTATAGTTTTAGTGTTTTGGGATTTTGGAGCTTCAATCATACCAGAGTCCAGTCTTTCATGCAATCAACAATCAATTCAATCATTCTTGATTCCACGATGACGATGAGTAGCTAAACCACACGAGATCTTCTCCAGGTGTGGGTTTATGTGATTTTCATTTGTCTTCTAGTTGACTTGGAATATTAGATTGGATTAACCAATTACGTTTAGATCAATTCAATTGTGTTTTCTCATTTAAAAGATTTGGTTTAAGTTATTTTAATTTAATTAAATTAGTGACTCTGTGAATAGAACCTGTTAAGTTCTGGTCCGCATCTATCACTTGATTAATAATACATGTAGTCATTCTTAATGACTTTCCACTACATTAACTAGAATCAGTTGAGTTTCATAAAACCTAAATCCAGGATTACCTTTTTTTTAAAAATTTATAATTCAAGTTAAAAGTGCAAGTCTCACAAGCGACAAAAAAAATCCTATCTTTAAGTTAAGTAATTTGGTTAAGATGAACACTTTTCACATACTTCTCGTAGATTCGACATGTTACCTAAGTTAGGTGAGTTAAGACCCAAAACTAACTTGTTTTTAGTGGATCCCGACATCCGCATAATTTATCATCAACATTGATATTTTGACATTTGTAATTTAAAGAGTCCTAGCCCAATTGGTTTAATCCTTTATTTTTTGTGAAGGATCTGGGTTTAAACCTTGATCCTCCTCTATAAATTTTTAAATTTGTTTGATAACTAAATATAATTTGTTAACAATGTTTGTATTGAAATAACTAGTTATTCATTAGCTTAGGTTCCTTTCAAAAAAAAAAAAATTCATTAGCTTAGGTAATTAATGATTTCGTCCTCTACTCTAGAGACTTCCTTTCGAATCCTGCTAGCAACAATTTTGTTTTTTTCTCTTCTTTTAGTTTAACTTTATTTTTGTGATTTTTTCGAGTGCCATTTTACAAACATTGTCTTTTGTTGATGAATTTGGTTTCTATTTGGATTTCGTTAAAATTCGGATGGATCTCCGACTCCTTTGTGTAATGCGAGTTTAAATCATATTTTCTTTTATACTGTTTTGTATGTATTGAGATTGATTTTATGTTTTCTATATAGGTTTAGAAATTGTTTCAGTTTTTCTTCTTTTAGTTTTAACTTTATTTTGTGCTTTTTTCCAGTGCCGGATTACTAAAGTTGTTCATACCATTGACTCTAGGTTTCTTTTTAGATTTCATTAAAGTTTTGATGAAACTCTTTGGTGTTACTTGAGTTTCAGCCGTATTTTATTTTTGTAATGTTTTATATATTTTTATATTAACTTTATGTTTACCATCTACTTTGAGGTATATAATTGGAATTAGACTGAAAGTGTTAGATATTATTAAATTATTGTTTTTTTTAACGGTAATTTATTAAAAAAAAAAACTAGCAAAATGCTATAGTACAACGGGAAGGAAAAAAAAAACAACAAGAACAACAAAAAACTCATAAGAAAAAAATCCAATACAAATGCCATAAACGAAAAACAAAATAAAAACTACCAAACTCCTATTCCTCCATAAGCTTCAAACCTTAACTTCAGACCTTTCACCCAACCAAAAATTAGGACGTCTCAAGTCCCCCGAACAATATATTTGCCGCAACGTACGGCTAGATAGATAAACCGCGAGTTCTTTACATGCAACATGGCTCTAATCACTTTTAGCAACCTGTTTATCAATCAAACACCATGTTGTGTAAAATAGGATTAATTACCCAATATACTTATGTCCGGTTGATCATTGTAGCCTTCTAGGTAACATTTGTTATAAATTTGATTATGTTACGGATCAAATATGAGAATTCAACATAAAAGATTAATATTATGGGTGAGATATTATATTTGGTTTATAAATCCCATATCAGTTTTTTATGTAGCCGATGTATAACAAATCTTATATCTTGCGATAATTCAATATGTAAATACGTATTTTTTTTGAGAAGAGGTCGTTCCCCCGTGGGTGTAACTCGTCATTCATCACGTTAATCCCGAAGGTTGAGAACCCAATTCTAATCTCTGATTTCAGGCCAATTAGCCTGGTTAATGTTCAGTACAAAATTATTTCAAAGATTTTGGCTAAAAGGTTGGCTATGAGTATTGACGGGTTAGTTGACTCTGTCCAGTCGGCTTTTGTGGGCGGTAGGTAGATTTTAGATGGGCCTTTGGTGTTGAACGAGGTGATCCGTTGGGCTAAGAGTAAGAAGAAAAAGATGATGATGTTTAAGGTGGACTTTGCTAAGGCTTATGATTCGCTTAATTGGAATTACTTGGCTGCTGTGATGGAAAGAATGGGTTTTGGATCTAAGTGGTGTGATCTTATTAATGCCTGTCTCAAATTTGCTACTTCTTCAGTTTTAGTTAATGACAGCCCTACGAAGGAGTTTGTAATTGAGAGGGGCCTTCGGCAAGGAGACCCTATGGCTCCTTTCTTATTTATCCTTGCCATGGAAGGTCTTAATGCCATTATCAATCGTGAAGTGTTGGAAGGTCATTATAAACCGTTATTGGTTGGTAAAGATAAGGTTCCTTTGTCCCATTTGTTTTACGCCGATGATGTGATCTTTGTGGGGGAATGGTCGGTCAGTAATTTGGAGGCTATTAGTAGTATCCTGGAGGAGTTTTTTAGGTATTCGGGGCTTCGTTTAAACAATTCCAAGTCGAATCCCTTTGGTTTTGGGGTTGACTCTTCGGTGGTGGACGCTTTAGCTCATACCTATGGTTTCAAAGTCGGGTCTATTCCTTTTACTTATCTGGGTATTCCTGTTGGGGACAACATGAAAGCTCTCAAAGCATGGGATCCTATCATATCAAAATTTCGGTCACGGTTAGCCAGATGGAAAGCAAATCTTCTCTCTGTAGGAGGACGCTTGACATTGATTTCCTCGGTACTGAGCTCTCTCCCTAACTATTTTATTTCTTTGTTTCGGGTGCCTAGTGGGGTTCGGGACATTTTAGAGGGAATTCGGGCTAAATTTTTCTGGGGGGGGGGGGGGGGGAGTGATACCACCCGGAAAATTCATTGGGTGAAATGGGAAGACGCTCTGGTTGAAAGGGATAGGGGTGGGTTGGGTATTGGTAGTATTGAGTCTCTCAATCGGGCTCTTTTGCTTAAATGGAAGTGGCGTTTTCTATCTAAAAGTAATCATTTTTGGGTCAAAGTGGTCAAATCTATTCATGGGGATGGGGGTACTTCGGCCCTTAATGGGTCCAGAGGGAATGGGGTCTGGAATTGCATTTGTCGGAATTTTGGAGATCTCCACACCCGGAATATTATTCCGGCTTCGGCTTTCAAGAGACGGGTTGGTAATGGTAGTGAAACGATGTTCTGGAAGGAAACTTGGCTTGGGGACGTTTCATTTGAGTTCCGTTTTCCTAGACTTTATGCTCTTGAGTCTAATAAAGAGTGCAAAGTCTCGGATAGGATTGTCGGAAATATACGGATTTGGAATTGGAGAAGAGACATTCGTGGCGGCGTGGAAGAAGCCCAATGGAATTCTTTGCTTTTGGTTTTGGATGGTTTTATCCATAATTCGGGGTGCGATGTCTGGGGTTGGGACCTTAACGGCAACGAAGTTTTTGAGGTCAATCATGTTCGCAAAGTTATTGAAAGAGCAACCTTACCGGGCAATTACACGAAGACGTCTTGGAATAAACTAGTTCCTAAAAAGGTGAATGTTTTTATGTGGAGACTCCTTCTGGATCGACTACCTGTTCGTGCTAAATTGTTGGAGAAAGGGATCAACATCTCAGAGTTCGGTTGCTTTTTTTGTACCGAGAGAATCGAGACTTCGCAGCATTTGTTTGGGTCTTGTCCGAAATTTTGTGACATTTGGGATAAAGTACGTGGGTGGCTTGGTATTAATGCTCCTTCGAGTGGCTCGCCGAAAGTTATTCTTGACTGGATAGAGAATTCGAGATTCAACCGTAGACGCAAGCTTCTCATTAACGGCATCTGCAGGATTATGTATTGGCTTCTTTGGAAAACCAGGAACGAGATTTTACATCACAGGAATGATCTGTCTCTGGGCATTACGTTGGATTCGGTCGTCCGTTCTTCTTATTTATTTATGTCTACTAGAGATAACAAGCTTAATATATCTTGTAGTAGTTGGTTAGATAATCCGTTGCTGTATTCTTAACTGTGTTTTGTTTGCCCTGTTTGGTTAGGCTTTTCTAACCTGCAGGCGTTCTGTTTATATATTCTTTTCTTTGCTGTTCAAAAAGAAATATGTAAATAAGTATCGGGACATTTCAATCCAGCTTATCTTATCTCTTCATATTTCAAAAGACTTCACATTTGGAGAGACTAATATTCAAATGTGTTCCTTTGTCGTGTTTCGGATAAACAAGTTTCTTAGAATCAATGTTTTGGTTTAAGACCATTGATTTCCAAATCATATTCTTAAGCTTCATAAGTTATAAGCCATAGGCCATTGCATGACTTAACACTTGCACTACTTGCTTGATTCGTGAGATTAATTTACGGTCACTAGGAATGCAAATCTATGGATATAGAGAAAAAGCATGCTACTAATTTAAAATTTGTGTTTAATTTTGATAAATTGGATTTTAATCCTCCAAAGTATGATAAATTGATTGATAATAATTCATAGTATCATTTTGGTCGATAACACTTTTAACTTTCATTTTCATTTTCAGTGGCGATCCTTTGTAGAATGATCATCATACATTTACACTTGATTTTCGACTTATAATGATAAATATGAAGGAAATGACGAAACATCAAAGCAAAAACAAGTGAAAATTAAGTCTTAATTTATGATTATAGGGACCGGATCAAATTGGAACTTGATTTTGCATAAAAAATAATAGAAGCCACTAGAACTTTGACATGTGCCATAATTAAGAAATAAGAGTAAAGCTAGAACATTTTAGTCCTAAATCAAAACAAGTTGTCTTAACGTAAAACAATACAATTTATAAAATCTATTACAATTTATCAAATCTGGTATATTTTTAAAATCCAATACATTGTTAAATAGTTTATAACATGTTATTGCAATACAATGAACACATAACTTGATTTTTTTTGGTAGAAAACACCATGCAATTCTGCTACCAAAGGAGTGTAAAGGAATTTTTGTACTATTTTATAGAACAAATTTACTATGTACTCATTTGATTTTACTTGTTATCTTCTGTAGTACAATTTCAAATCTAGCACAATAAAAAAAATCCAATACAATATAATATTTAAGTACAACTTTTAAACACAAATCATGTTCAAAATAAATGTAACAAAACGAAACATGTTGCTGTTATAATGTAAAATAACACATTAACATTAACATGTTGTTTTAAGATAAAATAACACAAAAACGTGTTCGAATACGATGTTTAGTAATTTACATAATCAGGGTAACTTAAAACCATCACGTTTAAAATTTTACTTGATAGCTTTAAACAACTCAACACATTTAACACAAAATAGTTCAAATTATGTTGTTTAAATGCAAATCAACACAATGTTCCTTATTGTTTTACTTAAAAAAAAATACAAAATATGTTATTTTAATAAAAGAATATAGAAATTGTTGTTTTAGCGCAAAACAATATGTAAAATGCAAAACAGTAGAAATCAACTTTTACATAAAATAATACAATTTTTATAAAACCAGTATGATTTCACAATCTAGTATAATTTTTTAAAAGAAAAAATAATTTTAGTTTTTTATATCAATGTTATCTTCAAATTAAAGAGAAAAAAATGCTCAAATTTATGGTATAATTTTTATAAAAAAAAATATCGTATGAAAAGTTATGAATATATATAAAAAGTGGGGGAAACTTTAAAAAGAATCAACAAAAGAGACTCTCTTTGACCTCGTTTCCTCTTATTTTATTATACTTGAATTTCAACTCTTAATTTATAAAATTAATAGATCAGATCTTTTCCTATTGCTTTTAGACAAATTATGTTTTTAGTGGATCCGACCCCTATGATCATAATTACATATTTGAGATTGTCATTTTAAACCAAAACGAAAGTTCGATCAAAGTATTGATGATCAAATTGATATTATAGTTTATTATCGATAAACGAGTTGTAATTTGAATTACTAAAATCCAATTTGATTTAATTTGTAACAAATTTTTTAAACGACATTATATTTATAAAAAATAAAACGAAGAGCCCCACAAGGAGCTAAATATTATAAAGAAAGCATACGGTTAAAGACCCAATCCACCCAACGAATCGCAACTTTACGATTTTTAGAGGTGAACCATGAAAACAAAAATAAAACAATAGAGTAAAAAAACTCTCTGTTCCACACTTTACTTGGCTAGAATATTAAAAGATTCCGAGTCTTTCATATGAACCACGAAGTAGTATAAATGACGGTAATTAAAACATCTTTATTATTCCGCGAGTACCTAGAATAATCGATAGCACGAACGAGAGAGATAGGGTGAGACGGTTTTAAATAATCCACATCTAACCAAGTTGTGATTCTAGCAAAACCTTGACAAACATATCACATTCACCGAAAAAATGGAAGGAGGATTCCACACGAGCATTGCAGATAGGGCATAGGATGGAGTTTAATTCGATCCCACGTTTAGAGAGGTTGAGACGAGTCAGTAAGCGGTCCAAGAAACATCTCCAGATAGTAATGTTAACTCTTTTCTGGATGAAACTCATCCACCTAAGTAGCGAAGTCCCCCACCGGAAGGTAGAAACGATCGATTTTCTTATGAACCTCCTTAACAGAAAACTTTTATAACAATTTAAAAGTTGGTCGTAAAATTCATGCTATGAAACGTATATTGATGGGGCTCATTTTGTGATATTTAAAAACGTGTGATTCTACAAGACTCTTGGACTACTTGATATTGTTTGCAATGTGGTCAATTCTCTGATCCCACTCAACAACCGGCTGCTTGTGAGGTTAGATTGTCCACAGTGGGACACAAAATTGTGTCGTCCATCAAAAGATGATGTGGTCCAAGGTGGAAGCATCAAAAGATGATGTGGTGCTATCCTTCCCGCACGTTATATTGTGGTACCTGTTTATATGTGTATGTACCATATATATTCTTCCCGACGTGTCTGATTTCCCCATATTTCTTTTATTATATATATACTAGTTTTCATCCCCGTGTGTTACACGGGTTAATTCAAAATTTTATAGTAATGTTAAGTGTCTTTTTTTTTAATTAAACTATGACCAAACTTTTTATTTATTATATAGTATAGAGTATACATAGATATAGATAGATATAACTTAATAAAATATAATATATATTAAATTAAGTAATTAAATAGTTGGTTATTAAATAATTTAGAAGATAATAAATAAATAGTGAATATATATATCCAAAATTAGAAGATCCGCTACAATAAATAAATAGTGGATATATATATCCAAAATTAGAAGATCCGCTTGTGAATGTTTATTGGCGGAAAAAATTGTTGAGGATGAATATGGTGGTGTCACATGGCAAATTGTGGTGCCAAAAACTTTTCTTTTATTATATACCTAGTTTTTTATCCCTGTGTGTCACACGACTGAGTTTACAAAAAAAAAAACTATAAATACAATCATAATCTACAACAACTATGTACTTTTATATCTTTAGTAATTAAATAATTGGTTATTAAATAATTCAGAATGCAATAAATAAAAAATTAGAAATACAAATCACTTCCATAAGTAGAAGAATTGGCGGAAAAATTATTGAGGATGAATGTGGTGGCGCCACATGGCAAATTGTGATGCCAAAAACTTTTCTTTTATTATATATATATAGATAGACTAGTTTTTTATCCCCGTGTGTTACACGACTGAGTTTACAAAAAAAAAAATATAAATACAATCATAATCTACAACAACTATGTACTTTTATATCTATATAAAAATTTCTCAGTAATTATATGTGGGTCATAGGTTTTACAACATTGGACATTTAGGCGGTGGGTTTCCTCTGGGATGGATGTGCAACACAGAGGGTCTTGGTTATTCGCACGAACTGCGGTCGTAACGTGTAGTGGGTAACATCGTTTGCCATGATGAGACCCTCGGGTAACCAGATGTTTGTAGTTGAAAAAAAAAGATTTGTTTATTATATTAAAATGACATAATTGATAAATTTGAATTTAAATTTAACTGAAGTAAAAGAAATTATAAAATTAAATAGAATAAACTATTTTATATTTCATGCATAATGATTAAATAAAATATTATTATGAATAAAATACTATAAGGATTATATTAAAGTATTAAAGTAAATGCAATAAAATATATTATTTTATTAAAATATAATATATATACAATAAAATATTATCTTGAATAAAATATTAACCTTAATATTAAATTAAGTATTTGGATAATTACTAACTTTAATATAAAAATTTGTATTTGAATAATTACTTATTAAAAGTTTAAACTAAATATAAACCTAATATGTAAATTTAGTATTTAGATAGTTATTTATTAAAATTTTGACTTAATCCAAAATTTTGTGGTGATGACAAGTGTCTTTTTTTTACTAATTATAGTATGACTAAACTTTTTGTTTATTATATAGTATATATATATATATATATATATATATATATATAGGGGAAGGATCCTGCGAAAACACCATTTTTTTAGAACTGCGTAAACAAATCTAAGACCTACATAACTTTATTATACGTTAATATTTTTAAAAGAAAAATTGCACCAAAAGTATTAAAATTATGTTATCTTTAATCCTATAAAAATTTTAAAAAAACTTAACGCTTTATTTATTTATTTATTTGTGTGGTGCACATGTGCATCACAAAATAAAAAAAAACTCATACTTTTAGTATGGGTTAATATCTTTTTTTTCTTAGTCGCATCATATGTCATATATATATTTCCATCAATTTTTTGTGTTTTTGTTGAATGATGCACATGTGCATCACACCAAAAAAACCTCATGCATGTGATATACATTAATATGTTTAAAAAGATATTGCACCCTAAATCTTATAGTCGTGTTATCTTTAGATTTAAAGAAAAAAAATAATATTTTATAACATTTTTTAATTATATGATGCACATGTGCATCACATGAAGAAGAAAAAATTACGTTTTTTTTAAATATTTTGCTCCAAAATTAAAAATAACGTAATTCCGAGACTTTTGGCGCAAATTTTATGAAAAATTATTAACGTACGAAAAAGTTACGTGTGTTTTAATATGTGTTTTCGCAGTTTTCACAAAAAATGTGTTTTCGCGGGATCCTAACCCTATATATATATATATATATATATATATATATATATATATGGTTAGGTTCAAATGAGAACTTTTTATTTTGAGAACTTCTGAGAACTAAATCTCAACCACAAATTTCAGGGGGGACCACTACAATTCATGGCAGGGGGGATACATGTAATAAACATGTGGCTCAAATTAGTTCTTTTTAGTTCTCAAATCAAATTGGTTCTCAAATGATCATCTCCCTATATATATATATATATATATATATATATATATATATATATATATATATATATAGGGTAGAGTTATAATACAAAGTACTTTTGCGTGAGAAGTGTGAGAAGTAGATGATGTGTTAAATTTTAATGCATGGTTTTATCTTTTAATTATATTTTTGGTAAATATATGACGCTGTACATTGTTTTTTTCACTTTAGAAGGTCATATGTTTATTAAAATTAGAATTAAAGGATAACACAATATAAACACAGTGTAATGATATCCTAACACAATGCCCTTTAACAATTCTTAATGAATGGTGTTTGGTGGTCTACGGAAACCAATGAATGGTGTTTTCTATTTTAGGATTGTCATATATTTACCAAAAAATATAATAAAAATACAACATCATGCATTAAAATCTAACATATCATCTACTTCTCACACTTCTCACGCAAAAAGTACTTTGTATTATAACCCAATTCTATATATATATATATATATATATATATATATATATGGTGAGGTTCATTGTAGACAATTTCACATGTGAAATTTTCTGAACAATGAGAAAAAAAAAATTAATCACAACCATTAGATCAAGAGATCTAATGGTGAAGAAAGGTGTCTACATGTCTACACTTATGGAGGTGTCTACAATAAACTATATATATATATATATATATATATATATATATATATATATATATATATATAGAGAGAGAGAGAGAGAGAGAGAAGAAGGGTAAAATGAAAACTAGGTTGAGTTGGAAAAACTTTACAAACTCAATATGGTCTTTTGATCATGATGATCTAATGGTTGTAATATTTTTCATATTTTTTCATTTAATTTAATTACATAACTTTCTTTGTCTTTACCTCAAAAGGGTATTATGGACCCAAAAAAAATTCAACCTCCAAGAACGTGCAAGATCAGATCACTCTCTTTCTCACACTCTTTCTTCACCAACCATTTATATATCTTACCCCCATTTTGTTTTTTTTTTCATATTCTTCTTCATTTCAAAATTCATCATCTTTTTCATCTCTAATGAAAATTTTGGTCTCAACTATTAATCCCAACACAAGTTTCACCATCTTATGGTCGTCTGATGTCGTGTTCCTCTACCACCTCGAGGCGTCTTCATCGAAGCCGTTGTTCTTCCATGGGTCATCTCCATCTTATGGTTCTTATTACTCATTTTAGAACCAATCAGGTTATGGATCAAGAGGTATTAAGCTATAAACTCATTTTATTACTCATTTTTGAATCAATCAAATCTAATTTGTATTTTATTTGATCTGAAATCTTCCATCAAAATTCTTAATTTCTCTCTCTAAAAGCTTGGTTTCCTCTCTCTAGAACTAAAAGTAAGCATACTACATTAAGTACTCGTTTTGTATCCAAATGTGGTGTTGGTGGGAATTTTACAGAGCAATTTAATGAGCAAGACTTTTGAGTTCATTTTCAATTTCCAGTTGCATTTTGTTTAAAAAAAGTTTATCACCATGACATCAGATTTTTCTCCTTTGTTGCGATCAATTTAAAAAAAACGATTATTGGTTTTTAATTCAAATATTCATTGAAAATGGTGTCTTTTACAATAATGTTTCATAAATTTACAGTATGTATTTTTTAATCATGTTTCCTTTGTAAAGTTACGTATGTATCATTCCCTTGGATATTTCTGTTTAGTTTATTATTATTTTTTTTGAGTTTAAGATTTATATTTGGTTGAATTTAATCATGTTACGTGTGTAAATTTACATATGTATCATTTCTTTTGACTTTTCTATATAGTTTCTTTTTTCTTGAGTTCGAAATTTCTATACTTTTTAGTAAGATATGTTGATAAATTAACTGCTTTAATATAATATGTATTTTATAATCATGTTATATATGTAAATTTATAAATGTATAATGCTATATACATGTAGTATCTTATGTTACATACATAACATGTTACGTATGTAAATCTACTGATGTATGTTACATTTATAAATTTAAGCATGTATTATGTTATATGTCATTACCTTTTTAAAGTTCCCTACGTAAACTTATACTCTGCATGCAAATTTAATATGTAACATATTACCTTAAACATAGATATTTTATAAGTAATATCTTATTTTACATATATAACATGTTATATATGTAAATTTACTTATGTAACATGTTACATATGATTATGGTTACATCTAATGTTACATCTTATGCTACATGTATCATATTTGTGTTTACATATATGGTGATACTCTAAGTTAAAAAAACCCCCTTTATGCAAAAAAATAAAAAAAACGCCTAGTAAAATTTTTTTAAAAAAATATTTACCAGGCGTTTTTTTTACTTTTTTACATAAAGGGGTTTTTTTTTAACTTAGAGAATCACCATAAAAAATCGGAACAAAAACCGAATTTTTTAGCTTGGTTTTCACGGTTTTCCAAACTCGGAGATGTTTTCATTATATCTCTCCCCTATATATATATATATATATATATATTATATATATTCTCATTGTTTAGAAAATTTCACATGTGAAAACAATGTGAAAGACATTACTTTCACATGTGAAAGTGTCTATAATGAACCTCATCCTATATATATATATATATATATATATATATATATATATATATATATATTATGATGGTATATATATATATATAGAAGGATAAAATGAAAACCTCTCCGAGTTGGAAAAACCGTGAAAACTAAGCTAAAAAATTCGTTTTTTGTTCCGATTTTTTTATGGTGACTCTCTAACTTAAAAAAAACCATTTATGAAAAAAAAAACGTCGATTAAATTTAAAAAAATAATAATAATTAAGAACCGATTTTTTTGCAAAAAGAAGTTAACCAGCCAAAAAAGACGTTCAAAATTTGTTATTTTTTTAGATATATTTTTTTATAGATTCTACATTCATTTTTGATAGTTTTAGTGAAAAAAAATAAAAAGGCGCCTAGAGATTTAAAAAAAAATCATTTACAGATTTTGTCAAGGTTGCAAAACTCGCTAGGCGCTCCCCGGGCGGCCGACTGGAGAGTTGAGAGTACTCGGCCTAGGCGGGGAGTACTCGGAAATGGTATAATATGATGAAAATATTTTTTTTAGAAATTATATACATGTTCAAATGCTAATATTTATAATAAAATGCATAAATATTAAAAATATAATATTGATATCATCATTAGTATTTCAAAAATTGATATCACCCTTCACAATAGTCTAGACATAAAAATAACAATCATCTAATCATCTACCATGGATTCTTAGGCAAACTCGATTGAAGAAGACTAGACGGTAGACAACAAACTGTAGATGAAGTGATTAGGGCTTGACGATTGAAGAAAGAAGGTGATGCGATGAACTCAATTGCTTTTCGGCGACGAACTGTAGACGGTGAACAAAGAACGACGAACGACGATAGGGTTTGGGAGTCCGGAGACCCGATTTATCCTTTCTTGTTTATTATTTCTATGCAGGTTTTGTCTTCCTTCATGAAGAAAGCTTGCTCGTTGGATATTTACCATGGCATTCGCTGCTCCAGCTTTGGGACGGTCTTCTCCCATTTTCTGTTCGCGGATGATGTCATATTTTTGGGTGAATGGTCGGCTGTTAATCTGACGAACCTTGGGAGAATCTTGCGGTGCTTTCACCTCATTTCGTGGCTTGGAGTTAACTTATCTAAATGCACTCTTTTCGGTATTGGGGGTCATAGTAGTGAGGTTGATTCTTTGGCCTCTATTGTTAAATGCAAGGCTAGGATGCTTCCTTTTAAGCACCTTGGCCTTCAGATTGAAGCTAATATGAATCTTTCTAAAAACTGAAAATTGGTCATCGATGTCTTTAAACGAAGGCTCTCCACATGGAAAGCTATCACACTATCGGTTGGTGGTCGAATTTCTCTTTTAAGTTCATGCTTAACTCTCATCATTCATATTACTTCTCTTTGTATCGGGCCCCCTTATGCGTTATTAAAAAGCTTGATCGTATCAGGATAGATTTCTTATGGCGTCGGAATAGGAATGATAGACATATCAATCGGGTTGCTTGGCATACTCTTGAGGCTCATAGGAAGTATGGCGGGATGGGTTTGGGTTCTATGCGGGAGGCCAATATGGCTTCTCTCGCGAAATGGTGGTGGAGGTTCAAAAACGAAAAAGGGGCCCTTTGGTGGAAAATCATTTGGGATATCCATAGCAGGTTGAGATCCTGGAACTTCATTCCTATTAATCCTTCGGTGGTTGGCCCTTGAAACAGGTGCATAAGAATTCGTCTGACCTTGTGGTTTTGGCTTGGATTTAGATGCTTGCATTTCTGGTGTGGTGGGGGATGGCTCGTCTATCCTTTTTGGATTGAACAATGGATTGGGGAAGCTCCGCTCAGGATTAAGTTCCCCCGGCTATTTGGTCTTGCTTGATATAAATCTTGTTTCAATGCTGATCGGATTGTCCGTCATGATGATCGATGGATGTTCCTGACTGATTGGTTTAGGGGCCTGGAGTCCACCTTTGAGTTGTCGGAACTAAATAACCTTACTTTGTTACTCGATCAATGTTTTGCAGGTTGCTAAGGATCGTTGGCAATAGGCTTTGGATCCCTCGGGTGCGTTTTCGGTCAAAAGCATAAGGTCCAGATTACATTCTCTTGCACTCTCTATTCCTGTTCGACAGTTTGAGTGAATAACTGAGTCCCTAAGAAGGTCGGTTTTATGGCTTGGAGGCTCTATCTGAACAGGTTCCCCACCATGGATAACCTGTTATGTAGAATATACAACTCAATTCTTCTTTATGCCCCCTCTGTCACATATCTGAAGAAACCGGGGAGCATTTATTTATTTCTTTTGGTTTCGCTCATATTTGGGAGTTTGTCGGACAACGGTGTAGCATCACTGTTTGTTCATGTTCAGTGTTAAAGATCTCGTGGACTTTATCAGTACGTTAGAGGTTCTCCTTCTCGGAAGAAAGTTATTCATCTCATCATCCTGATGGTTATTTGAAGTTTATGGAAGCATCAGAATGACCGCGTCTTCAAGAACTCCTCACTGTCTAAAGACAAGATCATTGAAGACATCAAGGTGCTTGGCTTCTTTTGGTTACATAACCCGACGAAGCTTTCTGTCTCTTGGGATTGTTGGTGCACTTTTAATCTTGATGGTGTAACTTAATTGCTTTATTTTTTTTTGTCTTTTATTGGGTTTTTTCTTCTTTTCTTTGTTTTGTTGCGGTGACTTGGTGTTCTCGCTCTCTAGCTTTTTGAAAGCTTTTTTGGTGTGTTTATATATCTTTGTTGTCCGTTAAAAAAAAATTATGTGACATGGTATTAATTTTTGTTAGTAATTACTAATATGCGATTTTAGTTTTGGTTAGTATAAAAACTGGGATTATGGTTTAAAATTATCAAATTAAATATTACGAGTAAAAGACCCGCGCGTTGCCGCGGGGTACGTTTATTTAATCGAACATGATATTATTAGCTCATTTGAACTATGTGTCTTGAATGCTTGTGATGTTATTTCATTTGATGTATGTTTCTTAAATGTTTGAGCGAGTTTTTTTAAGATACTATCATATTAATTCAACACTTCTAAAGAGTTAGAAATAATCATTTGTCACTTGCTGCTTCTATTATACTAAATTGGATACTCACATAATTTAGGTCTAACCAAATTGTAAGAAAGCTTTGTTCTACTTACATTACTAAAAGGATGAATTGGCAAAGTAGCCTTCAAGCTTTATCATCTTAAGTCTTCCTCCTGCTCGATTAAAATTACATGTTAGTAATGATGGACCTGAATCTATACTATAGACAACAATTTTAAAATGGGTTACTTTTGTTTGCATTTTATTGTTAACGGCAACTGACATTAATTGTAGTAAAATGTACACAGATTGTCTATAAGAGTGGAGAGAAAGAAGAGCGTGGGTATCCAATTTCACAACAAAAAGCAAGTTTAACAACACCTGTTTTTTGTTGTGGACTCTCACCAACAACTATCAAATCACTTTAATTTGTTTCCTAATGAATACAATACTTCAACAACCAAAGGAAACTAAAACAACCAAATAAACTTATGAAGAAAATTGATAATTACCTTATTAGGAAGTGTAACTATTGATAGTAACCAAACAACAAAGAGAGACTTCCTTTGTCACTTTGTTTTATCTGCAAAACAAACAACTATACATTTAACAAAAAGTACAATTTGAATACAAATACCTGGTGTTATTGTGCAAAATAATAAGAACCAAAATTTTATATAAAAAATTGTAGGCTCAGAAATAAATCATCACAGCCACTTCTTTGTCATCATCATGGGCATTGTTCTAAGCATCGTAACTGTCCATAATATAAAAGTGGGGCGACATGCCGGAAATCAGCAGCCACCAAACCACATAAACGCTAATAGTCCTACTTAAGTTCATAAAATCAACCATGCAAGAGATAACATGGAGAAACCCACAACCGTCCATGGTGAAAAAGAGTACAACTCAACATTCATAATTGATAGATAAGTAATACTCACCACTTTAGGCTTAGTTTTGAAACATTATGACAGTCAATTTTCAAGATCAAATTACCAGCTATCACCACAAAGCCAAACAGATTAGCCATAAATGGTGAAGTTTTAGCTTTGGGTTATTAAGAACCCAAAACCAATCCCAAATTCAACCGACACCAAGTAGCAACAGATGACCTTTTTTGTATGAAATCTTATAGGCTCAGAGAAAACTCATCATTGCCATTTTTCTGATCGTAAAAAGCATACAGAGCAGCCAATTAGAGGGAATGAGCAGTTACCAACAATCATCGCAGGAAACAGATACCATTTACAACAGATTCACCAACATCATACTTAACCATCCGAAAGTCACAATCAATGACCTTTTCATATGAAATCGTGTTGGCTTAGAGAAAACTCATCCTTGCCATTTTTTCTGATTGTAAAAAGCATACAGAGCAGCCAATTTTTAAGAGGGAAATGAGCGGTTACCAACAATCATAGCAGGAAACAGACAACAATTACAACAGATTCACCAACATCAGACCTAACCATCCGAAAGTCACAATCAATGACCTTTTTGTATGAAATCTTGTAGGCTCAGAGGAAACTTATCATCGCCATTTATTGAAAGTCACAATCAATGACCTTTTCGTATGAAATCTTGTAGGCTCAGAGTAGACTCATCATTGCCATTACTTTGGTACTCAAAAGCATACATAATACCCAATTTTTAAGAGGAAATTGACCAGCTACCAACAATCGTTACAGCAAAAAGACACTAATAATTGCAACAGATTAGCCACTGAACCAGCAAAAAGACACTAATAATTGCAACAGATTAGCCACTGAACCAACGAATTGAGGAAAACCACAAACCCAACAACACTAAACATATTAGCCACTGAACACGCAAAAATCAGGAAACCATAAACCCAAAAAGATAAGCCACAAATGGTAAAAACTTATGTTCTGTAACAACTCAAAAGCAACCCCGAATTGAACCAACAACTCCCTTATAAAACTAAATTGAGATCAGTAAAACATCTATTACCAACATCAGAAAAAGAAACCAATCCCAAAATCGATAGAGCTACATTTTCAAAGAAAAAATGAAATCAAAATTTACCATGATATCAGAAGAACAATGAAATCAAAAATTAATTCAACAACCGTTTGTTAAAACCAAAAATGAGATGTAAAATTTACATTCATCGCCAATATTATGAAACCAAAGATCAGTTCAGAATACCCAAAAAGTATCTGATCCCAAAACCAAACTTAATATCGATTCAACAACAATAAACAAAAAATGAGATCAGAAATCAGACATCCCGTAATGAAAATCAGTTAAAAGTGAGCAATTTCATAACGATATCGCAACTCAACTGGTATAAAAAACAAAACCCTTTCAGATCTGAAGGATCCCAGAGGCAAACCCTAAAACGATCAAGCAAAAGAGGTGAATAACTGCATACCTCCAACGTCACAGGAGAACCGACATCGTGGTTTCTAGGTTATCGAAGTTTATTCAGAACCCAGAATCAAAGCCAAAGAGGGCAGATTACACCATAGCTTCCCTTAAACGTCACCAGAGCTTGACGTATACGTCGTTACTTCAACGTGAACGGAGCAACTATGTCGTCGCTACGACGTTAACAGAGCATCGACGTACGAAGCAAGAAGATAGCCAGATGGAGGGACTATCAACGGCGTAAAAAAGAAAGACGACCACGTAGCACCACCGAAAAACCCCAACCGGAAAATCAGTTATAATTCCGGCTGTAAAGCCGGACACAAATCTCTGAGAGAGAGAGAGAGATACAGCTGAGAGGTAGAAAACCCTAGATCTAACAGAGAGATAGAGTGAGTTAGGAAGAGAGAAAGATAAAAAAATCAGGTGCATATACCCACAGAAAGATATACCCACAGAAAGAAAGATACCACCGGCCACCACCGCTACACAAAGAAAAAGATATCATCACCGCCCTTGAACTGCAATAGAAAAAAAACACGTTCAAGGGAATAGTTGTTATGTGTGACTGACAACTTAGTGAATTTGATATATAAGGAAATTTTCCCAATAATGATAATAAGTCTTTTAAAAACATGTTCATATAATTTTAGCGCGTCCTCATTCAAAAGCCGTTGGTAAACATTGTTAGTTCAAAAATGCATTGATATTTTGTAGTATTGATTGTAGCATTGAAATTTACATGTTTCAAACTTGATTTTTGTGTATAAAAATATATATTCTTCATCCTTTTATTAGAATAAGATAAGAATTACAATAGAAACTCTTAAAATAATATACTTGGGATCATCAATATTTATTAATTAAAAGAGTTATTAATTATTCGATAAATTAATAATTATTAATTTATATATTAATTGATATTTTGTTAATTTATAGTAGAATACTTAGTTTACAAACACCTTTTAAGCTTCCACTTAATTATTATATACAATGGAGCCCCCTTCGCGAAACGAAGCTATTAAAGCGACAATCACATTGAACAATTTCTTGTTAAGTTATGAGAAAACAACACCAGAAGTTCTTACCATGTTAAGGAAAATTAGAGACGAGATTCAAGGGGAAATTAATTTCTGCAAAAACAAAAGACAATGGAGTCATTTTTCAAGAAACCTTCATAAATCATTCATGTAATATGCTATATATTAGGAATTATTAATTTATATTTTATAAGGGGTCTAAAGAAATTATCAAAAATGTATTATCTTATAATTTTAGCGAATTATTAATTTAGCACCCTATCCCCGAGTCGGGACCAACAAAAAATTATTATCTTAAAGAGTTTATTAAATAATCGAGTATTAATTTATCGAGTTTCTACTGAAAATGAGTTTATTAGAGTTTGATACTTCTTAGAAAAAGTTGAAATCAACTTATATATAAAATAGCTAAAGTGCTTTAAGGAATCCTACAATTTACATCTTAACTATGTGTCTATGTGTATTCTTATTCTCTCATCTTCATTTGTACTATACCTTATTAGCAAGTGAATAAACTTTTTTTTCCTTATCTATTTTAATCTTCTTTACTTTGAATAGAGAATTAGATTGTTCATGATTGTTTGGTTGTTAATTAGAGTTAATAATCACTATCCTGAGAGAATTTGATTATTCACTAGCAAACTTTAACTTTAGTTAAGAATATTATATATATGTTTGAAGCAAAAGTACATAAAAAATGAATATATAATTTGAGTACGCATGTTACAACTTGTCTTGCATCAATTATTCAATATGGGCGTTCTCGTATAATCCATAGTATTACGTCACTAGGACTAAAAGTTAAGGTTTGGGTTTATTGAACTTTTAAAAAATTCCGAATATGTTAAAACAATTGGAGTTGAATGAGCTAAGAATATTAAAATTGTCACTTAAATAAGACTAGTATCTCTAATTGTGTATTGTTTTATGATTTTGTCTAACCTTTTAGGATATTAGTGTTGGATAGGCTAAATAAACATTTGGTTATGGTATGTTATCAATAATATAGAGTGCTCTATGTATATTTATCTAGCTCACTTCGTCTGATCGTGTTCTAAGCCTGACTGACTTCAATCTCCCCGTTTCCAACCCTACCACAACTCCGGACTCGACAACCGCCTTTTCGGCTTCCATGGATTCACCTTATGCTACCTCTGTTCCGCTGGCATCCACCGCTTCTTCTGCTCCCTCCATGGCTTCATCATTTGTCCTCTCTCCTACCCCTCCCCCACGTCATTCATGAAAGCTTTGATAATTTCATTAATTAATTTGGAGAATACAAAGAACCATATAAATAATATTCCTAACCCACTGATTTAGGAAAAAATAACGATAATAAAAGGATAATATTAATTCAAATCAAACATAATAATATCCTCTAATAGTCCCCTCAGTCGGAACGTGGTGAAGGCGAGATGTTCAGGCTGGAACGAAACGAATCAAAGAGATACTGTGGCAACCCCTTGGTGAAAATGTCGGCATATTGATAAGGCGCAGGAATGTGAAGAACACGGATATGGCCAATGTGAACCTTCTCGCGAACAAAATGAATATCCAGCTCCACATGCTTTGTACGCTGGTGTTGAACGGGGTTCCCAGATAAGTAAACTGCAGAAACATTATCACAGTAGACACTTGTCGCCCGGCGAACTGGAACCTCTAATTCACATAACAAGTTACGTACCCAAGTGGCTTCGGCAACCGCATTAGCGACCCCCCTATATTCGGCCTCCGCACTGGACTGAGAGATTGTAGGCTGCCGTTTTAATGACCAAGATATAAGATTAGGACCCATGAAAACACAATAACCAGAGGTGGAGCGATGTGTGTCGGGGCAATCATCCCAATCAACATCTGAGTAGGCCACGAGAGAATGATCAGAGGAAGCCTAAATCCGAAGCCCATAATTAATTGTGCCATGTACATATCAAAGAACCCGTTTCAGGAACAACATATGAGGATCCCACAGAGCGTGCATGAAGAGGCAGATTTGCTGCACGACATAAGTCAGATCAGGACGGGTTATGGTGAAATACTGAAGAGCCCCGACCAAGCTACGGTATAAAGTCCCATCAGAAACAAGGTCACCCTCATGAGCACTTAACTTTGAGTTTGTATCTACCGGGGTATGACAGGGTTTGCAGGCGAACATGTTAGCACGATGCAAAATATCTTTGGCATATTGCGATTGGCCCAGAAAGAGGGAGTTCGCATCTCGTGTCACTTGAATCCCAAGAAAATGATGAAGTGGTCCCATGTCGGTCATGGCGAACTCACTGGAAAGCCGACGGATGACCTGAGATAAAAGATGACTAGTGCTGGCGTTCAAAATAATATCATCAACATAAACAAGTAAATAGGCAACCCGGTCCCCATGCGTGTGACAACCCTAAAACTTTTTGCTTTCTTTCCCCAGCGACGATAGCAACGACGAACGCTACGACACAAGAATAATTTTCGGGACGAAAATTCCAATTTCAGGGGAATGATGTGACACCCGAGAATTTCGAGGTTAACTTCCGTTAGACAAACCCGTTAGTTACGTTATAAGTGTTAACTTAGTAACTAATGCATAACTAGGCCGAATACGTCCACAACCTTTGGTTGATCACCGAACCCGCCCATATGTGTTATGTGTTCATCATTGATTGTCTT
>JBCNJP010000018.1:10981193-11042285 GCA_039602395.1 Deinandra increscens subsp. villosa | reverse complement strand
AGTAGATAAATAAAGAGGTATCACATTTGCTTCGAGTAAACCCCATAGACATGATAAATGTGGAAAATCTAAAGTACCAGGCCCTGGGAGCTTGTTTGAGGTCATAGAGGGACTTCTTTAGGCGGCACACATGATTAGGGAGCTGTTCGTTAATGAACCCCGGCGGTTGTTGCATGTAAACTGTTTCCTCGAGGGTTCCATGAAGAAAAGCGTCTTTTTACATCAAGTTGATGGAGCGGCCAAGATTTGGAGATGGCCAAAGATAGCACAGTGCGAATGGTGCCAGGTTTAATAACGGGGCTGAAAGTATCCATGCAATCGACACCAACTATTTGTGACTTGCCATTGCAGACCAGTCTGGCTTTGTACCTGTCTAACGAGCCGTCGACATTAAACTTATGCCGGAATAACCACATCGATCTGATAACTGGTATGTCTGTTGGGCGAGGATTAAGCTCCCATGCGTCATTTACCTGCAAAGCACTAAATTCTTCGTTCATAGCACGATGCCAATTAGGGTTGTTCAAGGCTTTTACGTGAGAGGTGGGCAAGGTGAGATGGTGGTGGTGGAACAAAGATAGCGAGGATTTGGTTGAAAGATTCCCGATTTCCCACGGGTGGCCATTGGGTGGGAATTGGATGGCGGGGGTTTTGGGTGTTGGGTGACGTGGGGGTTGGATGCATTTTGGGTCGGGATGGTGGGCTGAGGTGATGAGGCCGGAGTGGATGGAGGAGGTTGGGTGGTATCGGTTTGGGCTGGTGGAGTGGGTTCGGAGGTGTGGGCTGGCGGCACAGGTGTGTGAGTCGTAGAGGGTGTTTGGATTGGGCTGGAAGGCTGGGCTGGAGGTGTAGGATAGGTGAACGAGGAAAAGGAGGGTATCAATGCTCTCATCTTTGAGAAAATCGTAAGTGGTCAGTGGGGGGGGGGGGGTTGGAGAAGGGGAAAGTGTTTTCGTCAAAGACAACAAGACGAGATAAGTAGACACGACCAGTCTGGGGGTCCTAGCACCTATAACCTCAAAAATCAGGAGGATACCCGAGGAAAACACATTGAAGGGATCGAGGGGTAAGTTTGTTTTGTTGAGTGGCCGAGAGGTTTGGGTAGCAAGCACACCCGAACACACGCAAGTGATCGTATGTCGGGTGGCGACGGTAAAGAGCGAAGGCAGGGGTATAGTAGTTTAGCTTCTTCGTGGGAAGGATGTTGTGGAGATACGAGGCGGCATGGAGAGCCTCGACCCAAAATTTGGACGGGAGGTGGGCGTGATGTAATAACGCACGAATAATGTCGTTTATCCGCCGGATCATACGCTCAGACTTCCCGTTTTGTTGAGAAGTTTGAGGGCATGAAAAATGAAAGACAAGGCCATGTTCATTTGCGAATTGTTTGAATTTGTTGTTGTCAAATTCTCCCCCCCCCCCCCCAACAATCACATTGAAAGGTTTTTATATGTCGTTGGAATTGAGTTTGAACAAATCTGTGGAATTTGGGCAAAGTTTTGAAAGGTTTCAGATTTAAATGTTAGCGGATAAACCCAAATGAAGTTGGTGAAGTTGTCAATTAAAACCATATAATACTTATAACCAGAATTACTGACAACTAGAGAGGTCCACAAATCACAGTGTATTAAATCAAATGCATTAAAAGTCTGAGAAACAGAATCATGAAACGGCAAACGTTTACTGTTTGAAACCTGACACAACTTACAAACGAAGGAATCAACATTCTCATTATTTTTAAAAGAAAAAAACGACTAAGATAGTGAAGCACGTTCGATCCCTGATGGCCGAGATGACTATGCCATGGAGCTGGAGTGGAAGCGGCGACGAGAGAAGTACCGACTGGAGTGATCGGGTACAGGTCTCCACTGCTATTGTGGCGGGAAAGCAGTCGCCCATCCTCGAGGTCCTTCAAAGAAAAACCAGAAGGGTCAAACTCAATCGAAACTTGGTTATCAGTTGTAAATTTACAAACAGAAATGAGATTTTTGATAACATTTGGGGCGTGGACCAGGTGGTTAAGTTGATAGGTTTTATTAGGAGTATGGTAAAATCCTTTTCCAGAACCACTAATAGGAAATATCGACCATTACCGACAAAAAATAGGATTTACAGGTAAAGACTATAAAATTTAATGTTATCTGGGTCTGAGGTAATGTGTGAGGAGGCGCCCGAATCCATAATCCGTTGCCCTTGGTCGCCGGAGTGAATATTCTAGGAGGTCATTGCGGTACCTATGTCGTTTGGAGAAAGGGCACTAAGACCAGTATGTTGTTGCAGGACAAAAGCAAAGCCGAGAGGAGCCACTGAACTCGGTTGGTTATTTAAAATCATGTGGGCCTGATGGGGGCTAAACTGGACCGAGTTTGAGGGAAACGGGCTTGGTGGCGGTGTCCATTGAGGGTAAAAAGTTAGGCCGGTAATAACCTGTTGGAATGGACCACCTCTAGGCCCAAGGTTGTTGTTTGGATAGGGACCTAGAAGACCAGCAGATGACGCAAGCTGGTGACCAGCGCCGCCATTCCAGTTGCTCCGGCTGCCTCCGCGACTGGTGTTCCCGGAAGGTCGTCCCCCTGTTCCGCCACGTCCCCGTCCACGCGCCGCTTTAACGAGGTCATAATTGTTTCCCCGATATCCGTTGGGGTAAGACGAACGTCCGAACGGGTCTTGATAATTCCGGGGGGGGGGGGGTGAGGACTGAGACGTTGTGAGAGCCACATCACGGGATGATTCAGACCTTGCTGCTTGGCGCTGTTGTTCGGCCTCCACCATGCCCCTTGCTTCATCCCATTTAGGACATCGTTGGTTGATAATCGCCCCGACCGTATCATACTCCGCGGGTAGGCTGCGAACCATCTGGATTACTAGGGGACTCTCGGAAACGGGCTGGTCAATGTCACCAAGTTGTGTGGCCAAATCTTTCAACTTCTGGTAATAATCATCAAAGTTCACACAGGAGGATAGGCGGAGGTTGGAGAATTGTTGCTCGTAGGTCGCCGCATGGGCGTGTTTGTTGTTGTGATTGATATATTGGAGTTGGACCCATGCTTTTCTCGCGGTGGTATCATCCGCGATGACTCTAGGAAGAAGATCATCAGAAAGCATCCCGTAGATCCACTGAAGAACCAGTGCATCCAACTCAGCCCAGGTTTCGAAGGTCGGATCGTCGTTGGCTGGGAAAGGTGTCCCATCGATGTGGTGCAACATCTTGTAAATTTTTAGTTGATTTTTGAAGAGCTTCACCCAGTTTGTGTAAGAGGTTTTCTTGCCATCTAGGGTTCAGATGCGTAGATGAACGTTGGATGCAATGAAGGCCGGATGAAGAGGCTTGTGGTCGGAAGTATTGGATGAGGATGGTTTGTCGCCGGCGACCTCCACCATGGCGTGGTCCGATTTGAATGGGGCTAGGGTTTAGGAGAAAAAAATGCTCTGATTACCATGAAAGCTTTGATAATTTCGTTAATTGATTTGGAGAATACAAAAAACCATATAAATAATAATCCTAACCCACTGATTTAGGAAAATATAACAATAATAAAAGGATTATATTAATTCAAATCAAACAGAATAATATCCTCTAATAATCCAATGGTTACCCGATCACAAACCGGATCACTTCGCCCTCGTCAACCTCTAAATCTCATGGCCTCCTCTGAGCTCTCGCCCATTCCCCAGAAAACGCCTCAAGCCATGTGTGTAACAATCTAAAAAATTAAGTTTTTACTTAACTATTAATTAACTTAGATTATCTATGATTATGTGTCTAACTAATTGTTATATGATTAATTTGGTTTTCATTTTATCCAAATACTTGGGCGTGAGTATTTTTAGGAAAAATATTTATTCAAAGACGCGGCGGTTTAACATTTTCGGGATAATTAAAATGAATCTTTATTTACTATTCATCGAGTTTCTCGTATTTTTCAGTGACTTTTTATTTATCAAAATATATATCTTTTATTCTTGGATGACGCTCTCTAAACATGTATCGCTCATATCAATATCTATTTGTGTCTCTCTTGAACCCATTTTCATTGTTAGAACTTCTCGGAACACTCAATCATCCGTTTATTCGTTTATCATTATCTGTCTATTATTTATTAGGATATTATTTAAATTGGTTGACGTTATTCAATTAGTTTTTTAGTCTCAACCTGTTATTTATTTGTCACCTCTATACTCGGTTACCCAGTCGAACCGTACCCAACCCGGTCTCCTCTCTCTTTGACGATCCATGTATCGCCACCCCCATACCCTCACCCTCTCCTTAAATCCTCTTCAAGATTTCATGGTACGCATACAATTATAACCAAATATAAAGAACCAGATCCATGCATACACCCTCTTGTCTCCTCTCTCTCCCTCTCTCGTGATCTCTCCCTCTCTCCCTTTTACGGTTGTACCACCAACCGCCACCTCCACCACCTTACTCCATCAACCAAATCTAGTGACCTCAAATCTCTTCACCCTACTCCCATTAATGCAAGAAATCTTTGGGATCCAGTGCTATGCCATGTGACAATGAGATTAAGTGGGAATGACAATATAAATAGGTGGAGAATGCCAAGGTTCCAAACATAAACCAATATTTCCATCTCTCTCTCCCTTTCTCGTTTTTCTGATCTCGACTAGCCCCCAAGCTAGCCACCATCCACCACCAAAAACCACCCATCGCCATCATATATCCATTGCAAACCATTGCAAAATCACCACCCTTGTGTTCATGCCTCAAGGTGGAGTTTAATCGAATCGTTAGAAGTTTTCTCTTCTTCATTTCCTTGGTTCATCACTTAACCTAGTGCTAGAGGTAAGTGTCTAACCATTTCGTTTAACATTTCATTATCCAAGTATTCATCAAAGTCTTGATGAACACTTGGATAATATGAAACTGATCCATAAAAGAAACCTAATTATCTTGATTTCAAGTTGTGATTATATGAAATTGATGATCTATTTTTTTTTCATGAGTTTGTATGTTGTTTAAGACATGAAATATATCAATCCATTTCCAAACAGCTTCTGTTTAGAATATTGGGTCGAATTTAACACTTCATATCTCGACCAAAACTTAACAAAACTGATCGAATTTGTATTCTAGAGTAATTTCAAAGAGTTATCTTTCAAACCCAAGTGTTTTCATTAATTTTCATTGAGATTTAATACCTCAAAAGAAATTAACAAATATGTGGTTAAAACTGTCATTTTTGACAGAATCTTGGTCTCACTTTCACAAGTCACAACTTTATAAAAAAAACCAAATAAAGCAACATTTTTGGCTAAAATGTTCTACATTGAGTTATCTTTAAAATTGTATTATTGAAAAAATTTCATTGAGTTTTGGTCACTCATACTGGGCATTTTCTAACAACAGTTCTGTAAAATACCTGATGAACATTTGCTTACAAATAAAATGTTTTTAACCCCTTAAGCATGTCATAAAATTTATGAACTTTATCTTTTCAAAAAGATAAAACATATGTCTAGTTGCAATAAAAATTTCTTGAATTCAAGAGCTCATTTGGTTTGATAAATCAAGACCCGAAGTCGACTCAAATTTCCGACAGATTTTTGAAAGAATCTAAGAATGAGATCTTCCTTTATGTTTCACATATTAGTTACCAATCATGGTATATAAGATTATTTAGACTAAACATGACATATTATGCATGTGTGAAGACGCTTATATGAATCATAGACATGTAGCTAGAAATTCATACTTTCATGACTTTGAAAACCCTAATATGATTTTATGTTAAGTTGTGATATGTTTATAATCTTGCATGATGTATTGTACATTATCCATGGAACCTTAATTGTTGATTAACATGAAATGTGCTAGGAAATCCATGGTAGAGAATGACATAATTATACGTATGCTTGAACAGGTGTTCGTATTTACATGATTATTACATACATATTGCAAGTATTAACGAAGCATACGACATGTTGATTTATATCATGGAATAATATTAAGTAAATTTATATACTTGATTCACATGTTGCATGAGAATAAGATCTTATGTGAAATTATTTTTTATCATAATATATAATGTGTAATATTATGTGTTATTTGACGTCGATGATCTTAAACATAAGGTTTTGTAGAATTTAAAACCCTCAAGTTAAAAGGGTCTATCTCTTGTAAATTATGACTATATTATGTGCTTGCTTATGTGTAACCTTACATGATTATATTTTGACAAGATTATCTTCTATGAGATTGCATTTATGAATAAATGAATTATTTATAATAATCACCCAACAGTCCGGTTTTCAAAATAGTTTTCTAACAAAACTCGGTTAGATGAACAACTTACACGCTAGTCATATTGCATATAGAACCTTAAGTGTCTTAAATATTTTTAGGATGCATTTAGGTCAGGATAATTCTCGGTTGGCTCGAGTACCACTCACAGGTGTGTTTGTGGCCCCTCTTTTTAATGGTCTTATTAAGGGGAAGTAATCAAATTTGATAAATGTTTCAATTAAGTCGCTCAAACTTTTTTTCTATCATAAAAACTTCTCAACTTTCAATTCTTGTTCCAATCAAGTCACTCCTACTTTTTTTCTATCATAAAAAAACACTCAATTTTTAACATGTGTTCCAATATTGTGAAAAAAATATACTTTTTCTCTTTTTAGTGATGACGTGTCATAATATTTATAGGAGGGAAAATATAGTTTTCACAAGATTGGAACAAAAACTGGAAGTTGAGTAGTTTTTAGAATATCAAGTTTAGGAGGAAAAATTATATTTTTTATAAGATTGGAACTCAAGTTGAAAGTTGGGTGGTTTTTACAATAGAAAAAAAGTAGAAGTGGCTTAATTGGAACACAAATTGAAAGTTGAATGCTTTTTATGATTGAAAAAATGTTTGAGTGACTTAATTGGAACACTTATCAAACTTGGTCACTATTCTATGATTACTTTTAATGTTTTGAATGATATCAATGCTTTCAATATATTTTCCAATATGCGTTAAGGTTACCAACGCATTGTCAAAGAACACAATTTTATTATATTAATGCACACCAATTACGTAAGACAAGTTCACGCCACATTAAATCCTTGCATAACCGGAACGTTGATAAAGGGTTCATAGTGAGGTAATCATGGATAGTACTATCGGGGTTTGACAAACCTTACTCATGTTAGTCGCGCTAACATTGACTGTAGGTTAAGCGGGTACATTATTGGCCTAATTCATTTGGTTAATTGTTGTGGTGAAAATTGGCACGCAAGGCATACCAAAAGTACAGTCAACTTCGTTTCTAGTGATTTACGGTAATGGTAAGCTGGGTGAAAACCGTCGTAATATAAATAGTATAGTTATCGTGTTTGGTTTCACAAACGAATTCCTTTTCAAATAATTAGTATTGCTATGGTTTGGATTTATCAACAGATTTTCAAATGCTTATCGAGTATTTCACAAACATTTACATTTTCAAATGGTAGCGTGTTTTTCTCAGGTACTTGATTGCATTTGTGTGGATGCATACAAGACCTACATTTTATACATGGAGTCATGATCGCTTTCAACTTTTCAAAGAGCTAATTGTGTAACTTTAAATACGGTTGTCATGTTTACAAAAATGTCCTATCATACTTTTCCGCTGCATGTAAACTTGCGTTTTTCTAAAACAACAACGATTTGTTAAATAAATTACATGGAGGAACAATCACCACACCACTAGGCTAGAAAGCCATGAGTAAATATTCGTAAACTAATAATCAATTTTATCTATATCTATATATATAATAAAAAAAAGTTTTTGGCATTACAATTTGCCATGTGGCACCACCACATTTATCCTCAACAATTTTTCCCGCCAATTCTCCTAATTATGGAAGTGATTTGTATTTCCAATTTTTTTTTATTGTATTCTAAATTATTTAATAACCAATTATTTAATTACTAAAGATATAAAAATACATAATTGTCGTAGATTATGATTGTATTTATAGTTTTTTCTTTTTTTTATCACCCGTGTAACACACAGGGATAAAAAACTAGTAACAAATATTGAAATAGTTGAATATTCATCCAAACTAAATTTTAGTGCATCGCGTGACATGCCCGTTTTGTATAGCCCACGGTACTTCGTTATATTTGTGTGAACATCAAAAGTAACGAGCAATTTGAAACTAAAAGTAAGAAAATGCTTTAATAAAACAATTTAGAAATAACTAAAAATATGATTACTATCTACAATGCTTCATTATATTTATATAAACTATTAAAAGAGTAAGGGGTTTGAAACTAAAACTATAAAGCTTTAAAGAAATGATTCATAATAATTAAAAGTTAACTTATAAATAATTTTAATACAATTAAAAAACGATTTAAATCACGTGAGAGATCATGGTTGGTCAAATAATTACTATTCATCACAGATTCAACTTTGTTTTATAGTCGAAGTTTTTATAATGTTATTTTATCTTCGATTTGTTATTTAGTATATTTTGACCCGACCCATATTTAATTTTAAACCCCACCTCCCCCTTTATAATTGCTTTATTTGTCACTACCCGGAAAAACTCTTGTGGAGGTAGGTACCTCCCGTATCTCTCTATTGCAATAAGGGTGGTGTGTGGGGTTTAGTAACAAAGCATGAACCATGAGGGGGTGGTGATACCTTCAATAATAAATTAATAATCGTGTAAATTATTCAAAAAGTACTTTATGTTTTATAAAGATTTTAGATTATGATCTTTAAATAAAGTTGTTACACCTAATATCTTTTATGTTTTAAATCTGTTTCATAAAATGCTTTTTATCACTAACGATGTTAAAAAATCATCGTTAAATCAAGAACGTATAGTTATGTCATTTTACAAAATCTTTTTAAAAAACCCAAATTCAAAAATTCCCATTTAAGTCGACACTGTTCTTTCTTCTAGGGCTCAATCGATGTTCTTCTTCTCCTCCTTTCTCTTCCTTCTTACGCATCAGAAGTTCTTTCCAAATGTGACTACTTCATTGTGGAAAGAGAATAGAACGTACGTCTTTAATCGCAAAAGAAAATAGATTTGCAGAAGTCTGTGATCGCGGCTGACATGAACTCATGTGTGATAAATGAAGCTTCAAAATCTTTGATCTTAGGGTAGGCTTTTCTTAACCCGTGAACTTGTGAGTATCCATCAAACTTCAACTTTATTAAGATTGTTGGCGAATGGGGTAATTACTTTGTACGGTGAAAGTTTATATTTTTTGGTTCAAGTCTACAGCAGGTTACTGAGGGAGGAGGGAGTGGTGAAGTTTTGAGGTAGATGAAGTTGGAGGAGAACCAATAGGAGTGTGCCACGCAGGAGAGAGAAAAAGTAAGGATTTTGAAGGATTTTGAAGGATTTTGGGAAGGAGTGGTGAGGTTTTTGAGGAATTCTAGGTGATGATTTGATCCGAAATTTTGTCCATTGCCACTTTAAACGACCTCTCTCGTTCAATTTTAGCCAACTTGAACGAATCATCTCGGTCAAGTTTTTTCTCTTTGATGAGATTGAAATTCCTCAACTCATCAACCAAACTTGTGCTAGACGAGGACTCGGCCGACTTCTTCCCCTTCCTAGTTGGGGGTGATGGATTGTTGTTTTCATTCAAGTCGGGCATGTCAAAAGCCGGAGACTCGTTGGAAGTTGAGTATTGGCCCGACTCGTTGTTCTTCGTCCTTTTGGAGGACGACTCTTCAAATTGACCACCAACCCTCTCAACAGGCGCCCACTTGATGTGATCCTTCATAATGCTCCACGCTTCCATGTTCGAGAAACCTTTCTTCTCGTAAAGCCTTTTGTATTGAGTTTGAGCGTTCTTGATCACATCGGCATCCGACGATCCGCTCGCCCGAGAAAGATTCTACATTTTTAATAAAAATATATAAACGACAATCTAACGAATTTAATAAAAATTGTAATAAAAAATATTTACCATTTGTTGGTAGAGCCCGTTGAAATTGTTCACCTTCGTAAGCATCTTGTTTCACTTTGAGTTCACTTGGTCTACGGTTCGATGTGTAGGTCGTGGAAATTGCTTGTTGAAGTGATCAAGAACACGAGCCCAAAACCGACTCGACTTTTGGGCGTTTCCAATAACCTTGTCCTCAGAAATGTTTAGCCAAGCTTTTGCCAAAGCTGCCTCTTCGTTAGAGGACCAGTTAACACGGGCGGCTTTTGATCGACCCGGAACATTTTGTGTTGCTTGAGGTTGAGTCTCGGGGACGGCTTCATTATCATCTTCATCATCATCATCGTCGTTGGCAGCTTGGTTTTGGTAATGTTGATGAACGTTGTCTTCATGATAAGACGTGTATTGTTGTTCACGAACATGTTGTTGGCTAAACACGTTCGAGTCGGGGAGAACGAATCGACCGTAATCGATTTGAACCGGCATACCCGGAGAAGGTGGATGGAAAGGGTAGTTGGTGTAAGATGGTGGTTGCATCGAACCACTTTGTTGTTGTGGGTTTAAGACACGGGGGCGTATTTTTTTCTTGGCTTGACCCATCGGTTTGAAGAAGTTGGAGGTGTAGTTGGGTGGTGTTTGAAGAAGTTGGGAGTGTTTGTAAGATGGTGTTTGAAGAAGTTGGTGGTGGTTTGTATATATAGAGTTTAATTTATTAAATTTTTTTTTTTATTAAAGTTTATAGCCGTTCAACGGCTTTATGCCCCTGGCCCACCTCACAAAACCACCGGCGAAAAGTAGTTCTCAAACCTTGGTTTTGGCGGCGCCGCAGGCCTGGCGGCGGTGTTCGCCGACGACACCGCCGGCGCCATCGGCAAACTATACACCATTCCCTCCTGCCTGAGGCAATATTTTCCGACATTTATGTTGGTACTGGAGCTATATGGATAAGATTGACGTACATTTTTATAGAGATTTTTGTTGGTACTGGAGCTAGCTGCTCTATCTTCCATTTCTTCTAGTGTATTTGTTTCGATTTATGGAATGATGTAATGAGTTACTATCATCTTCTTATATTGTGATTTTTTAATTTTTTTTATATATAATGAGAACTGCCCCTCTAAGATTAGGATCCATAACTTTTCGTCCCCTATGAATTTTTCGGTGATGTTTCGCCAATAGGTACACACCTCAGATGTAAGAAACATGTACTCTAATCATCATATATAGTTGTTTCTTTGACAAGTTTTATAGCAATTGAATTGATGGTGTTTTATGTTTATGTAGGAAAGAGTTGAAGTGGATGATTGTGACTGGAAATTAATAGAAAAGAGTTGGGATGATAAAAACTTGTTAATTTAAGGGTCGTTTTTAAAGATTTTGTAAAATATATTAGTATCCCTGACTTAACGATGGTTTTTAACACTGTTAGTGATAAAGAACATTCTATGAAACATGTTTAAAACATAAAGGATGCCGGGTGTAACAACTTTACTTAAGTGACCTAATCTGAAATCTGAATAAAACGTAAAGAAGCTTCTGTGTAATTTACTCAGAATAGCTTGATAACTTTTATTTTGAATAAAATAGTAGTCCACAAAACTCAAACAATCACACACAAACATCATGGCTTGGAGTAGCTACAAAACTTAGCCGCAAAGAAGTAGCCGGATAAGCCGTCGGGTGGAGGCACACACATTAGTCAAAGGCACCCGATTGTTAGTCAATCTCCTTGTTAGTGTACTTCAAAAGGTTTCTTATAGAATTCTTAGTGCTTAATTAAAAAAGTGACCAGTGCTTGGTTCTATTATGGCGGATTACTCTTGAGTCTTGACCATCAACCACCCCACCACTATGTTAGATAGTTTATTAAATATTACATGTTGTAGGTTATAAATTTATCGATGAAGGTCCTAGATAAAACTTTGAAATTAAAATATCATTTACTGAAAATATATAATGAGGTTATTTGAGTTGTTATCACATGTCTGTATCCACTAAAGTCCACTCTAAAAGCACAAAAAGTACTATTTGTATGGTCGGGGGTGAGATGTAGGCAACTTTACTACCATCGCAAATAATAGAGAGACTGATTTTAGAAGGACCCCAAACTCTGATAACACATGAGGACGCATTTTAAAGGGGTTCATTACCTTGTTACGTGAAGTGATCATTGGAGGGTGATGTGATATTAATATGACATTGAGTAAAGAAGTGAAGTGAGCAGGGGCGAACCTAGGTGTATTCGAAGGGGTTCGGCCGACACCCATAAATTTTAAACTTTTAGTGTTATATATACGATTTGAACTCAACCGACCCCCAAGAAATTTCATGACCGACCCCCATGATATGAGAAAAGAAGAATGTTTAAAGGAAAAAAATTCCGTCTGGTTCAAAACTTAGAGAAATTGACGCCATAAAAAATAAATGAAGAAAATGATCTTTATTTATTTTTTAAATTAATTTGAACCTAAATCACAAAAGTCAACTTTTTAAGGCAACAAGTACATTTGCTTTACTAGTTTAGTGTCAATGTTGTCATATCAAATTTAACTCTTTTTTTTTCAAGTTTTGAAAATAGATATTTTAATTTACCTTTTACATTTTAGGGTTATTGGATTTTAATAGTATGAATTAAGCTCTATTGGCGGATAATAATACGAATTCAGGAATTTCCTTACAATAATACGAATTCGTCACTTAGGTGTAAAAAATGATACACCGTTAGTTTTTCACTAACGGTGTTAATTTTTGCTGACTGGACTGATGACGTGTCATGCCACGTGGCATGTTTAACCAATTTTATAAAGGGTTATTGGATTTTAATAATATGAATTAAGCTCTATTGACGGATAATAATACGAATTCAGGAATTTCTCTACAATAATACGAATTCGTCACTTAGGTGTCAAAAATGATACACCGTTAAAATGAGGGACTATTTCTGTAATACCTTCAAAAATGTGGAGTTAATATAAAAAAAAAGAAAAAAAAACCTAAAAATCTAATCATCGTCTTCCTCATCCTTGCCACCACCATAACCTGTTCGCCGGCACCACCATAACCTGTTTGTCGGTGACCACCGGAATCCGCCACCACCGCCCCATTCTCCGGCTCCGACAAACTCGTCCTCTGGCCACCACCATAACCTATTTGTCGGTGGTGGCCAGAGGACTCTAGATTGGTGGCAAGGATGAGGAAGACGATGATTAGATTTTTAGGTTTTTTATTCTTTTTTTTATATTAACCCCGCATTTTTTAAGGTATTACAGAAATAGTCCCTCATTTTAAAAACCTAGTTAAACATGCCACGTCATCAGTCCACGTCAGCAAAACTTAACACCGTTAGTGAAAAACTAACGGTGTATCATTTTTGACACCTAAGTGACGAATTCGTATTATTGTAAGAAAATTCCTGAATTCGTATTATTATCCGCCAATAGAGCTTAATTCATTTTATTATATCTTGTGGTTTATTAAGCTTGGTTTATATTATTTTATTTATTATTTTATTTATTCAAGATAGTTAGAATAATTATTTATTTTATGGTAATAAATTTTGTATGTTTCGATTATGAAGTTTTTAGTTTCATTACTAATGGAATGGTGGAGATAAGAAAAAAAAATAGGCATATATATATATATATATATATATATATATATATATATACTAGGTTTGTAACCCGTGTGACACACGGGGTGTATAAGTAAGCATTGCGAGACACGATATACAGTTAAATTTACGATATAATTTCATGCGATGATGCATAAGTAAACAGTACGAGGGACAATATGCGTTCAAGTTTATGATAAAATATCATTCAATCTGGACCTTAAACTTTATAAACCTCTCAACACCTCCTTGTAGACGACATTTGATGTTTTGTTTGTTAGATTACCGTCTGCGTCCATGACTAAAAGTTTAAGGCCGTTCCTATTTGTGACTCTTGATAGTGCTACATATAATTGCCCATGTGAGAACACCGGATGCTTTAAATACAAGCCAACTTTGGAGAGGGATTGGCCTTGACTCTTATTCACGGTCATGGCAAAGGATACTGCAATGGGGAATTGTCTTCTTTGGAATTTGAATGGTATTTTTGTATCTGAAGGCGTTAAGCTGAGTCTTGGAATGTCGCTTCCATCGTTTTCATGCTGCAACCTACGAGGACGCAAACAGTTAGCTATAACACAGCGGGGTATGTACGATTCAGGAGCATGGTGGAGGTAAGAAAACATATAACCTTTGAGCATACTGGGCGACCTCAGGCAGGTCTCCATTTATGATCAGCCTGCTTATACCGAATAAGTTTGAGAAGTATGGGAGATCTGTGCAAGACAATTGTATAAACAATCAAGCACCAAGAGGATCATGTAATCACGGCTTTAGCAACTATAAATGCATAAAAGGAACCCAATTTTACCCCCATAGCATGAGCAAGTACGTAATAAATTAAAACTTAGAAAACGTCTAAATCAAAGGTAGCCTAAAATGTCACCAAACTACAGATACATGGGTTCTAAAGAAAAATGCTAGCACGAAGGAAACAAAAACGTAGCCTAGATCACAATCTACAAATCCAAAGTTAAATAATATTAGGGAAACCTTTTTTAATATAAGTTTAGAAAATATAGAACTTGTAAAATATTCTTTATAAACCTTAGTTGGTCGTGGGTAGAAGAAAGGAATACAAACCTCGATAGTAGTTGACCTTCCCAAACTGGAGGATGATAATGAGAATGCCCTTATCAATGTTGGCCGAAACGTAATTAACCAGCTGCGTAGCGAAGTCTCCCCACAAGGTCATGCGCACCTGACGCTTCCTACAAGCAGTTTTTGGATGCATTTAGCGAAATAGGCCTGACGAGAATTAGTCGTTAAGAAGAGGAAAAAAATTCTTACTCGGAATCCTGAACGTCCAAGTTCAGACGCTCGGTCGTTTTGTTGCCCTTCACGGGTACCTTTTCCAGCTCATAAATCTTAGTGACATGTGCAATGACGTCTACAAATACGAGGAGTCATTGATTAACAAAAGTAATGGTTAGGTGAGTATATAAATTTGGAAAACGTACGGAAGGTTTGAAACAGTAATGGTTGAGTATATAAATCTGGAAAACTGACACATGGTTTAAAATTCTGATCATACCTACAACTTCATGAGCAGAGGTGGCTGTCTTCAGAATGGACGCGAAGCTAACGAATGAAAAGCCATACAAAGGCCCACTGAAATCCACACACCTTCTTAACCTTGTACGATCGCCGAAAATCAACTTGTAGGGGCCATCCAGATACCTATACTTAGAATCATTCGCTGCAACCAGAGGACAGTCTACGAAAAAGCAAGCCCTTTCCGCTAGTATCTTCTCAAAGTGGACCACACATTTTTTAAAAACAGATGCTTGCATTTTATTACCCTGACAAGCAATGTCAAATGGACTTAGTTCAATAAAAAACACCACTACCATTGTACACTGACGAGAGTTGTAGGATTGTCTCAATACCTCCTCGTCCATTAGGATCATCTCTATGCCGAATGTTTCGGTAGGATTGTTGAAAACTGGCAGCTTCCACAACCGGATAATACGTACCTTCAATTGGTAGTCATTACGAATTTTGTCGACTTGCCGGATGAGCGCCACAGTGTTCGGTGCCATGTATCTGCAAATACAAGTATATTTTCTTTTATCTTAGTGCTCATCTTAAACTTTGTATACCATATGTCATAGAAATATATCAGTTCATGATCATATATTCTATTTTATGCTATATCCTACTTATATCATTTGTGTTTCTCTAATAAAACAGGACCCTTGTGTTTGGTTTTAAAGGTGTTTTTGTATTCCATGTATGAAATGAAGAACTAAAATAGATGCCAATCACTACATTGAAATTGAAATAGGAAATCGCAGAGACACAACACCAATGACTACATTGAAATTGATATATGAAATCAAGTAAAGAAACGGGAAATGTGAACAATTCTTCTATTTAAAGTTCTAAGTGTTTTTTTTTTTCCTTTCTCATTTGTTGTTATAAACGAATTAAAGTTGCGGCTTTTGTATATCAAATAGAACAATTAGAACACCATCAAATTGCTAACTGATTAGAACTTTAAAGCCTTAGTTATGAAATGGAACACCATCCCTTTGTTAACTGATTAGAATAGTTTATTTTTACATAAGCTTGTATGTGAGATATTTCTATTATAATTATGCAAGTGTAATCAAGATATACATATATTTTATCCTATAAATATGCACAATGAAAAACAAACATGATTGAAAATAACATCAAAAGCAAATGTGTCTTTGAGGCATTTCATCGAACACCAAATATGCACAATCTACCCTCTCTAATGAAAATATATGATTGAAAAAACATCAAATTTCTGAAAAGCACATGTTGGGCACAGTAACAAAATCGCAGCAAACATCATATTTTGTGAATGTAGTGCAAGAAATCTATGCAATTAGTTGAGCTCACCTTATAGGCGACTAAGCAGGTTATGAAATTGAGCTGGCAGAGGAAGAAGGTGGGTGAGAATGAGGCTACGAAGCCTCTATAAAGGCTGGAATGAGGAAACGTTCTCATAAATTGTCGCCGATTAAGGTCCCCAACGGAAGACGGCGGATGAAATTCCATGTACCTGCTTTGAGAGCGACTTCAATGACTGAATATTAAGCGGTTTCTTAGGGTTATGGAGGATCTTGACGGTTGTGTTTTAGGACGACGGGAGCATTTACGTAACTCAACTGGCCGGCAGAGAAGTCTTAAAGGTTTTAGGGTATGGAGGAGGCGTCGAAGAGGTTAAGATTTACCCTCAATTACATGGTACACGTGTCGACCTAAAACAAAGAACACGTGGTATGTGTAGGCTCACTCAGATCCTTCTTTATTAATATAGGGAGATATATATATATATATATATATATATATATATATATATATATATATAGGGAAAAGATAAATTGGAACCCACCTTGAGTTGGAGAATCGTTGGAACCCGGTCAAAATCGCGGTAAAAAAAATGTTTTTTTTCTGAATTTTTTTATGGTGGTTCTTTATGTTATAAACTACCCTTAAATGAAAAAAAATCAAAAAACCGCCTAGTAAATTTTCAGTTACGAAAAAAGTTACATCTGTAACTTTTATGCATATATTTGCAGTTACGCAAAAGTTACATGTGTAACCTAGACATTTTTGATATTTAAAAAAAAAAAATCTAGTAGGCGTTTTTTTGATTTTTTTTCATTTAAGAGTAGTTTATAACATAAACTACCACCATAAAAAAATTAAGAGAAAAAAACATTTTTTTAACCGCGTTTTTGACCGAGTTCCAACGATTCTCCAACTCAAAGTGGGTTCCAAAATACCCCAAACCTATATATATATATAAAAAAATTAAGAGAACTAATCTTAGCCACTAGTTTATATATATGGAAACCCCCCCCCCCCCCCCCCCATGAATTTGAATGCTCCCCCCTTGAAAATTAGTGGCCCAAATTGGTTCTCAAAAGTTCTCAAAAGAAAAAGTTCTCATTTGAACCTAACCCTATATATATATATATATATATATAGGGTGAGGTTCATTGTAGACACTTTCGCATGTGAAAAGGTCTTTTTCACATGTGAAAGTTTCTAATTAATGAGAAAAAAGAAAAAAAGAAAAAAGAAAATTAATCACAACCATTAGATCAAGAGATCTAATGGTGAAAAAGGGTGTCTACCTGTCTACACTTATGGGGGTGTCTACAATGAACTTTTCACTATATATATATATATATATATATATATATTTGTTATGTGATCCGACCCGACTTCAGTTTGTTTGAAATATTATTTAGAGTAAATTACAAAGAACATCCTTTATGTTTTACTCAGATTTCGGATTAAGTCCTTTAAGTAAAGTTGTTACATCCGACATCCTTTATGTTTTAAACCTCTTTTATAGAAGGTCCTTTATCACTAACGGGGTTAAAAATCATCGTTAAATTATGGACAGTTTAGTCGTTTTACAAAATATTTTTGATAAAAACATTAAAATAAAAAATTACATCTAATATTAAAACAAGGGGTCGTCTTTTCTTCCTCCTTGGTACGCACACCGGCTCAATCGACAATCTTTGTATATATCGGCGATGATCAGATCGTTCCTCTTTGTAAACTGTAACCATTACAATGCGCTATAAAACCGTGGCCGTCACCACCAGTTTCCGCCGCACTGTTGACGGTCATCGTGGAACGGAGATTAGACGACGTTGAAGAAACCTCGTGGAGTTTTGGAAGTGAAGACGGTGTTCTTCATCAATTTTTTATTGCGCAAGTGTTGCTTCTGGAAGCCGGATTGTTGAACAACACACATCGGTCTGACTAAACGGGACTGGTTCGATTGGACGAGATATACAAGATCATTAATTGAGCCCTAGATTAGATTTTCTGGTGTGCGACCAAGGAAGAAAAGAACCCTTGATTGTTTATGTGATTTTTTATTTTAATGTCATTATTAAATTATTTTGTAAAATGACTAAACTGTCCCTGACTTAACAATGATTTTTAACCCTGTTAGTGATAAAGGACCTTCTATGAAACATGTTTAAAACATAAAGGACGTCGGATGTAACAACTTTACTTAAAGGACCTAATCCGAAATCTGGGTAAAATATAAAAGACCTTCTTTGTAATTTAGTCTAAAGAATAATATTAGGGTTTCTTTATGTTAAGTGCACGAGCAAAACAGTACAAGAAACTGGGCCAATGGCAACGGAGGTTATCGCGACGACATGTCGTCAAAATTAACTTTCCTAGAAAATTTAAATACCAAGTATATGGCGGCATGTTATTAGCATAGATTAAGCGGGAAACGTAAAAAATTTAGTAACATTCTGAAACTTTACGGCGATAATATGTCGTCGCCATAGGGTAATTTCAATTTATTTTCCTTTTATATTAATATCGCTACTAAAGAACTAAAATAAATAAAAAAACACCATATTACGGGGTTTAAATTTTTTAAATATTATTTAACTCTAATAATAAACCAAACAACACTGTTTCCACGAGACCCTGGCACATAATTCAAAATAAACCCTCGCTTGGTCTCCTCTTCTCCTTCTAAATGCCATCATGTCTAATAGACTATAATATAATTATTGTAAATGTATATTGTATTCTAGTTTATTTTATAGGGTTATATTTGTAAATATATCTCTAATATATATGGGTCATGATTAATGAATTATTCACTTTGGAAATTACATTTCTTTATTGTATCAATCCTGGGCTATCAGTCAGTTGGATGTCTCCAATGCTTTTCTTCATGGGAATCTTCATGAAACCGTTTATATGTGTCAGCCGATGGGATTTCGTCATCATGACTATTCAGATCATGTCTGTCTCCTCAAGAAATCTCTCTACGGCCTTAAGTAAGTCCTCGGGCCTGGTACCAACGGTTTACAGATTTTTGTTGCCTCTCTTGGATTTTGTGCAAAGCAGGTGTGGCAATTCTCTCTTTATTTTTAAACAGGGCGCATACACCGCTTACTTACTGATCTATGTGGATGACATCATCCTTACCACGCCCTCTGATCAGCTTCAGTCTCGTCTTATGACCAGTCTTTCAGATTACTTTGCTATATAAGATTTAGGCCCACTCAGTTATTTTTTTGGGACCTCTATCTCTCGCATTGGTGACCACATGTTCCTCTCTCAGACCTCCTATACGTGTCACATCATTTAGCGGGCTGCCATGTAGTCCTTTAATCCCATCCCCCCCCCCCCTTTTGATACTAACCCTAAACTTGCTACAAATTCAGGTCCTGAGTTTGAAAATCCGACCATTTACCGGAGCCTTGCAGGAGTGCTCCAGTACTTGACTTTTACCAGGTCAAATAATACCTATGTTGTGCAGCAGGTTTGCATTCACATGCATGCACCTCGGTTGGATCATTAGAACGCTTTAAGCGTATTAAGCTATTTATAGGGCACTTCTCACTATGGTTTGACACTAGACCGGTCTTCTTTATCGGATCTTCTTGCATACACGAACGCTGACTGTGCAGGGTGTCCGAATACGCGCCGCTAGACATCCAACTATTGTGTCTACTTTTGTTCTCACTTGATTTCCGTGTCCTCCAAGCAGTAGTCCATGGTTTTGCCAACATAGTTACGAAACTGTTCTGGTTACAGAGTCTTCTACTCGAGATTCATCAACCTTTGACTCAAGCCTCCCTGGATATTGTGATAACATCAACTCCATTTACCTTTCTGGCAACCCCGTCAAGCATCAAAGGACCAAGAATATTGAATTAGAGATTTACTTTGTTCGTAAATAGGTGGACGAAGTAAGTTTCGAATTCTACATGTGCCTTCTCATTTTTAAATTGTAGATATCTTCAGAAGGGGCCTCCCGAGTGTACTGTTTGATGATTTTCAGTCTAGTCTCAGCATACTTCATCCTCCCATTTCGATTGCAAGGGTATAATAGACTAGAATACAGTTATTGTAAATGTGCATTGTATTTTAATTAATTGTATAGATTATACTTGTAAATATATCACTTGGTTAATTGTGTGTGTATATATATACATAATAAAGAGCAATGAAGCTCTTGGTTTAGTTTATAGAATTTTTGTTTCAAGTCACAAAAGAATAAAAGATTTAAAAGACCGGCATTTTTACATTTTAGCCACTTTTTTTACCAAAAACCCATACCTTTAACCCCAAGCCTACCCTTAACCATTTTAAGACCTCATAGATAATTACGTGAATTCCAGTGAGATCTGTGGAGGTTCGATGATATATCAAGCCTATGCTATCTACTTGTTTTCACCCCGATATGAGTGTTCACTCAAAATGTAAATATATTAACCCGAGTGTTGAGTGACCAATTTTGAGGTGTATAGGTTTGTACAAAGTTAAAATTTTAGTAGGCTTGTCATAAATTTTATATTTCAATAAAAAGAAAATAAACTTCAATGGCAAAACAAGCTGAAAATAAATGGAGGACGGTCTTTAAATGCCCGATGTCAGACACCAACCGATGGCGGAATATGTCGGTACGCGATGATTGTCCAGATGCACAACACTAATTAAATGTTGTGATATTCTTAATCAACCATTTCAAGCAATTCAGTTAATACATTAATAATTCAAGTATATCAATAACGAACAACAAATTAATCAATTAATTTAGGTCACACTAGTCCGCATGCATCCTATGGTGTTATCAACAGTATCATCATCATTTACAGCGAAACCTATAACATGTACAAAATAAAGGTCAACAACGAATAGTTGGTGAGTGATCATAGGTTTATATACAATCATAGTTTAAGAACATGTGATTCAATGATGTCTAATGAGCACCAGTATAACGAACATGTAATGAACTAAAGCACATGGGGGTCGACGTAACCCAAGCCCTCGACATTAGGCTTTCAATAACAAGGCGTCAAAGCGAGGTATGCCAAGTGGGTTGCCAAACTAACGGATCCATTATTGTAACCCCGGCTCAAATGAGTTAATGAGGTACGTCTATGAACATGAGCAACAAATAAGAGCAATACACACAACCATAGTTCATAGCAATGTTCCAAACAAGTTCACATACAAGAGCACATAGATCAAGCATAGAATTCACATGTGGTTTAGAATATAAATAGTTTAAGAACATGAGTTGATACGATACATGTTCCACCTAAAAATTAAAAGAAAAAGGGACTATGATACTCACCTGTCGAAAGAGACACAAATAGAAAAAGACATAACGAAATGGAACGGCTAGACCCGAAGACGACCTTGACGACTAAATAAGATGGAGGAATAAATAAACAAATGAATACACAAATTCCGGACACAATCGACTCGACAAATCGTTGGTGATTTTTATGTAGTGATAGTGTACGTTAATGGTCAAAGGGTAGGTTATTCCTAATGTTAAACATGCAACGTCAAACAACCATTAATAAACTATTTATTTTTACGACGTCTCAATATATATATTTATTTTCCGTAGAATCACATAGGCCACAAGTATCATTAAAAAATTAATTTAACCTTAATCTAAACATAAGCATATCATTTAATCAAGATCTATACATAAATCAATCATATATATATTTAGAGTTAATTTCCCTTTTCATCCCTGAGGTTGGTCCATTTAACCATTTCAGTCCAAACTTTTAAAAAATCATATTTATGTCCAAACGTTTCATTTTTATTTCAATTTCAGTAATTTTTTTTAACACCATTAAATTTTTTCAGTTAAGTCTTATGATAAGACCAAAATACCATTCTTCTATTATTAAAGAAAAATAACATAAAAAACCCTAACAAACTATATCCCTAACCTGCCTCCCCTTACCACTAACCCTAAAATGATTTCCTTTTTCAATCGATCGATGTTCTCTCATCTCACCGTAACTGTCCACCATACACCTACCTTACCACCAACCACCTCCCCTTATTGATGGATATAACGCTAATATGAGTTTTTCGGAGGAAACAAATAAGAATAAACAGGGTTTCTGATGAAGTTTTGCGACAGTTGAAGGTTCCTGATTGGGGTTACATGGACGGGAATGTAATCGGAAGTAGGGACGATGGTGGTGGTAGCCGCCGATGGTGGTTTTATCGGATGTAGGGAATTTCTAGATCAACAACTATCTTCGGTGGAAAAGAGACTTTCTAAATTCACCGCCATCTCCGATTGTGTGACGGTGAAGGTGGCAACCGGAGATGATGGTGGCTGACAATCAGAAAATGACGGTGGTGGTTAAGGATCTACTCCAAACCAACTGATTAGATCTAAGCATTAAGTCTTCATATTTATATGGATGTAAGCATGAATGAACAATATATATATTTATTTCCCACAATTTGACATTTCTCATCAATAAAACCCTAGATCTATAAATAATAACCCGTTTTTATGGTGAATCATGCATAAAAATATAAACTTTAGGTTAACCAAGATCCATCCAGATTCATTAACAATAAATCATAAAAATCAATAAAGCTAATAAAAATCTAAACTTTAATCATCGTACCACAAGATCTATCATCTATGAACATGTGTAGTCAAGATATAGCATAAAATGACATAAAAATCTAATTTTATCTAATTTTTATCATGAAATAGCATGAACATAGAAAGATGGAGCAATGTTTGAAGAAACGCACCAAAAACGATGATAACCAACCCTTCTCTACACTTGAAATCACCCCAAATAAGCTCAAAAATGGAGTTCTAGATGAGATATGTTGTAATCAGTCGCAATGTGGCGGCTAGGGTTGAGAAAATGAGCCAAAAAGTGGGTTACAATGATTTAAAAGGCTGAAGTCGGAGTCCGCCCGTCAGAGGCGGGACGCGAACCATGAAGGTCATGATCCTCGTCTGTCGCGGACCGCGAGCCACTCCGGGCTCGTCTCCTCATTGACTTTTGTTGACCAGTACGTAAATTCGACGTTTTGGCCACGATAATTAGGGTTTTTGATCCCTATTTTATCACATTGGATTTATCATCGTTTCCACTAACATAGAGTACAAACAAGACATATAACAATTAACAAATATAAATTTCAATTAAATTAATATGATTATGGTCGGTTTTACCGATTTCGCTCTAGTTTCTTCATTCTTTATCGGTTTCGAGCCCCGTTTTCACCATTCGTCACCATTTTACATTCCCAATCATATGAAACACATTCAAGCTTATAATATTTAATATAGAATGTCAGAATCATAATAAACTATAACGCATTTTCGGGCAATTTTGACATACGTATCACTATTAGGTTAATCACCAACATTTCAAGACTCAACTTGTGCGTGATGACTTGTGATGTTATTTAGGACTAAGAGACTCATAAATAAATCAATTTTGACATGCGATACATAAAAATGCGACTAACCGCTTAACGACGAATCACGTACCAAAATCACGAATTGCTTTATTTTCAATTTGAGGAACCCAATTTGGATCCAACTGATTTTAGTTAAGTATTTGGCATTGAGAAAAAAGATTATGAGTCATTTAAAACATTGATTTGAAGATTGAACACCCGAGAATTCTCATGGTACTTACTAAATTACGAATTGTGAAAATGTGAAATTTCAAAATAGGTCAGGTTGTCTCAACCGGGTAAATTTCAAATGTTACACCCGGAATTTCAACTGCACAGATCACCAATTCTTTGGGAGTGTCGGGCCTCAGTTATAGAGTTTTGCTTGAGGACAAGCAAAAGTTCAAGTGTGGGATATTTGATGTGCACTATATTATACATATTTTTACATCATTTATTCCACATATTTTGGATTATTTCTAATTAATTGTTCTTAAAATAGTATTATATTGTTTCATTTGTAGTTTTTCAGTTTAATCCGGGTTAAAATCCTAAAAGAAGTTAAAATGAAGAAAATACAAGCAAAAATGAAGCTTTGGGGATTTTTGGCTTATGACAAGACCAATGCCCTACTATGACATAACCCATGTCAAGCTACAACAAGTACAGAATAGTTTACTTTTACTCCTGACAAGCACGGCACTAGGATAAAAAATCCCATTGAAGCGGCTTATCCCATGCATATTGTATGTACATCTGGTTGAACAAATTGCATAGTATCATAAAGAGCCACTCCCGGTATTACCCATCCGTTTTCCTCTGATCAACACGACTCGTGCCTCTGATTAACATGACCAGTGTCAAGTGCAACCAATATATGACTGTACTATGGTCGACATGACCTGTGTCGTCCGTACAAACTCGACCTATAAATACAAGTCTTCCTCCAACACATTCATTTGCTCAATTATTCCCTTTTTTGTTGTTTTTAGATCTGTTTTCTTTTTTAGCCATGTTTTCAAGCTTTAGTTGTTCCTAATTTAAAGATTGTAAGCATTCAACTCAATAAGATTTTGTTTAAGTTTGTCTATTAACTCTTCAACATCTTCTAAGAAAATCATTAAAGCCATGATCGGCTAAATGTTATACTCACTTGGGGGAAACAAATCATCAGTGGGTTAGTGACATGAGTCTTTAAACCAACCTTAAGGTGTGTAACAATGATTTTGGGTCTAAACTTTTCATTGAAAGTTTATTATTGGTCTTTAAAAAAACTTACCTTGTGCACCATGCAACGTTTGTGCCCTCAAAAGCACATTAGTCGGTGAGTAACAACCGACTAGGGGTTGGGACAACATATAGAGATGGAATCTTAACCCCATGAAAAGTAATGTATTCGTGTTTTTATGTCAAACAACACATTATTCATGGGAGAGTGGTTTAGAGGTATATGTTTGGGTTTCTAGGTTGGTAATATCTTACCACTTCGCATGCGCAAGACAATGCGTTTGTGGACTTGGTTTAGTTTACGACAAACTACGTATGCGCGGGAGCGGTGTGGAGGATGAAACGGACCTTAACTCCTTCTAAAAGTTTTGAACTTAATAACATAATTCGGTGTGTGTTTTGTTTCCTTTTTGGTTCATGACAACGTATCCGAGCGTAACGACACTTTGACCATAAGGTCCAACGACTAAATGGCATTAATACACACTATATTTGTTCCTTAACATAATGGTCCCTTCGGGAGTCATCCTTGATGGTGAACAACCGGGGGGGGGGGGGGGGCGTATAATTGGGTTTGAGGTTGAGAGATGGTCCTTTCAATCATAGTATATTAATCTTTTGGAAAAGTTTGTTTACAATACTGTTATTAACCTTACCTTTGGCAAATCCTCCCAAGTGATATTATCTTTTGATTAGAGTTAACCTTAACTTACTTTTATCTTCATTTTGTTTAGTACTTCTTAAAAGTATCAACTTTTAATTCTGATTATACGTTAATGCAGGTTTAGAATCAAGAGCTCTTACATGTGTGTTCTTGGACGAGCTTGGTATCTTACCATCATTATAATACACTAACGATGGGTGCACTTGCCTACGTGTGGTGTTTTTGGTGATTTTTAGTTATCTTGTTTTTATAAATTTAAAACTTGAACAATAGTGTTGTTATTTTGACCTAAAACTGTCATATTTTATATAACAACACCCGCAGATCAAGACGTTAACTGGTGCAAACTTCGGTGCATGGAAGGATTCTCATAACCTTACTCTTGGCATTTTGGAATTTGACTACGCATTGAACAAGGTTGCGCATGTTCCTCTTACCACCGAAAGCACGACTAATGAAAAAAATAATCTTTGACAATTGGGAGGGGTGTAATAGGATGTCGCTTATGTTCATGAAGAACTCTATTATTCCTGCCGTCAAGGGAGGAATTCGAGATTCTGCTAATGCAAAGATTATCGGGCTTCTGTGGAGGAACAATTCTAGGGATCATCTAAGGTGCATGCTAGTACCCTCATTCTGAGGTTACTTATTACTAAGTATGATGGGGTTAGCGGTATTCATGAGCACATCTTAAAAATGAATGACATGGCCCAAAAGCTAAAGGGGCTAGACAGATTAGTGATGGTTTCCTGGTGCACTTTATCATTACCTCTTTGCCCACTCAAAACTTTCAAAGTCAACTACAACACTCAAAAGGATAAGGGGAAAATAAGCGAGTTGATTGCTATCTACCTGCTAGAAGAGAGCATCTAAAGCTAGCGAAACCTAATGCTACTTACCTTATTGCTGCTGATTCAAAGAAGCGGAAGAGAAGTTTTGACAAGAAAGAAAATTCGAAGGTCTATAAGATAGATGCAATTGTTGCCTTTAGCTCTAACAACTCCAAAGGGACATCTCAATGCAAGTTCTATCACAAGATAGGACATATGCAGAAGGACTACCTAGACTTTAAGGAGTGGTTGGCTAAGAAAGGTAATGATATATCTATGATAATCGAGTCCTTTAATTTAAACGTTTCAACTAATATTTGGTGGTTTAACTTTGGTTCTATGGTTCATTTAACCAACTCATTTCAGGGATTCCTTACAATCTGAAAGCTAGAAAGAAACCAAAGAAAACTTAGCTTGGGAGATGGAAAGAAATTAGTAGTCGAGGCCATGGGAACTTTACAATAAGTTATGAAAAGTGGTTTAGGCATTAAGCTTTATGATACCTTATATATTCCTGAGATTACTCGGAATCTTGTATCATGACCAAAGTTACACCTTAAAGGTTTTGAATATTCCCATGGTCATAGCAAACTGACTATTACTTATAATTCCTAAGTGTTTAGTTATGGTTTAAAAGATGGCGGTCTCAATAAATTAGAACTAGATGATGATTTTCTCAAGACTTTGTTATCACATAATATTAATTAGAAACTAACAAAGAGAAAACAAAGAAAAGAATTAGAAACTTCATCCATGTTGTGGCATCAATGTTTAGATAACATTTCACGAGAACACTTATCTAAAATTGTGAACGATGAGGTCTTAACTCCTCTCGATGTCAATGATTTTGAAACATGTTCAAATGCCTTAAAGGTAAAATGATGTCAACGAATAAGAAAGGTGCCACTAGGAGCTCTAGTATATTACAACTCATACATACTGACATTAGTGACTCTTACGCCCTCGCTGGAATAATTGGACATACTTCATTTATCACTTTCATTGATGACTATCTTTACTTATGTACCTGTATCTAATTAAAGACCAATATGAGTTACTTACAACTTCTAAAGATTTTAAGCTGAAGTTGAAAAAAACTAGATCGTCAGATAAAAGTTATGAGAGCAGATAGAGGAGGTATACATTATGGTAGGCATACTGATGTGGGTCTGGCTCTTAGTCTATCTTATGAGATTTGTAAGATCCAGGGGATCGTGAACCAGTACACCATGCCCGGTACACCTAAGCAGAACGGTGTTAATGGGATAAGAAACATGACCCTAATGAACATGGTACGCAGTTGTTAGCCAACACAGGTTTACGCTCATTCCTCTGAACCGGGGCCATAAAAGCAGCTGTTCATATACTCAATACAGTTCTTTCAAAATATCTTCTTAAAACTCCTTTCAAGCTTTGGACATGAAGGAAACTGAGTCTTAGATATATAAAAGTATAGGCCTGCCTTGCCAAAGCTAAACCTCATGTTCCTTTCTTGAAGAAACTTGACATGAAGACAGTCTACTGTTTCTTTATTAAATTACCTGATCATTCAAAGGGTTGTCTAATCTATTGACCTTCCCACATCACACGCATTGTACGAATCAACCGTGCCATGTTCCTTGAGGATTCTAACGTCAGTCGGAGCAGTGATAATGAAAATCCTCATCACGATTTGCAAGAAGTACAAGACGCGAGGGGGGGGGGGGAGGGTTTCGTCGCTTACTCTAACTCTGATGATTCCTTTTGTACATGTCACTGCACCACATCTCCTACAACCACAGAACTAAATGTTGTTCCGAATGTACCTGAGAATCAAGGCACCTCATCCACATCAAAATAATGCCAAAGCTGAGAATCAATTAAAGAGATCATATAGGTCCAAAAGATCTACTAATTGTGATGATTATGTCACTTTCCTAACTGAAGCTGAAATGGATGCCGAAAAGTTTACTGATCCTACCTTTTACAGTGAAGCCATTAGCGGTGATCAGTCTTCTAAATGGACCAAGTTTATGCTTTAACGAGCTTGACTACATGATGAAAAATAACGTTTGGGATTTAGTTAAATTACCCAACCGCGTCTGATATACACAAATTATACATATTTTTATATCAAACTAAAAACAACTGTTAGCTTTAGTGACCACCAACGTCAAGCATAGCCTAGCTAGCTATATGATATATATTAGTGATTATACTCATTCAACTTGAACTGTTTGAAAACTACAAACCTGTGCGCTCATGACACCAACCTTTGTGTTGTCACTTTAGCATGTTTATCTCAGGTTGCAGGTGTTCGAATATCACGTGTACGCATGCATGAGACTTTAAAACACTTTTAGTGCCTTTGCACAAGCTATGTCACCTTGGGTGACAATGTTTTTACACAAATACTTTTATTGTATTACGTTTCTGCACTTGTAAAACTTTGTATTTATATTTTAAATAAAATGTAAACTCTTTTTTATTAATTATTGGTTGTTTGGTGTAACTAATGGACTGGGATCCTGGTTTGTCACTCCCTGTAGTGGTTTTTCACGTGTGGATTTTTGAGTTGTAACAAATGCTCTTAGAGTTAGAATAAAATAGAAGCATTAATGTCACAAAAGTTTTCAAAAAGATTATATTTTGCAAATTTTCGCCTCTTTTATCCAAACTCATCCAAACCCCTAGCCCTAGTCTACCCTTAAAGCCCTCATGATGACTGTATGGATTCCGACGAGATCGGTGGGAGGTTTGATCCCTTCACAAGCCTATGATCCTTGCTTGACTTCACTTTTGTATGAGTGACCACTCAAAAGTCCGTACATATACTAACCTCGAGAGTCGAGTGATCCCTTATGAGGTGTATATGCTTGTATAAATCTAAACTTTTCAGTAGGCTTGTCTATAGCTTTCAATACTTTGATAAAAATATAATAAACAAGTAAAATAAAGATAAAGGGTCGAAGTAATTAGAGAACAAGTTTTTAAAAGCAAGGTTGAAACCACAACAGATTTAAAACTTCTTTTCTACCAAATCTTTAGGAAATTCACGACAAGTCATCGAGTTTTGCTTGAGGACAAGCAAATGTTCAAGTGTGAGGATGTTTGATATACGTAAAAATATACATATTTTTATACCAAATACTCCCCGCATTCCGGGTTATTTTTTACTAACTATATGAAGAAAATATGAAGAAAAATGTTGAACTCTTGTAATTTTTGCTCAAGCACGATCCGTGCTTACCCAAGCACGTCCCGTGCTCCCGTTTTGCTGTCCAAAAAAGCTATCTTTTGAAACCTGGCAAGCACGACTAGTATCCCTACAAAGAAGACCCGTATCTCTAAAAACGCATGACCCATGCCCCTGACGAACACGACTCGTACCACTGACAGTCAAATATTCCTGCAGAATTTCTGTCAAGCACGGCCCGTGCTCCTAGCCGGGACTTGCCTATAAATACCAGTCAAGATCCTCCATTTCAAACCACTCAATTCTTCTCTCCCTCTATTTTATTACCACGTTTTATACTTCCTGAGCCACTTGTTTTTGGCGTTTAAGTTTATTCATCAAGCTTGTAAGAACTCTAACTTAAGTAAAATATGATTTGCATTTGACTATGAATCTTTCATCTTCTCTTAAACATATCTTTAAAGGCATGTTTGGCTAAATTCTTACACTCACTTGGGGAAAATGTGTCTTTGGCGGGTTGGTAAAACGAGTTTATAAACTCACCTTAAGGTGTGTAAAAATGACTTTATGAAAACTCTTTATATTAAAAGTTTATCGTCACTCTTTTGAACACACGTGCCTTGTGTATTGCGGACCATTTGAGGGGTCGAAAGCTCATTAGTGGGACCTGTGATACCCGACTGGGGGATGATGCATGATCCTTTTGGTGACTCGCACCCCATACAAACCAACGCATTCACCGCTGGATCTTCGCAGTGACAAAATATTACCAACCATTCATGCTTATTATATTGGGTTTCCTCTTGGGTGCTATAAAAAGAGAACATTAGATATCCTAACACCTCTTAGTCTCGTTCACAATATTCGATCTCTCTCGCGGTGCTCTCATCCCATACGAGAACTAACTTCTACTCGTAAACCTTCTTAAAGACACACCCTAAACGGGAACCAAGTGATCATGTCCTTCTTCTTTGGATCTATAGGTATATCAGATATGTGTTTTATCAGTTTTCCATCATGATATCAAGAGTTGATCAACGACATACAAAACGACTATAATTCTATGTGACAAAAAGTTAGCATTATTTTTCTTTTCACATAAGATGTGAACACATTGATGACATGAAGTTCCACTTCATTAGAAATCTTATTGAAGGCAAAACAATCATCATCATCATCATCATACTCAGTAAATCTCACCAATAGAAAAACTAAGGTGGGATCTGAGAATGATAAGATGTAGACAACCTTACATCTACCATGTAGGAATGGAGATGCTGCTTTCTGTGAAAGCATATATATCTTGTCACACTGAATAACTAGACGCATATGTTATAAGCAAGGCATTGGGTCAGGAAGAATTTACCTTTTTACGCTCAAGGCTTGGTGTGAGGAAACTTCAAATTATGAGAGTATGTTAAGAGTTAGTTAAAGTAAACAAAATAGTTATTAGTACGTAGTTGTGGTAGTTAAAGTCGGTTGCCATGGTCGAAGGGATGTGATAACTGTCATTGGCACCGGTTCATGTACATATCGATTTCTCGGTTATTCCTCTCAAAGCTCATATTCATTTTCCCTCAAAATCTCACACTTCCCTCTAAAATTTTCGCCACACATTCTTCTGATTCAATTACCCACCAACCAAGAATAACCCAAATTATTCTAATTAGTCCTTATTCCCTGATCCAAGTATAAAAAATACAAATAAAAAAAAAGACTTTTTTTTTTAGTGGCAAAAAGAAAAGCGTAACTTTCCACCACCTACCACCATGATGTTGGACAGATAAATATTAGATTCTATCAAATATGCTAAGCGTTGCCTTTCACAAATCATAATAGAAATGATTAATAAAACAAAAAGATGGCCGGTACCCATTCTTCGCCTCGTGTATATATATGGACACTTGTGGCAACGAGCTCACACTTAAGTTACAGATATGGCAAATCAGTATTGTGTTTTATTAGCCATTTTTGCTGTATCATTACTTGTCACAGCTTCTTCACTTTCCACCACTTCAAGACGCTACCAATTCAATGTACTAGCTAAATTGTGTCTAATATCTTGGTGTGTTTATATATATATATATATATATACCAATTGACTGAATTTAGGCTATTTTTTTTTTTAATCTTAGGTGGAATGGAAAACCGTAACTCGTTTATGCAGTACAAAGCCTATACTAACAGTAAATGGTGAGTATCCAGGACCTACTATAGCAGTAAACGAAGGGGACAATTTGGAGATTAAAGTTACCAATGGTGTTTCATTAAACACTTCCATCCACTGGTTAGTTGCATGGTTTTATTTTCGCCGTTTCTTTTCCCATCTTTCTAATCTCATACCAGTTTTAGACGGAGGTTGTGCCAGATAGGCAGACAGCCAGCCATCTGACTTTTTCAAACTTTTAAACGTTTAAAAAGACATGTTGATGAATAATGAAATAACTGAATTCTCATTATTATTGAATATAAGGGTTATAAGATATAGAGTTCATAAAGAATCCTGGAAACCTAATCATATCTAATATATTCCAGAAACTTAATCTAATATATTCCAATAGAATAAAGTTATGATAATGAGTGTGTTGTGTTGGTGTGAGCAGGCATGGGATCAGGCAACTAAGAACCGGATGGGCGGATGGGCCGGCATATGTTACCCAGTGTCCCATAACACCGGGCCAATCTTATACATACAAGTTCACGGTTACTGGCCATAGGGGCACCCTTTGGTGGCATGCTCATATCGCATGGCAGCGTGCCACGATCTATGGTGCGATTATCATATACCCTCGGATGCCCTATCCGTTTGCGGCTCCGGTTGATGCTGAAGTCCCCATTATTTTTGGTAATTCATTTTCTAATAAATATTAATTCGATTTCGCTTTATACTTGAACTATATTTGATGTTTGGTTACTTTTCCCAGGAGAATGGTGGAACTTGCCTGTTGAAGGAATAGAAGATCTAATGAACAAATATGGCGATGGCCCGAACTCATCAGACGCTTATACGATCAACGGTTTGCCGGGACCGCTGTACCCGTGCTCAGTCGAAGGTAACATCATACTTACCTTCGAAACTCAGGCATGCATGAATTCCATTTTTGGTTAAAAAAAAAGACAGCCGACAGTCAGTAAATCAAACATAAAAACAAAAATCATCATGTTCTTTGGCTTACTCCGAACATTATATATATGTGGATAATGAGAGAACTGTTCTTTTCTAAAACAATCATTCGTCGTGTATTCCAAGATGAATATATAATATAGGTGTCAAAATTGACATTCGCAACCAAACCAAAACCAATGCTATTAAATTAATTTAAATTTTTGTTAGTATTTTATATATAAACAAATTTTAACTTTGGTTGGATTAAAATTGAATATTTTATTTGAATAGATTGTAAAAAGAATGTTTTATTGAATACTTTATTCTGTTTAAAGTATATCACTAAAATCACATATTTTATATATAAACATATTCAACTTATAGGTGAATATTTTATTTGGATTGATTAAAAATGAATATTTTATTAATTATTAAAACTTTATTATATTATAACTTAACGTGAATATTTTATTTGGATTGATTAAAAATAAATATTTTATTAGTTACTAAAATTTTATAATTTTTAAGGTAAATCATTAAAATCATATAATTAGATTATGTGTAGTGGTAAAACCCCTACGTTACATAAACCGTGATATTGTGACAACCCAGTCAGCAAATGGTTCTATGTTTTAAAATAGTGTAGTGGAAGGGGCTCTATAAATATCAATATTTTATTTAAAAACAAAAACTAGCCAATCTAAAAATGAGAGAAAGTCTTAACCAATCAGAGAAGAGGAGAGAAAAGAGGGAGAGGCGTTATAAATATCACTCCTGGATGAGGGAGGGGTGTTATATATTAAGGTGTAGTGGTGTTTGGACTCCATAGGTGTATTATAATATGCATTTGACGCCCAGTACGGGACAACCTTAGAGTGAAATTTATTATTAGAATTATCACATCTAACAGAATATTTTGTTATCTTAAGATTTAATGAATTGTGTTTTACTTTTTTTCCTTATATTTTTTTTTTGTTTTTTTATCCGATCGCAATGAGTTTAGCAAATGAGCTAGTTGTGTAATAGGTAGAGTCATATAACATAACTTTTAGATCTCATGCTCAATACTTAATAGTTTAAACGTTTTAGTTGTTACACAACCTTTTTTTAAATCTATTTTTTATGTAACGTTATAAAGGCGTTATGTATTCGCGTTATCCAGAGGTTTCAAAATCTTGTATTATATTATATACCAATACAATTAGAAGATGATCATAGGAATACTAATTTATTCTATTGGGCCATATAAAGGTCTTTGGCAAATGCTATTTGGCATCCTAAATTTTTTTTGGCAGATGCTATTTGGCATCCTAATCTAATTTAATTTTTTTTTTTACTTATTATTTAAACTTAATAAACTTAGCATAAAGGTTAATGGTATTATATGTAGAGTCATGTCCAAAAACTCAAGAATTTTTAGTTCCTAAGTTCAATACTTTAAGCACATTTTTAATTTTACATTGTTATGCACTTTTTTGTAATTATGTTTTTATATACCGTTATAACAATGCAACTATATTGTGTGTTCACATTATCTTCGTGACAACACGCGTATAGTAAACTAGTTTAGAATAATAGTAGTATATCATATAATGATAAATTTAAGAGTTAAATTCTAGAAGATGTAAATAAAAAAAAGAGAGATTATTGGATTTTAATAAGCTCAACTATTGTTTATTGATCGATAATAACCTCACTTTCGTTTTTACCCAACAATAACCCTACATTTTCGTATATTTGAAATAAACAAACTATCGTTAAAAAAAGTTAACATCCACTAAAAAAGCTAACTATATATTTGATGACTGAGTATTACGGTGACGTCTTTTGTGTCATGTTTTTTATGACTACAAAGAGTACAAAGAAAATTTACAAGAATGCGTTTTAAATTTTATAACGATGTATTGTGGTTTTTTAAAATTTATTTCTTTTTTTTCGATAGTTCGCTTTAAGTATTTAACAGTACCAATAGCATCTAGTGGAGTTGGTTGGGGCTTTGGCTTGAGTTTCTAGGGACTCAAGTTCATACCTCACTAATGACATTATTTGTTTCTTTGGTATCCTCAAAGCTCTTTGGGCTTGGGAAGCTTTTAGCGACCCAGGTTCGAATCTTTGGGGAGGGGGTTTTACCGGTGGCTGCTCGCAGGCCGGGTTTCCCCTGAACTGGGGCAAGGAGGTGGTGTCCTGACTCGCTCGCACCCGCAGACTTGAGACACTCTCAGAGACACTGAGTCATCGTGGTGGGCTGAGCATCAGGTTCGACTGAGAAATCGCTGTTCAAAAAAAAAAGTATTTAACAGTGCGTCATGGATTTTAACACGTGGTATCCTCCTATAAGCCTTCATGTTTTGATAATTTGAATGATTAAAGTGCTTATTTTAGTAATATTTTCTTAAATAACAATCTCAGTTTAACTCCCCAATCCCAATAAATCCATGTATCAACATAACATCATTCCCACTCCGCTCCTTGAAACATGAATTTACAGACAAAATTGTATCATCTTTACTATAAATTATCATGAAATCGGTATCTATGTTGAAATTTAACACAAACACATATGACATACCCATGTAGTATATGTGTATAGCTTCCAATATATACCAAAAAAGAAAAAAAAATCAAATGGCCGTTAAACTTTTTCCAATAATACCTAAAAAAGAAAAAAAAAATCAAGTGGCCGTTTAACTTTTATTGATTTTAGATGATATTATAGAGATATACCATCCCCGCAATATATGGTTTAGACTAATATATTTAATTTTTTCAACGCAGATACTTTTATCCAGACCGTGGAACACAACAAGATCTACATGCTTAGAATAATCAACGCTGCTCTCAACGACGAGCTCTTTTTCTCAATAGCGAGCCACACGCTTACCGTAGTCGAGATTGATGCCGCTTACACCAAACCCTTCGATACCGAAGCCATCATGATCACCCCGGGACAGACCGTCACGGTCCTCCTAAACACAAATCATCACACCTCCTCCGACGGATTTTTTGCAATGGCAGCTAGGCCATACCTCTCTAGCGTATTCCCTTTCGACAATTCTACCACAATCGGTTTCTTGAAATACAAACACACAAGTTCTCCGATGCCTAAAGCATCTAACGTCGTTTTGCCACCACAACTCCCGCGTATGGAAGATCACGCATACGCCACAAAGTTCGTAAGCCAACTTAGGAGTCTCGGAACCCCTCAGTACCCGTGTAAAGTGCCCAAAAAGATCGATAAACGCGTAGTCATCACCGTAAGTCTTAACCTTCAAGACTGCCCGGCTAACCAAACATGCAAAGGGTTTGAGGGGAAAAGATTTTCGGCTTCTATGAACAACCAATCCTTTATCCGTCCCTTAACATCCATCCTTGAATGGCATTATCATAATTACTCGTCCACGCAGTATTCGAACGACTTCCCATTGAACCCACCACATGTTTTTGACTACACTAGAGTGGACCCATTGAAATATAACCTAAATCCAACTTTTGGGACCAAACTCTTTGCAGTTGAGTATGGGACTAAACTAGAGATAGTTCTTCAAGACACAGGTTTAATGAACTTGGAAAATCATCCGATTCATATTCACGGTCATAACTTTTTCATAGTTGCGACGGGGTTTGGGAACTTTGATCCTAAGAAGGATACCGCGAGGTATAACCTTGTGGATCCGCCGGAGAGGAACACTGTGGGGGTGCCGATGGGGGGATGGGCTGCGGTTCGAATCAATGCGGATAATCCGGGGGTGTGGTTTATGCATTGTCATCTTGAAGAGCATACTACATGGGGTCTGGCTGCAGGGTTCATTGTGAAGAATGGTGCGAAGCCATCTCAAAGATTGCTTCCTCCACCAAGTGATCTTCCACGGTGTTGATTGAGATATATGTTAGTTAAATACTTGAATGGATGTTTAAGATTTATAAGTAGGCATCCTTGTATACTTTATTTGTGAAAAGGGGTTTTGAAGTATTTTCATGTTTTCTGGGGATATAGTTGATAATTTGGGTGAGGTTTTTATATGGTTTTTAGTCGATCCATGTCACAGAACATGAATAAAGATTTTATATATCTATAAGAGCGTAAAATATGTGGTATGAAAATACTATTCACATGTCTTCGTAAAGAACAGGTATTCCTATAACGTAACGTAAAAAAAATAAAAATACTAAAAAATGTGTAATGATGCGTAATGATATGTTCAAATTAAAATACAAATGCTCAAAGTATTAAGCTTACATTAAAAGAATATACTCTTTACTCTACTATCGGGCTTTCGTATACTTGGGCTGAAATTATACAATCGTGTATTTTGGGCTTATAATTTGATGGGTTGCTATTGAGCTAGGAGTATCCACAATCCAGCAAAAGAATAATGTAATTACATTTGAGGGAAGAGGTTTGACGGAAGCCGAGTATTCTGTTTTTCTATACCCCGTCACCATTTTATCCTTTACCAATAAAAAAATAACACCTCATTTTTATCCTTGGTACTCTAATACTATCCTAAAGTGAGAGTCAGCCGACACCCATAAACTTTTTCATTTTTATCATTCAAGCGATGATTGTTTTGATATCTCAACTAATTAGTTCATATCGTCGGGGGATCCAAAAGTGATCGGGTTTTACTACCAGTGGGCTTTCGGACAAGTGTGTTTTCTTCGGAACTGGAGATAACTTAGGTGTGCTTAAGGGCTCCGTACAGCTAGGTTGGGCCAGCTGATGGTGGCCTTTTACCATTGGGCCGCCCTGTACGGAGTACGTGGATAATTCTATGTTTGTTAGCCGTTCAAAAGAAAAGATCACTTCATGCCGTTTGGTTTTGTGCATGGATATGGCACAACCCTTTTGGGACCTAAAGCAAATTAAAAACTTGAGGACCCTTAAAAATGTCTATAAACAGTTATTTTAAATGACAACTAACAACCATAAAGTAAAATGTTTATAGTTGGTGGATTTTTTAAAACTTAATCCCCTCCTCCTATCACCCAATATTTATTAGAGCTTAAATCTAATGTTTATTACTATTTATTTCTTATTTTTTTTAAATGCTAAACTACTTTACTTTTAATCTAACCCGCATCACCGCCGTTGCTCTTGTCGCGCATCACCGTCGTCGCCGCGCCACCCTTCTGCTCCCGCCAGACTGCCGTCGTGCCACCTACAATATAGGGTGAGGTTATGTGAAATATATAGCTATTTTTCATATGTGTTCACATGTGAAATATTCTGAATAATAAGACAAAAGAAAAAAAAGGAAAAAAGAAATTAATCACAACCATTAAGAGATACAATTATCATTAAATTTATTGCTTAAATTCCATTTTACACTTAAAGATCATTTTAAAGTTATGTTTAAAATACTACTATATCTATGTTTGGAATTAATTTAGTTTATATTAAATCCAATAATTAAATGTTGTCACGTCCTTATTTGGTGAGATGCTTTCACCCGGATCGATCATATTAATCCCCAAATTACTTCCTACCATTTTTCAAATTTCTCCAAAATTCATTGATCAGTTCCTATTCCCTCTCACCAAAATTCTATCACCAAAACTATTCATCACTCTCTTCTTCCCTCTACAGGATTCATCACTCTCTTCTTCCCTCTAAAATCTTCAGGAGATCACTACCAAATTTCAATCAGTATTAATTTCACTGTCATTTTCAGTAGATCGTTTCATCTTAAATATTATATCGTATTTATTTCATTCCCTATTTATTTCATTTCAGGATTCATCTCATTTACAATGGAGCGTGATGATGAAACATTGAAGGACATTTATGATTATTCAGAAGAAGAGGAAATGATAACCGATGACACCCAAGTTGAGGATGAGGTTTATACTGAGAATGAGAATTCTGACAGTGAAGGGGAACGTAATGAGGAATCAGAAGAAGAGGAAATGATAAACGATGAAGCCTAAGTCGAGGATGAGGTTCATACTGAGAATGAGAATGAGGAATCCACAACCTCTGCTTCCCAAACTACAAATTGCAAGAGGGGGTTGTCGCGGTTGGTAAAGTGGCGTACCAAATTTAGTAACAATGGTGGGAAAAAATAGCCACTAACATTTGACAATGTTGGAAGGGTTATCGGGGAGCATAGACCAAAATTTTCCAATTTTAAAGGAGATATTGTAAGGGCAGAGGTTGGATTGAAGTATCATGATTGGAAGAAGGTGCCAACAGACAGCAAGAAGACGATGTGGGCTCTGATTCAGGTTATTAAACATAATAAACATTTTCTCACATTAAGTCATGTGACTAAAAAAACTATGTTATTTTTTTAGCAATATTTCGAGGTTGATAACTGTCGAAAGAATACTATTATGGTAATGCTTGGTGGGTTGCTAAGGGGTTTTAAAAGAAAATTGCATGAAAAATGCATTCTTCCTAACCTGGCGAAACCAAAGCTGCTTACGAAAGTTCCAAAGCCGTATTTCGGTATTGTGGAAAAAGAGGATTGGGACAGATTTGTACAATATACAAAATCTAAAGAATTCCAGGTTTTTATTCAATTCAAACTGCAGCTTTCATTAATTAATTAGCTAAGTGCATGTTATAATTAATGAGATATAATTATATATCCTACTGTTCCGTTGGAAAGGCTGTGTCAACCAGTGCAAAATAGGTTCGAGCACATTATACTTATGATCATACCATGGGTCGGGGAGGATATGCCTTTCTGAGATAAAAAATGGTAATAAGCTAATTAAGAGTGTTACATCCGGCCAGTCATGGTTAAGAACCTGCAATGTATGTTTCAAGTCTGATATATATTATTATAAAAGAAGGTACAAACACAAAGAGATTGAAGCTGATGAGGACCTCGATCGAGCTCTTATGTGGAGGAAAGCAAGGGTAAACAAAGAGGGAGAATACAAGACGCCTGTGATGAAGGGCCTAGCAGAGCAAATAGTATGTTTAATTGGTATATATATACCTAACTATTCACATGTTAAAAATTAATAGCACCTCACTAAATTAACTAAATATTAATTACTGCAGGCCGAGAAAGAAACACAAATAAAAGCAGGATCCTTTACTGCAGAACCGGGAACGGATGCCCTGACAATGGTCCTTGGCAAGGAAAGGGTGGATTCGTAAAAGGTATGGGTTATGGAGTGAATTCTCGTCAATATTGGCAGCATGGTGCTGGAAAAGGGCGATCAAAAGAGCGCATCGAAAAACTTGAGGCGCAACTCAAGAACGAAAAACAGCTGCGTGTGAAAAAAGATGAAGAGGTTGAGCACCTCAATTCTAAGGTTAAAGAACAGAATGAAAAAATTGAGATGTTGATGGCGTTTATGAACAAGCAAATGATTAATCAACGACAACTTGGTGGACCAGATAAAGCAGTAAATTCTGTAAGGGACAAATTATATATATATATATATATATATATATATATATATAGAGGGGAGTTAGGCTACATCACAAAAAAACCCTACATCACCTACGGACGCACCAGGTGCGTCGGATCTAGAAATTAACGGACGAGATCAAGGAGGGGTGTGATGTGTAATTGTCTGCCAATTTAGGCGCGCTTGATTCGTGGGCGTGTGGGTTTGAGGGTAAAAGCGTCAAATACAAAATCACGACTGAAATTAATTGGTTTTATTCCTTTAAAATAATCGAATTCAAAATTACGGAACGGAAACCGCTCCACCGAGAAATCAGTTCCAAAAACGCAGTGATTCGACGAAAATCTTTTGATTTTTTTTTATTTAAGCAAGCTTTTATCAAAGCATACAATGGCGGACAACCTGCAAAAACCAGAAAGTAAGGTTTCTCCTTCTTTTTTTTATGATTGAGTGTCGATTATAAGTTGTTCTTTGGCGTAATTTTACTGCGTCTGCCTGTGCTTCAGAAAAACTAAAAAAGGAAGATGATGAACCATTCAGTAACATCTCGCAGGGCAGAAGAAAAACAATCGCGATAAAAGGTGTTTACGTTCCGTCTAAGTGATATTTACTTGATGTATGGTGTTTAAATCAGATTTAAAATAAAATGTTCTGATTGATGCTAGGGTTTATATTGATGCTAGGGTTTATATTGATGATGATAAATCCAATCGTAATAAGAAGGGGCCCTTCTTCCTTTATTGTATTGAGGTTAAATGTTTGATTTTTTGTGGTATGTAATGAAAACTTTTTGGGACTGAAAATTGGTATTTTAGTTTGGGGTTGTTATTAACTGAGTAACTATTCCCTAATTTTTTGAAAGAAAATTTTTGGAATCACGATTTACATACAGACTTTGGATGGGTGTAAAATTTCATGGTGTTTATTTACTTGTCAAACTGATTGTCAAATATTTGTTTGTCTGTTTTTTTTTATGTGTAAAAAATAGGAAGAGGGAAACGAAGAAGCTCGCGTATAGCAACCAAAACTTCATTTAGTTACACAAACACACCAAAAACACCGATTGTTATTGATATGGGTGACGACTCGGGTAGACAACTTAATCTGATTTGGTAAAATAAGTTATAAGTTATACTATATGATTTGTAAGATATAAAATTGTTATGGAAAAATGCAGACTTTGAACAGCCACCAGTTGCCACAAAAGGTATGAAAAGAGCTAGAGATCAAATAAGCAGTGAATCTTAGGGGTGTTCAAAAATATCCGAGTCCGAATCCGTATCCGAATTATCCGAAATTCCGTATCCGAATTATCCGAAAATTTCGGATATCCGGAATTTCGGATATCCGAAACTCGGATATCCGAAAATTCGGACTTGGACTTGGACAATAATTTACAAAATTTTCGGAAGTTTCGGATACCCGGTATCCGAAAATTTAAATATTTTAAAATAAATTTTATATTAAAGAAATAAGAAATTATTGAAGACTTGGACTATGTTTTCTTGTTTTGTCGTTTTTTAGGTCGAACTTATGTTTATTTGTATTTGAAGACTTGGATTATGTTTATTTGTTTTGTCGTTTTGTCGTTTTTTTGGTTAAATTGCATTTTTTTGTAAAAAACTGGATTTTCGGATATCCGTTATAACTATCCGAGTCCAGTCCGAAATTTCGGATATCCGAAATTTTGGACTTGGACTTGGACAGCGAAAACTGATATCCGAAATTTTCGGATACCCGAAATTCGGATATCCGAAATTCCAGGTATCCGGTTTTGAACACCCCTAGTGAATCTGATGATGGTGTATTCATGCGTAACAAAATGGGAAACAAACATAAAGCCAAAAGAAAAGTGGTAAAGGGTATGAGTGATGAAGAGAATGATGAATCTGACTTTGTGACCAAAAAGGCAAGTCCAGTTAAGAAAGGTGAAGAACGAACGTCTGTGCCTTTGGGAACCAACATCTACCATCCGTTTGATGGTAGTAGGATTAAAGCAAGATTATCACCATCAAACCTTACCGAATGGTTTGCAACTTTCAACAAAGAACAACGCCAAGCAGTACAATCAATTGGTTTCGGAAGATTGTTAGGGATTCAAATACATTCAATACCCACCGCATTAGGTTATTGGCTGTTACATAACTATGATGTTGAGACAAGTGTGTTGTGTTTGGGTCAAAGAAGTATTAAAATAACGCCACAATTGGTTAATAAGCTGTTGGGAGTTCCAATTGGGAATAACCTGCTAATTGAAAGGAGGACAAGCATGAAATTCCCGGTAGTCGCTGAGTGGCGGGGCCAATTCAAAAAGGAACTGTGGGTATCTAGGCCATATGTACTTGGTTTTTTTGAGAGGATGACACGAAGGCAAGACAGTGGTCGCTTGTTTCTGTTGAATTTCTTGGTGGCAGTTATGACTGTAATGGGAAGAACAGATGATAACAGCACTGTTAACCAGGGATTTTTGCATGCGGTAACACCAAGTGTGAATATAAGTCAACTCAGGTGGTGTGATTACCTAATAGACTGCCTAAAGAAAGCAAAGACAAAATGGAGAGCTGATAACCCTGAGATGCGATTCAATGGATCTCTGTTTATCCTAGCGGTAATAAAAACATCATAATGCTATTCCCGTACATTAACTGATCAATTAATTAATAAAAAGAAAAATATACTGCTAACTATCTGCTTCTTTATGTTTTATGAAAAATCAGATGGCAATGGTGTATGACACACACCAAAAATCCAACTCTGGTGAGGTTGACGATTACATACGTTATGTCAACAAAAACCAGCTTGTAAGGTGTGAAAAATGGTTATTTGAAGTGCTAGAGAGGAAAGGACCGGGCAGCATAAAAAGAACAGAAACCTCTGGATTCGATAAAGAGCAAGAAGGTGAAGGTTTGAATAACGACATAGCAGAGGAAATGAGGAAAGAAAGTGATGAAAAGACTGAAAAGATAATAGTTGGGGATGATGATGGGAAAAACACCACAGATGTGAAAAACACCACAGATGCTATGTATAACCATGGTATGTACATCGATCCCATACAAGAGGCTGAACTAATTAGATTATGGAAAGAAACCGAGGAGTTTAATAAATTTATTTCTTGTTGTGATGTGTCATCATCTGGCAACCATTTGAAACTGCCGATACTAACACCACAAATGTCAGCTGAAGGAAATGATGAGCCAGAAGATTCAGGCGAAAAACATTTAGGAGGTGAAGATGATATTGCCGGTCATTATGAGGTAAATGATGAAATTTATGATGAAGAACCAAGTGATGATGATTTGTTGCTAAACCAGGAAACCGACGATCACAACATTGATCCTGATCTATCGGACGTAAGATTATGCTATATAATATTTGTCAGCTGATATAGTATCTTATGTGTGTTTACCAAAAAAAAAATTGGTTGTAATCTGTGAATTTCCATGCAGGTGTTGATTACTCAAATAACAGATGGGATGAAGGACTTTACGGAATGTTTCAAGAACGTATCAGCGTTGTTTGAACATGCAATTACAAGGTATCCTCAAAACCTGGCTATTCAGGACAAGGTGACAGAATGGAACCATTTAATTAATGATACAATGAAGAAGCATAACAGTAAAGAGGCAGAGGTGTGTGATGATGTGAAAAACACCGCAAGTCAAGAACATACAAAGAGTACACCGGTTGACGAGTGGGATGATAATGAGGTTGCAAAATGGAATATTGATAATAAAATATTCAAATATATCATCAGGAAAAAAAAGAGGTAGATGCCGGTCAAGAAAAGGAAATGTTTAGAGTAATTATGAAGCTTGAAACTCCAGTTGCTACAGACGAAGAGACACAGACATGCGTTGGACAAAAATTTGATAGCACCAAAGGAACACAGTTCAGCGATGCGTTTGTGTCTTCAATTGATAGGAGATTTGAAGATCTTAAAAGGGAGAGAAAAATAGCAGATAAGAAATCAGAAGGTATCCAACTGAGTAGACCATCATTTGACTTGGGAGTTGAAGGAATAACACCACATGGGACCCAGCAAGGCAGATCAGCTCCTGTTTATACACAGCCAATTTTTGAGACAAAAATATTGAAGGAAACAGTTATCGCCAATCCATGTGAGTCAGATTCTGATACAATACCAAAAAAACAAGCTAAGCCAGTGTTTGATTCAACGCCATCTAAACCAGCCTTTGATTCAACACCAGCTAAACCAATTTTTGACACCACCCCATGTCATGATTCTGAGAAAACACCGCTACAACTAACACCTACCCAATACAGTCAAGGGTATTTAGACGAGGTTGAAAAACTCGAAAAAGAGTCGATGAAAAAAATCTGTGAGTCAAAAGTGCCTGCATCAGATGTTGATAACCTGATAAAGACTAGCACATTCCTGCAGGCAGAAGAAGACGAAAAAACAGCAGCTGTTGTGCGGACTGCGGGCGAATCGGTTAATAAAATGGCTGAACATAGTGATGTAAGTGTTCCTAAACAATAAAAAAGAATGAAGGCATTGATGGAGGCGGTGACAACACCGTATGTAAATGAAATTGTGAATGTAGATGAAGAGACAACAACTATAGAAAAGAACCTTGTGAATTGCATATTCTCAGCTCATGGAGATATAATGTGAGTTTTAAAAAAACACCATGTTTGTTAATAAAAAGCAACAATCAAGCCCATCTGTTTGTTTATTATATTTATATTTATGTAAAAATGCAGGGATGTAATGTTCTCAATTCCAGGGAGATCTATGGTTTGGAGGGTTGTTTTTGAAAGCATGAAGAATGGGCACTATGTCCATAACAACTAATATACAAACATGGACACAGATCCTTAATTTTGAAGAAAGGTTCAAGTTTGACCAACCAATGAAGAGGCTGTTCTGTACCGAGATTATGATTGTAAGTGCCAATGTATAAACACCATACACTATTTAATTACAAAGTATGGAGTTTTATTTACATGTTTATTTCCAACTGCGCTGTTACTGACTTCATAACAACATAATAATTAAAAAAAAAAATACAGCATAGAGACCACTTTCAAAAATCAGAAGAAGAACGGAATGAGCAGTTCAAAAATCAGATGGCAATAGTGTTATCCGACGTTGAGTCAGATAGCATCAACGAATTCAATTTGATAATGATGCCTGTGATAAAAGGAAACCACTATTACATAGTGAGTTTCAATCTGGAAAAACACACCGTTGAGTTGATTGATAACAGCGCACAGCAGCCAGATATGCCGGTCTCTCAGAAATATGATTTGTGGCCTGAAAAATTGGTACACTACTTGTTCGCTAAAATTAATTACTGAAAAAAATCACAGTTTAAAAAAAATAATTAATTGTTGACGATTAATTGTTATTTACCACAGAGAGATGCCTTCTCAGCATACTTGATGAATGTGAATCATCCATGTGGAGAGAAGATTAAGGATCAGGATGTGGTGAGATTAGAGATGTCGTGGCGTACAACACTTAACGTGATAGACTGTGGTGTTTTTGTAATGAGGCACATGGAGACATATTTTGGTACAGGAGTCAAAGGTTGGAATTGTGGATTGTTGGAAGAGGGGCAAGAACAACAAAGACAGTTAAATAGACTGAGGGTAAAATACACAGCAAAGATGCTATTGCACCCAGCGAACGCCCACAAAGAAGCTGTAATCAAAGACATGAAGAAATATTTGAGGTTACCATCGGATGTGAAGCTGGAACTGCACCGAGTAGCTAACGAAAAAATCGAGGCTAGGGTTGCGGACAATATTGCATGACAAAATAAAAAAAAACATCCCCGCCCCCCCCCCCCCCCCGAAAACACAAAAAACATCACCAACTGACTGCAAAAAACCGTCTTAATTTTGTTAATTAAGCACAAAAGATTTTTTTGGCGTTTTGGCCATTATATTCGGGTGATTATGACTTTTTTTATGCTTTCGATCTCTTATGAATAGTTTGATAATATATGGCTGCAAGTAAATCTAATCATTACCTATCTAGCAAAATATCTAAACACATCACAAATCACATAAAAAGGGCTGACATAAAACACTATGCCCACAGTTCTTAAATTAAAAATATATAAAAACATAACAAGCATAATTAAAAATATATAAAAAAACACCATGCTATCAAACAAAAGGAACACACACGGTAAAAAAATAAGAAAAAAACAACCTAAGCAAATGACTTCAAGTACTCCATCTTCAATTCCTCAGAAGCCATGATTGTCTTCATTATCTCTAATAGAAGATCCATAAGCTTCTGATCTTCAATCCTCTCCTTTATTTTGTGCTCAATCGCCGTATACTTGACAGAGCTGGAAGGAAGATCACATATAATTCCTTTGACTTGATTACGGAAAACATCAGAAGATTTGAGCAGATCTCTCATGGTTATTATGGATGCAATCATATCTTGGTCGATCTGGTGTTGTTTTAAAACCCAATCAAAAAAATCGATGACACCAGGATCCGCAGATGATGAAGACGCCATGAAAGAAAAGTAAATAGAGAATATGAAGAAATATTAAAAAAGTAGGAGAAAATAATCTTTTGATAATATGGCGATGTGATCAATGCCTAAACCTACCCGTGTTTATATAGCCATCATGGGCCTGGGTAAAAGATACCAAATGGGTCATTCAACCGTCAAAAAAAAAAATTATATAAAAATTAAAATGTTGCGTAATATTATAGCTGTCAACATACGTAATCATGACAGCTGCTGGTGATGGGAAAGGTTGCCTCGGTTACCGCCAAATTAAATCTATTAATTAATTGCCTCGGTAAAAATTAAACCGACTTACACTTCCTATATAATCATATAGTGCGTAAAACACCATTACCGTCCACACGTTTACGCCAAACACACTAGGAAAAACGAAAAATTAAAAAATATCTGCAAATGGCCTCTTCAGCTGCAAACGAAGTGAAGAATATCATAGTTAAACACCACGAAGATGAAATCTCCGGTGTCCATCGCCAAGTCCGTTCCGGCCTTATTAAACTGCATTGTCTGGCGGGAATGAAAGCGGCTGCAGACGCAAGGATGAGGCTGATAACTATGCCGATGCCGAAAACGCCACAGCAAGAAGCAACAATTGCTTTCCTGAAGAATCAGGAGGAGTTAGACGACAAGATCAACACTTTGTTGCAGGCGGCAATGAAGATGGAGGAAAACATGCACCGAAGAAGGGACGTGGCGGTTTTGGACATTGTGAAGAAGGTGGACGGTTAAGTTATATGGGTATTATTATTGTTCTTGTTTAGTTTTAATTTCATATTATGACATTTTTTGGGTAATCTATGTTATTATAATGATGGAATATCGTAATTTTGGTGTGTATAAAAAAAATATATATTTTAGGTTCAATTGTCTATAAAAAATACATAGAAAAATATATAATTTGAAAAAAGAAACACAAAATTCATTACTTAAAAAAAACCCAGTACCAAAAATACGCAAAAAACACACTACAACTGACCAGAAAAAACACCATAATATTTATTGTTTGTTAACACGCGATCTCAAACAGCGAGTGGATGATCCAAGAATGCTGTTCTGTGGTGTAGATTCAACACCTTTACCCTTTTTGCTCTTGTCCACCACATTTGCGACGTTACCAGATTCATCGCCGTTGTTCTTCTGATTAGGTTGTGGACACGTTGTTGCATAATGACCATATTCAAAACAGTTCTGGCACTGCTTTTGTTTCCTACCAGCTTTGATTATGGCCTCTTCTTGTTTTGATTTAATACGCTTATGTGAACCAGAACCTTTCGTCTTATAACCGAGAGGTACCCTAACAGGCAACCTATCGTTTTGAGATGTTCCAGTCAACTCGCCAAACCTGTTAAACACCATATCATATAAAAAATGTATAAAAATATTATACAACACTCTACATACAAAAAAGAAAAAAAAACAAAAATAAAATAAACGCCACGTACCTATCTCTTTTCGCCGGTGGGGGTGGCACAAAATCAATGTTGTCAGCCTTTTGCATATAACTTTCAACATGTTCCTTGTACAAAGTCAACTCTTCCATGTTAACCGAAAGCTTGTTTAATATGTATTCATTCGCATACATTATATCACGCAACAAAGCACGACCGCCGTCTTCAAGAGCAGGAACAACACCAGAATCATCATTACGATTCGAACCGTTAGGCACCACATCACGTCTCCAACGTCGTAAAACATATTTCTTGGGAAATTCCCTGATGTCCATCTGCCTTAAGACATAGAATATGTGCCTACATAAAAGGCCAAAACTTTCGAAACGTCTGCATTCACAGTATATAGTCTTGTCGGACTCACGATACATCACCTGTGTTTTTCAGGAAAAACACTATGAATACCAAAAGACACAATGCTGTTAAAAATAAAATAACACCATAAAAAATATAAAAAACATCATACCTCAAATGGTTTGCTAGTCGCTTGCGTCCAATCTTTGATATAGTACTTAACAAAGTCACCTTCGGGTGTGAACGTTTGGCACATGAGCTTCCTCATCATGTCCATTTCAATCTGAGCGTCGAGAAAAGTTGTCCTGGTGTATATTTTTGCAGCTTCAGATTCAATCCACCATATAGTTTTCAGCTCAGGATTAGTGAACCGAGTCTCATGGTCGTTCTTCCGGTGTGTATGACGTTGTGACTCCAAAGCTGATTCGTAGTGTGACAAAAACTCGACTAACGTAGACCTGGAATTGCACAGCTGTCCAAAGAAGTTGTTCTCACTTTCAGAACGAGATGTGGTCCTCATCAATCCAGAAAACAACTCATCTTTATTGTGCGCAGGGATCCACGATTTGCGTATGCCAAACATATCGTGTAACCACTTGTTGTCGTTTAGTTTATACTCATCAATAATCTTCTTCCACTTTTCATCGAACTCTTCAGCGGATATTGCATCAGTCCACACAATATTGCAAATGTCTCCCTTGAAATCTGTGGAATTGCACAACCGTACACCAACCTGAAAAAAAAAATACTGGCATTTGAAAAGTACATAAAAAAAATACAAAAACTGCCTATAACAAAACACCATACCTTTATCGATAGCTTGTTCATAATATGCCACATACAAAACCGATGTCTTGATTTTTTAAAAACCAAATCAATTGCTTTAGTCATGGCAGGGTCTTGGTCTGTCACAACCACCTTAGGTTGTTTGAAAAATGCTTTGAGAAAACACTTTAACAACCACACGTATGCTTCTGTTGTTTCTGAACCAAGTAAGGCTCCACAAAATGTTACATTACAACAGTGGTTGTCAATACCTGTGAATGGTACAAACACCATAGAGTACCTGTAAAAAAAATGCATACACTTCAGCTGGTTGAAAAAACGCCATGCTGATCAGATAAAAAAATTAACAGAAAAAAATAATTTTTTTTACTTGTTCGAGCGGTAGGTTGCATCAAATGACATCACTTCCCCAAATATATGGTAGTTCTTCTTCCCAAGTTCATCAGCCCAAAACATGCCCCTCAAACAGTTATCATCATCAGTAAAATACTCACATGAAAAGTTTGGCAAGTACTCTTTCTTCCTCATTAAGTGATCTACAGCCATTTGAGCATCATACTCGCCAATTGTATTGTTGTATTTCTTCTTATAATTTTTAAAATCTTCCCTTGACGCACCAACTTCCTCGAAACCCCCATAAATTTCCCTCATCATATTAAAAGCTCTTACAGGACCAACATTCATCCTAGACATGCTGTTAATGATGTGTTTATGCAAATGGGTCAGTTTCCTGGATGATACAAGGAAATGCATATCCTGGTCATCAACAAAAGTATGATTATGCTTTTCAACAAATTTCTTCACATGCCACAAATTGCATTCAAACACCACACACATCTCTGCCTTACATCCAACTCTTTTAGATACACTAATTCTTGATGCTTTTTGCTTGGCAGTGTCATTAAGTGTGTCAACCTTCTTTTTTTTGTTAAAACCTTCTTGAGAACAAACAAACTGTTTCTGTGTGCTAACACCAAATCGATCATGCCTCTCTGTAGACTTACGCACACTAAATCCAGATATTCTAGCATAATACTGATAATAGTTTAATGCATGATCGAGCGTGACGAATAACGTTCCTTCATATGGTTTGTTCTTCAATGGTACATCAGGGATATAGTATTTTACACCAGAATTAGGTGACGTCACCTCGATACCAACGACCTTGTGCACATATTCATCTATCAACAAAAAAAAAAACAAAAAAAAAACAAAAAATGAAACATCCCTGAAAATTAAACATGTCTAAAAAAACAACAATTAAAAAGCTAAAAACGCTCTATTTACTCATACACACACCATAACCTCCATATATCAAACACACAAAACTGAGTTATGATTTTAAATAAAAACGCCATGCTGTTTGTGTAACTAATAATCATATAACCTCTACCAGATGAATCAACAACGCGAAATTAACCTAGAAAAATAAATCGAAGAATATATTAATCGAATAAAAAACTTCGATTTGATGAGATCGTACTTGAACAAACTGCTCCCTATTAATTCGTATCGCGATTCAATGACTATATATCGATCACTGTATATCAATTCAAAAAACAACGCGTTGATCTCGTGATCGCGAATTGAATGTATGCAATTAAACTAAAACGAAATCATATTACCTTCGATCGAGTTATCAGGCGAATTCTCCATCTCAATTTTAATCCAAAAAGCTAAATCAACGATCTAAAACGCAATCGAAAACTGAGTTGATCCTGTGTTCTCAGCGATGAAAACACAAACGAAAAACTGATTTGAACCTGTGTTGTGATAATAAACTCCCCTAATTTGGATTGAGATCTCTTTCCATATAATATGGTGATGCAGTTACGGGCATGAAAATGGGAGGGAAACTAAAAAAATTTAATCGGACCATATTGCCCCTCCGTGTCAATCAATAATGAGATTATTGATTAACAACTTAATCGCGAGATGTAGGGCTGAGATTAATCCGCATGTGATGTATGTAAAATAAGAAGATGTATTTTACCCCAACTCTATATATATATATATATATATATATAAATATATCTATTACTATATATAATGCATATTGGTCTAAGGGTTATTTTCGTCATAAAATTTTCTGAATTTTAAGACGCGTACAAATACTTAAGCATCATGTATAATTTTTAAAGCCTAACTGTGAAACCCACCTCTAACTTTTGCAAACAAATTAGGTCAGGGTAATTTAGTCATCTCCTAATTTTTTTTTTTGAACTGCACTTTCAATAACACCAAAAGAAAACACCAGCAAACAACAACACCATCAAAAAAGCTCCATCAAGGAGATAGAGCGCAGGAAAGAAAAGAAAAAGAAAAGCAAAGAAAACAAAACAAACATACACAAAGCCCCACTAATCCCCACACCCAGAAAACAAATCTACCCCACCTCTATTCTTAACCCAAAACGAACAGAGGCTGCGGACATCCTTTAGCACACCAGCCACCGACACCTCTTTCTTGTCAAACACCACTCTATTCCTCTCCAACCATAATCCCCAACAAGCAGTGGCTACGAGAGCATGAAGCCAATCCCTTCTCGAAGACCCCGCCTCCCACATATGATGAAAGTGCATCACGTCGTCCACCGAAAACGCAAAGCACGACTTCAAACCAGCCCAAGCAGCCACCCTTTGCCAAACCACAGACGCCACCAAGCAGGCCGAGAAAACATGATCAACGGACTCCTCAACCTCCCCACATAAAGGACACCAAATGGAACTGACCTGAACGTTTCTTCTCACCAAAGCATCCATCGTAGGAAGCCTTCGAAGCCAGATCCTCCACATTAGAATATTAACTTTCGTCGGAACCCTTTTACTCCATTCCCAACCACTCGTCATCGACGATCCACCCGTCACCCGGAAAATGACATCCCTCATGGACCTCACAGAGAAGACCCCCGAGTCGCTCCCCTCCCAACGGACACCCCCCTCATCCACCCGAAATAACTCATTCAAAATAATACCTTTGCCCTCCAAGCTAGCCAAGGATCTCGAAATGTTATTCCAAACTCCCGTGAGCGATCTCTTAACCGGAATAATCCCCACGTTATTGTTTTGCATATGTAAACATCTAACCACTTTACACCACAGTTTAGAGGGGTCTTCTTTCATCTTCCAAACCCACTTTACCATCAAGCTTTCATTCACAGTTTGAAGAGGAACAAGGCCTAACCCCCCATACGTTTTAGGCTTGCAAATCGTCTCCCTTCCGACCCAATGAATCTTTCTTCTATCATCAGTGCCTCCCCACAGAAAGTTGAAACGCAAACTCTCCAGTTTATTGAGAACCGCCACCGGGGCTTTATACAAAGAGAAGTAATACGTCGGGAGATTCTCGAGAACCGATTTAATTAACGTAAGTCTACCGCCGATTGAAAGACAACGCGCCTTCCATGAGTCCAATCGCTTTTGAAAAACCTCAATAACCGGCTCCCAACTTTTAATTCTATTCATATTATCTCCCACTCTTAAACCGAGATACGAAAAAGGGAAAACACCATTTTTGCACCCCATCCTAATAGACCACTCTGCCACCACATCAGCATGCACATTCAAACCATACAAACCACACTTTTCAAGATTTACCTTAAGCCCGGAAGTGAGAAAGAAAGCTCTAAGGAGCCGGTTAAGGTTATATAAGTTCTTCTTGGACCAAGATCCCATGATCATCGCATCATCCGCGAAAAATAGATGTGAGAGAACCGGCCCTCCATTAGGAAGAACAATCCCATCAAAGAGACCACTCGAAACCGCCTTATCCAACATCTTATGAAACGCCTCCATCACTATAACGAAAAGATAAGGAGATAAGGGATCACCTTGGCGAATCCCACGAAAGCATTGAAACTCCCATGTGGGACTTCCATTAACAAGAACCGACGCTCTCGTGGCTTCCAAAATCCCCTTTACCCACCTCCTCCAAATGCTCGGGAAACCCATTTGATCCATCATAGCCTCAAGGAACCTCCAATCAATCGAATCGTAGGCTTTATGGAAATCAACTTTAAAAAATAACCCCGGGGTTTTAGATCGCTTAAGCCACGACACCACCTCATTTATAATTAAAGGACCATCGAGAATACACCGGTTCTCCACAAAAGCCATTTGATTATCCGCAACCACCGAACTAAGGACCGGCTTCAAACGAAGGGCCAACACTTTGGAAATGACTTTAGAAATGCACCCAACGAGACTGATGGGCCGATAGTCATTTAAAGACAATGGGTCCTTCTTCTTGGGGATCAAATGGATAAACGAGGAGCCGCATCCCTTACTAATAACGCCCTCCTTATGAAACTCATTAAGCACATTAAAGAAATCCTCCTCAAGCCAACTCCATTGGGATCTTATAAACTCAAAATTATAGCCATCCGGGCCCGGAGCCTTATCCCCACCGCATTCCCAAACCGCCCTTTTTAATTCCTCTTTAGTGAAAGGCACCGATAAGGCCCTAGCATCCGCATCAGAAATCCTGCTTAAATTCGGGCAGATCATAGGAGGCCAATAATGCTCTTGATCCTTGAACAACCCTTTGAAGTGCCTAAACACCACCTTTTTTTATCTCAATTGGACCAGAGACCCAATTCCGCCCAACCCTGAGCCCGTTTATTCGACATCCAAAATAATTGGACTTAACCAACCGATGGAAAAAACCCGAGTTCTCGTCTCCTAATTTGGCCCATTTGCATCTCGCTTTCTGTCTAATCTCCTCCAGTTTGAATCCTTCCAGAACCAACAGCTTCGATCTGTCACTAGCCCAACTCTCCAATTCAACTTGGTTCAGTCTTCTCACTTCGGAAAGCTCCTCATAACGATTACACGACTCCACTAACTTAAGCTCCTCGGCACGATCAGACTCCTTAGAATTTCGATTCCAATTTTTCAAAGCACACTTAATCCATTTCAATTTTTTACTAAGGATTTCATAAGCTCTCCCTGAACCCACAAACGAAGCCACCGCCTCATTAACCACCTCTTGAAAACCATCCCTCTTAAGCCAACTCGAGAAGAATTTAAATGGAATAGGACCAAAATCCACATTTGACGACTTTAGAAACAACGGGTTATGATCAGACCATAACCTTGGGACAGTAAAGAGAGACGCATGAGGCCACTTGTGATAGAACTCGCAACACACCAAGAATCTATCAATTTTGCTAAAATTGATCCCACGACCATAAGAATAAGTATACGCAGAACCACCCATGTTAAATTCATACAAACCAGCCCGGAATATGAAATCATTAAAAGTGTTAGCCGCAGACTGATAGAAAACAGATCCAAGGCGTTCCTCCTCGTACCGAACCTCATTAAAATCACCCCCTAAAACCCACCACCCATCCTTCCCTTGCATAAGCATAAACAGCTCCTCCCATAAAGCCTTCTTCCTTGCTTTACATTGAGGAGCATATATATTTATAATATTACATCTCTCTTGAGTGATCCGACAAACACCGGAAGTCAACAAGAAATTCTCCTTGCAGACCACCTCGGACAGATGAAACACCGAGGGATCCCAAAGACTTAAGATCCCACCCGATCTCCCCGACGCAGGAACCCACTCCATCTCAACAGATCTGTTACCCCATAGCCCCCGGATAGGTAAAGCCTCTTTCGCAGAGACATGGGTCTCCTGAACTAAAAGGAAACTAACCCGATTAGACGTCTTCAGATTACAAATCCACGGCAACTTCACCTTGTCCCCCAAACCACGACAGTTTATTGACAGGAAATCCATTAATCTGATTCAACCACACCATCTTCTAAGACAAGACCCTTCACTCTATCCTCGCATTCCATTAATTGGATCCCTACAATCGCCGCCGCCTGAAGAGAATTAATAACCTCGTCAGCCAAAGCCCGATCACGACGAGTCTGTTCGTCCAAAGTCTCCTCCTCCACAGCTTTGCGATCCAAACAATTGCCAAAACCACACATTCCCACATCCCCATCTGGGATCATCAAACCATTCTTTCCTGCAGCCTCTTTTCTCATTCTTCTGAAAATAGCTTTAGGTTTCTCGACTTCAACCTTTTTAATCCCAGGGGCTGGAGGAGGAAAATTTAAGTCAATATCATCCAACAAACCCTTTTGCTTTTTTTGTCTAGAACCCTCCGTCCCAAACACTGCCTCATCACTGGGCCTATCCCTATCCTTCATCAATCTGGGTCCAAGAATAGAACCAGAAAAAGAATCTCCCAGGCCCACCAAGCCCAACTTAACCTTCTGCCCACAGCCCAATCGATCCACACTTTGAGATCCACCAGCTTCATTACAATTCCCCGGAGGCTTGGGAATCTCCCCAGCCGCCAAAGAAGCCGACACCCCATCTTGGGAACCTAAAGTCTCCTGCCTAATCTCATCCGACGATACAGTTCCCGTTACCGCTGCCCCTTCCTCTTCCCCTCCATCGGAGCTGAGGACCGGAATTGCCGGCACCGCAATGCCGTCACCCAACTCCACTCCCGCTCCGACAATCTCCCCACCACGATCGGCAACCTGGGATGGGACCACCGGCGCCACCTTGCCTACCCCCGATTCCGTGAAAACATCAATAAAATCCGGCGACCAATCATCATGAATCTCCTTAACACCACATGCAAAAATACGATCGTCCCACCTCACCGAGATCGAACAATCAACCTTATGGAACTGCTTAACCAATATTCCAACACAATTTTTGGCCATATCGCAATCTCTTAAGTCAACATCAGACTCATGAATGACCTTGCCAAAGTATCCTCCGATCATATTGAACACATCCCCGTCCCAGATTTGAGGAGGGACCCCCAAAATACTAAGCCAGACAATCCTCTCCGACTCAAACGATTGACCCCTCCACAAAACTAAGGACGAGAACCAATCTTTCCACTTTGATTCCATTTCCAGAAACTCCTCCGCATAACCTTGATTTTTGAACGTAAGCAAAACATGAAATCCACCCAAGTGTCTGGCGTTACAATCCGGTAGCTCCCTGTGCCGCAGAAGGACATCAAGGTTGCAGAGATGGAATAAATCCGAAGCCTTTCCCAACAACGCACTACCCTGCCACGCTTGAAACGCCGGAGTAACACGTTTCTGAAGATCGATGACTTTCCCGGTCACCCCCGTCTCCTCCGGCTTACTTCCGGTAACCACTTGAACAAACGACTTCCCGTCATGCAATCTATTCCACACCGATGGCTTAGAACTCTTCACTTCCACCTCTTCATTCACCTTCTTCAACCTAGCATTCTGCCCCTCATCCTCCGACACCTGAACCACCGGTCTACCTTCACGATTAAATTTCTGAAGATTAACATGGGCCTTCATTACACCCACACGGACCCCCTGTAACCTTCTCTCCAGCTCCCATTTATCTTTAACACCCCGGAATTTTATGAAACCGAAAACATGTCCCTTCTTATTCACCTTTCTTGCAATGTAAGTGTCCACCAGACACCCATAACTCTCCACTGCCTCCTCCAGCCACTCCCTTTTACATGCATTAGGCAAGTTAGTCACGTAAAAACTAACCAACTCTTCATCCCCTAGCTCCCTGAAATCAACCTTGAAGCCTTTCTTCGCAACTTTCCGTCTAACCACCTCCGTACACCCATCTCCATCCCCCTCCTCGTCCCAAATCCTCTCCCTCTCCGCCACATATCCGCCCACAACCTTTGACACTCTACCCGACTTCTCGACTGCCATGACGAAGAAGCAAAAAAGCGTACAACTGTCCAGAACCCCAATAGAACAGCTCGTATTACCCGATCGAGCCGATCAATGGAGGATACAATCTACGTTGAGGATGGGATAATCCCTAGCAAAACCCAACGTAGAGATCACTAACCCACTTCACAGCGAAAGGATAATCACAGGTGTGCTAGAGGAGTAGGAATTACTACTCATGTATTCATAATCATATATTATTTCCCCTTGATGCTAAGAAACCTTTTAAATCCACCTATTAGAATTTAATAAAGAAGGTGATTGTCACACCTCGGTCAACGGAATTGGGTGTGAGCAAGAATGGAATCATAGTCGAGGATACATAGAACACTTCTAATAAATTTAAAAACTTCATAAAACATTAATTCGTTTCATTGCAGCGGAAAGAGTAGTGGAAACATTAATGTCTTACAATTTAAAAACATAAGTCTTAAACGATTATTAAAAGCATAAAACGGTTAAGTTGGATAGTTGGGACTATGACTCCAAGGACAGGTCCGATAGCATTTGTAAGCTCCATTTGCATGTCTTCAGAAAGTCTTGTCAATTACCTAAGAAATCATGAATATAAAACGGGTCAACATAAAGTTGGTGAGGTTCACAGGTTTAGGACTCGATAGTTAAACAATTGTAAAACAGTTTCGGTATACTTAAATATTATCAGGGTTTATTGTTGTGGTTGTATGATCTCACCTGAACCTTGATTTCAAATACTAACGGTTTACCCACCCGGCATCTCTTGCCCAGAGATGTTAAACAGTGCAGAATAACTGACGTGTACCTCCAGACAATCCGGAGTCAGAACTGGAGCTACCAGTTAGGGTAGGGTTGTCAACCCAAATAGATCTATTCACTAGCTATCGTTTCGTACAGAACTAATTGAAATCAATTAATGATGGGATTTTCGGTTGTACAAACGTTTATAACGATAATGTACCAAGTTGGGCAATCAGTAAGAGAACAAGTAGTCATACGGCTAACAAATAAACCATAATATTAAGTAAAAAGCATTTAATCAGTTTTCATGATTTCTCCCCCAAGTATAAAACAGTTAAAAGGAAAAGGGGCCGTGAAACTCACAGTTTTAGCAGATAATCGGAATTTAAGCAGCGAAGGACGGTAGCACGTAACGTCCTAAATAATTAAATAACATATGCATAAGGTCTATGATCATTTGAGTAACATAAGTCACCCAAGTGATACCGGTCAAGTCTTGACGTTTTAAGTCCGTTCGTATTATTGAAAACTCGTTACTTGTATTTATTTAATTAAATACGTTCGTGGTTGTTTATATTTATGTCCAATAAATGTAAACAAATAATCATCCTTCAATAATTAAATCAAGTCTTGAACATCGAGTAAAAAGAAAAATAATAATGTTTATTATTATTTCCACAAGTTCGGATAATTATTTTAATTAAATAATTACATAATTGATTTGTTTGTCTTGCAAGTTATAATTATTTTAAATAATTATGATTAACAATACTTTTGTAAATAAAACATAGTTTATATCTTTTGTAAATAATTATTTGTCAAAATAATTATTAAACGGTTGTTTTATTTTAAACGTAAACCTTTAAAGAAAACTTTTAAAGCTTTTATCGATTAATCATTTATATTTCGAAAACGTTTAATATTTCATTTGCATGAAATATATAGTTTTTCCAAAAATATTTTCAAAACATTGTAACGACGCTTGGATTTATATAAAATTGTCTTTTATAGAAATTTGATTTAATAAAAAATCTCCAACAAATGTAAGTTCATTTTTGGTTACTTTGATTCATAAAAATCCATATAAACATTTAAAGTCTATAGCTTGTCTTTGATTTATTTTTATAAAAATCCTTTTATAAAAATATTTATTTTCAAATGTGACCTTTTTAGAAAAATGTCCATTTCTAGCAAGTTTTAAGAAAGGTTAAAACTTGTAATAAATCCAAGTATTTATGTTAAATTAATCATTTGACATAAATATTATCCTTATCAAATCTAGCATTTATTTTTATTCTTTTTGTCCAATCATTTAATCATTTGGAATATGTTACATGGCTTTTTAAGAAATATATTCTTTATGTTTTAGCCATTTATGTTCCAAGTTACGTATGGAACTTTTTATTTAGTTTACTTGGTTCTTGTAAGTCCATTTAATCATGTTTATCATTTTTATTAACATGTAACATATAAATGTAAATAACAATCAACTAACACATTGGTGTTAGGACATTTAAATGTAAATAACAATCAACTAACACTTTGGTGTTAGGACATTTAAATGTAAATAATCAACTAACATTTTTATGTTAGGACAATTAAATATAAACAATCAACTAACACTTTGTGTTAGGACAAATAATGTAAACATGTATAGATTAGTTAGTTAACATTTTTATATGAAGAGGCTTGGAGGTTTGTTTAAAAACAACTAACTTATGAAACCAAAGTCTCATTATCAAGATCTTGGTGCACACTTGCTACTTTCTTATGATTTTGCAAATGTGTTTCACCACATTAGTTGGTTAACTTTAAGCATCTAGATGCACCAACAAGTGTTTGATCTTGGAAGAAGGAGGTTAAGAAAGAGAGTATTTGTTAGTTGTTTAACAAACACAAGCATTCTTTGATTTATTTGTGGGTTGTTGTCAAGACTTGTAGGTTTTCTTGGGTGGTTAAGTATGTGAGAAAACATAGGAGAAATGAGTTTAGGAGACTCACAAGAAAAGATGGGGAGGATCGGATGGTGGTGGTGGTTTTCCGGTGGTCCGGCGCGGCGGCGTAGCGGCGGCGGAGGGCGGCTGGCCGGCGGCGGCAGGGTGGTTGGCGGTGGCGGTCGGCCGAAATAAGGGAGGGAGAGGGAGAGTGATGTGTTGGGGTGTTGTGGTGCAAGGGAGCAAGTAGGGGATTTGTCTCCTACTTATACTAAAAAGGTGGATTAATACCCATTGTGTATTAGTGTGTTGTCAAGCTCACATTAATCCCAACTAATCTCAAGAGGAGGTGATTAGTTTTTATAAGTTTTATAAAAATCTAGGAGCTTTTATAAAATATGGAGGTGTTGGGAGTTTATAAAAATTATAACTTTTTAAAATCTAATCCAATTATAATTAATCCAATTGAATGGTGATTTTCATTTTTATAAACGTTGTTGATCCAAGTTTTATAAAAATATTAGGGGGTTAAATAGTTGAGTTGGTTTTTATAAAACTTACAAAACTTGGTGGGCTTAAAACAAATTTATTGATTTGTTTTTATTTGGGCCGAAGCCCAAATCGGGATGGAAAGGGAGAATGGGCCGAAGCCCATTCGATTTGGTTTGGTGGATACGGGCCGAGCCCAAAAAGAAAAGGGGAGGAGGGTTTGGGCCGCGAGGGAGGAAAAGAAGGGATTGGGCCGGTTTCGGCCCAATGTGATACGGGCCGCGGGTCGGGTATCTGGGTCGACGGATTCACTCGGTACGTTGAGGTGAACCTTTGGGTAAGTTTTCGGGTTGATCCGGACATTTTTGGGCTTATTGGGCTTACCGGGCCCAATCGGCTAAACGGTTTGGAATTTGGCTAAGTCTTGACAACGTAACACTTGTTTGAAGTTCGTAAAACGTTTTATCAGTTTATAATGGTTGGATAAAATATAAAATGTCAAATTTTATATTTATTTTCTTATTATTGAAATTCCACCGTTAATATACGAAAGACGCATTATTCTACGTACGTATATATGTATATTTAGTTTAATGTGGAATCGAAGTCGGTTAACCATTTAACTATCACAGTTAATCATGTATTAAAGCAGTAATTCACGTAATTATCATGTAATTAAAAGTCAACGAAAGTCAACGGAGAGAGGTTTGACCTGATTTGGACGGGTTGTCACATTCTCCCCCAGTTAGAAGAATTTCGTCCCGAAATTCAGTCTTGGTTACTGGTGGACTGCGACGTTCTCAAACAGGCGTGGATACCTTCGGCGCATCTGATCCTCGCGTTCCCACGTATACTCTGGTCCTCGTCTAGAGTTCCATCGTACCTTCACTATGGGAATGCGGCTATGCTTCAGCTTTTTGATTTCTCGGTCAAGTATCTCCACGGGTTCCTCAATGAAGTGTAGGGTTTCGTCCACTTGAATCTCATCAAGAGGAACGATGAGTGTTTCATCAGATAAGCATTTCTTGAGGTTACAGACATGAAAGATGTCACACCCCCAAAATACCACTAACG